>JAVDPK010002449.1:90409-163675 GCA_034780415.1 Cichlasoma orientale
CCCCCCCCCCCCCCCCCCCCCCCCCAGCCCAGCTGCCATAGGCCAAGAAGCGGGGTTACACCTTGGACAGATCTCCAGTTTATCTCAGGGCATTTTTAAAAAAAAAAAAATCAAAATTAACAAACTGGTTAATTGTGAAACAAGGCAAGTTCCCAGATTGTGAGCAGTATTCTTGGCCATTGAACAGAGGAGATTAGAGATAATTAGAGATTATTAGAGATAATCGGTTATATCTTCTTTATTAAAGCAAGATTATGCAAAATAAGTCTACAACTAGCAGTTATTTTTTAATTGAACGGTCTGCTGACATATAATGTCATATTGCTTTGTTTTTGTTTAACCAACAGTATAAAATACTTGCTTAATAATATAATACTAGTATTAGTATAGAAATATGGATTCATAGTTGCACCTCCAGTATCACCATGGATATTACTGGAATATCTATTTCAATGCATTAATAAGTTTCGATACACTTTCTAAAGCTTCTAAAGCTGCAATGTAAAACAGGAAATTGCGATTAGAAAGTGAAGGCTGTTTTGAAAAACTCTTCATTTGAACAAATCCATTAAGCATTTGACATCTAAGAGTTTTAGTCTGCTGGCTGAGACTACAAAGGCCAGGAAAAAGCTGCCAGGAAGTCAGAGAGTTATGTAGTAAAAGCAGCTCTGTTATGTGTGAGAGGTGAAAGAGATTGTTGAGATGAAGTCAAAGGATGTCTGAGTCATCGGCGTACTTGATTAGTGTTTTTATATATTATTGCATTAGATAACTGGACAGAAGAAAAGCAGACTGAGGAGAGTTCAGTACTGTATGTACTTTTTTGTGAACACAAATCCTTGGAGACAGCGAGTGGCTGGCCAAGAGCCCAACCATTTCTAAACACAATTTATCCTACTGTGCATTTGTCTTTCTCCCTTTATTCCCTACATTTGTTGTACCGTTGTCCAAGAGGCCGCGGTACACCCTAGTAAGTGTTTTTCTCTGCTAATATCAATCGACTTATTGTGCATCGTTATTGTCAACACACACACATACACTATAGCTTCTTACCAGCGATGGGTGGACCTGCGGTCATAGGGATAGCCATGAGGCCCAGAAGGTAACCTATGGCCTGTGAGGCCTGCATGGGCCCAACAAGCTCAAATGCTATTGGAGCCATCATGGTGAGGAAGCATCCATCACACAGCCCCAGAAACACACACACAACCACCAGCCCCTCAAACACGGTGCACTGAGGAATCATCATGGACATCAGGCCAAGAACCATGAAGGACACCACCTGAAAAAGACAGCAAGAACCCATGAACAAGCTTTCAATACCTTGATGGTCTCTATACATTGTAAACTTTACTGACAGCTAAAAATGTGTTAAATAGCATTGGCTCCGCATCATAGTAATCTTTACTCTGGAACTTTAACTGAGTGGGCGGCAGATTGGTGCTCTCACCAATCTAAAGGCTTATTGATTATGAAGGATATAATGCATATAAAGCTGTCTGAGGAAATTTTATTCATCATATGTTCAATACCTGCCTCACTAAGAGTGCAAAACTGTTGCCTAATAATGCAAACTGAGCGCGGAGTCCATGGCATTAATGCTGTGAACGACTGTTCTGTGTCTCTACAATGAGCCAAATGTGCTACTTTAAAACCCTTCACAAGCACCACAATGTATAATTAAGCAATTAAAAAAAATACTCTTTAACACCTGGAAAAAAGAAAGATAATGGCTTTCATCTATAAAAGACTCTTTCACAAAAGACTCTTTATTATTCACCACCACACTGTCACACTATTTCTACACTATATATGAATAATAGTCCAAATTAAGCTTTAGAAGCATATATTTTCATCTTTTATCATTTTCAGTGTTTTTATATTTTAATTAATCTCTCACTCAGTGTCCCTTTGTTTAGTGATGTGCTTGAATAGGTCTGCTGGTTCTAGCCGACACAATGGATCTCTCTGTTTGCATTCAGCAGAAGCCACACACACACACACACCAGCTATCACCTTCCATTTTCTGAGAACTGAACCATCCCAGTCATTCACCAGTCACGTAATTCTCCTGGCACTGGCAAAGCTGCTTTTCATTCTGGTACAGTAAGTATGTGCAAAGTAGCATCTGGGGGAATGTACAGTAATGCCATTAAGCCAATAATAACAATGTATTTCTAATTTTACCCAGGTAACATAAAATAACCCTTTTAGTAAAATTATACTTAACAAACAGTGTAACATCACAGTGTGAGAATGTACTGCATAATGTTGTGTTTACAAATCTCTTAAAATACATTTCATTTCATTTCATTAGGTACGCCTTGCTAGTAATGGGTTGGGCTCCCTTTTGCCTTCAGAACTGCCTTAATTATTCATGACATAGATTCAACGAGGTGCTGGAAACATTCCTCACAGATTTTGATCCATATTGACAAGATAGCGTCACACAGGTGCTGTAGATTTTTTTTGGCTGCACATCCATGATGCAAATCTCCCATTTCACCGCATCCCAAAGGTGCTCTGTTGGACTGAGATCTGGTGACTGTGGAGGCCATTTAAATACAGTGAGCTCACTGTCAAGTTCAAGAAACCAGTTTGACATGATTTGAGCTTTGTGACATATTACATTATCCTGCTGGAAGCAGGCATCACACTGTGGTCCAAAGTATACAAAAAATATAACCCACCACCACCACCATTACACCACCAGCAGCCTGAAGTGTTGATACAAAGTAGGATGGATCAACGCTGTCATGTTGTTAACATTCTAACCAAATTCAAAGCCTACCATCCGCATGTTGCAGCAGAAGTTGAGACTCATCAGACCATGCAATGTTTTTCCAGTCTTCTGCTGTAACCTATGTGCTACAAACTTCCCCGTGTTGTGTGTTCCAAAATGCTATTCGGCATAACTTGGTTGTCATAAGTCATTATTTGAGTTCCTGTTGCCTTCATATCAGCTCAAAGCAGACCACTCTCCTCTCATCACTGGCAGTAGCAAGGCATTTTCACCCAGAGAACTGCTGCTCACTGGATATTTTCCCTTTTTTCTGACCATTCTCTGTTTTCAGTTTCTGAAATGCTCAAACCAGCCTTAATTAGTTTGTATCAACAATCATTTTTCTCACCACATTTTGATGCTCAGCTTGAACTTCAGCAGGTTGTCCAATCTACATGCCTAAATGCACTGAATTGCTGCCATATGAATGGCTGCTTAGATACTTTGGGATGAGATGTTGATCAGGTGTACCTACAGTAATAAAGTGGCCACTTTGTGTATATGAATGTTTAGAAATTAAAAATGCACAAACTATGGCAACATTTACTGTTGACTGATAAAATAAGATAGTTAAAATGGTTCAAATAAATGATTAAAATCCTGTTCATATGAGGCTAAAGGTGAGGCTGCAGGCAATATGCAAACTCTAGCTAATGATTCACATGCACATACAACT
Source organism: Cichlasoma orientale (assembly GCA_034780415.1). Taxonomy (NCBI): domain Eukaryota; kingdom Metazoa; phylum Chordata; class Actinopteri; order Cichliformes; family Cichlidae; genus Cichlasoma; species Cichlasoma orientale. Next base: position 93,868 of record JAVDPK010002449.1, read on the forward strand.
CTGAATTGCATTAGTTTCCTCAAAAACACTAAAGCAAAGCAAGCTGCCCAAATTATATTCATTCCCTCACCTGCATGTAGATTTTCTTTAGACCAGGAATGAGGTCCCCAATCTTGCCAAAAGTGAGGCGCCCCACCCCTGATGAAGCTCCTATGCAAACAAGGAGCACCCACTCCTTTTCAGTCTCCTTGAACTGCTCCTTTACAAAATGCACCTGAGAGACACAACAAGGCAGATTCATTATTGAGGACTCTTTGTTAGCTTGTAAATGTGAATCATGCTATTGTGTTGCAATTGTACAATCGCATTATACATTGCGGTATTGTAATGAGAAAGATATTATATGGCACGTTGATGAACTGTTTTATATTTTTGTGTGTGCGCTTCATTCCTGAGAAGACACTAAACTCAGCATTTGTTGGAGTGGAATTGTTCATCCTTAACCCTAAATCAAGCTCAAATACAAACAAAATGTCTTCATCAACAGACTTTTGGAACAGCAGAACAGGAAGACCCAACGCATATAGGTCAGATCCTCCCACTCCCTTTAGCAGTGACCCCCCAAATTAGATCCAAAACATGAAACCACCCTCTGAAGTCCTTCCTGAACATGCTGGTCCTTGCGAAATATTTGCTCTGCTTTGAAGGTCTCTACATTCATCAATGGCCATAGGATAGGTATGTTTAGGGATACAGAGAGGCCATACAGGAGAGGTTTCCTGAGGTGGTAGAGCCAATACAAAGGCCGGGGCAGTGTTTACATCTGGGCCTGGGCCTGAAACAACAGGCCTGACAGAGGGAGGCCGGAGCTGGAACATCCGACATCTGGATAGAGGGAGATCAACTTCACAGCAACTTTACACTTCATCTTCGTTTTTTACTATCTCACTATCTCACACCAAAGTCGGTTATAGGTCAAGTACAGATTTTGAAAACACACTTGAGTTTTTGGATGTAGACAAAAGGGATAAATCACATTCTTTTACTATCAGCCTCTGTAGCTGAAGGTTATTTAGATAACCAACAGTAAGATACTGCCAGGCTCTCCCAGGTCAATATGACACATTTAAAATATATATTTCTCCCTTTGGGCGACATATTTTTTCAAAGGAAGAACATTTCCGGGGCAGATATGTGCGCTGAAGCAGAAAAAAAAAAATAGGAAAAGCACAACTAACTCCCGGCAGCTGAGTGCTGCTACTCACAGCAGCTATTGTGACAAACTCTGTCATCCTTATTGAGAGCGACAAAGCCAATCTTAGGCCATTGCTCATTTACTCTGCTGCATGCATTCAATTGTCCTTTTTCAAAAAGGCCTAGAGAAGATGAATGGCACCAGACCGCCCACAGAGCAACAGTATGGCTCTGACATCAATCTCACTTCCTCTCCACTTCTTTTTTCATATAATTTTTCATTTATCTATCAAATCTTAAACAAGTTGACTGTAAATATTTATAAAGCAGCAATATTTAGAAACAATTACTTCTTGAAAATGTTTAGTTTTGACTACCTTGAGTAACATAATTTGACGCCAGAACACCATACATAGTTAAATACAAGCAAGCCCAAGAGAGATGTTCTTACCAAATGGACATATGGCACAAAGTAGCCTAACACAGCTGTAGCTACTCCAAATGCCCACACCCGGTATGTGATGATGTGAAACACACGTAGGTTGAAGTACTTCCTGATGGTGGTTATCGCCCTGCTCGACCTGGTCCCATCCTGAACAGTAGTTTGAGTTTGGGATTCAGCAGGGTTGGGGTCCATGCCTGGTGGGCCCATGCCTCCCCCAGCAGGGAGCAAAGGCTTGAACGTTAGTGCCAGCAAGGCCTGTATCAGCATGAAGAGACTGAGGATCTGGAATGTTCTGCTGAGGCCCAGAGGTTCCACCACCTTGAGGAACACCGGGAGGCCCATAGAGAAGAGGCTGGCACCAGCCGTCACCACACCATTGGCCAGACCCAGGCGTTGGCGGAAGTAGTGGCCAAGGATGACCAATGAAGGCTGGAAGGCGAAGGAGGAGCCACAGCCGAACAATATGCCATATGTGAAGTAGCGAAGGATCAAGGAACTACAATTCAAAAAGAAAAGAAAGTCAGGAAGAAAAACTAGGGCAAAAAAAATAACAATTGAGTAATAATAATTAAACCTAGTATTGGTTGCCCACAGAAAACACTCACAGGAACCCAAAAGTCCAAAACAGCTATGGACCTCACATGGGCTAGACTACATGGGGCCCACATGGGTTTTCTATGGGCAAGCCCACTGTGGGTTACCCACAGAATTCTCTATTGGAGACCCAAAAAATAGCAAAATTGCTATGGATCCCACATTGATTTTCTGTGGGTCTTTTGGGCTTATATGGGCCCCAAAAGGCAAAACTGCTGTTGGTCTTGTGTAGGCACACCCAACTGGGGCCCAGGTGGGACAAATGCAGGTTTGCCCTACCCACACAGTCCCACAGTTCACCCACAGCTAACCACATAGTTATAATCATTCAAATGATACTTCTGACAAACATGTCTTACTTTGCAAACGATGTACTGAGGAGCCCTATAAAAGCCAGCGCTGCCCCACTGACAGCCGTCTTCCTACAGCCAAAGTGGTCTGTGAACATGCTGACCACAGGTGAGCAGAAGAAGATCATGCCCATGGCCAGGGCCCCAACCCAGGCTGGAGAGGAAGTTGAGAGGAGAAAGAATTCATCATCAGAAGAATGTGGAAATCCAAGGTGTTATACCTATCACCTAAAGTAAATAAAACACAGTGTTTACCAGTTTGTATACAGAGCAAAGATCAGAGTCCATGCAGTCCTTTATCATTTTAAAACATATCTTATTTTGTTTGTAGAAATTATTGTATGAAAGTTAAAAAAAAACATCACTGAACAACAATAAGGCCTTTATGTACATATGCTTGGACCTTTATGCAAATCTTTATGTTTAGCTGAATGTATTTGAGAGATTGCAAGCTGTGTGCAAATCTGCCTCCTGACCTCAGCGACAGCCACACTCAAAGTAAACATGTGTAGCATGTTGATTCTTGCCTTTAAATTGCCTTGTAGGCATTAATTAATTCAGAAAATCTGAAATTTTCCCACAACATTTGCTAAAGCTTTGAAAAACTACAAAGCTTTGCATGCAATGCACTAGGTTTTTTGGAAACTTCTCTGTCTTTGTGACTCTCCACCACCTGATGTGATTTGCTATTAATATACATTTATATAACTCTCCCCATTATTGTGTCTACACTTACATCATGTAGATCAGACACACTGCATAAGATTTCTCATGGTGATTAAGCAGATCAAAAAGTGAATCAAAGTGGATAGTTCTGGCTTGTGGAGCAATATTCATGCAATGTTAAAACATAACGAGGCAGATCTCTCTAACAGAGACACCACGTACCCTGTAGTGCAAACAAACACGTCTGGGTCCAGTCTCTGAGGGAGCAAAGGTAGCTTTAATGTCAACCATGGTGTCTGGGCTTTGGGTCACGTTGTTCAATGGAATAGAGAGGCTGCTAAACAGGTTGATGACATGATTTATCTACTTAAACACACACACACAAACACACACACACTGAGTTCAGAGTGATTGTATAAATAGTCTTAAATGTGGACACTGCCCTAACCACTATATACTACACTGTGCATGTATATGTGTGGTGGTATACAGGGTACAGTTAAAGCATGGGACTCTAGTCTTCTGATAGTTTATTCATTCGCATGAGACAAAAAGGGGGGGGGGGTGTTTTTGTTGTTTGATATGTCCGTCCATTTAACTGGCACCTTCTACATACCTTGGTTGTAACTAGTGTTTCTGAAATACTCAGACCTGCCTATCTGGCACCAACAAACACGCCACATACCAAGTAAGGATTGTCCCCCAGAACTGATACTTATAATACTGTAAGTAACCAGAGAAATTGTAATTTTACACCAACAACTGCTAGCAGTGGCACCCGATGTGTTAATGGTTACATCACTTGTCTCTACCAAGCTAGATTTAGATCTGGCTTCAGAACTCAAACTGAATATAAAAAAAAAAATTAAATAAAATAAAAAATAAAATAAAATAAAAAATAAAAAATAAAAAAAAAATAAAAAAAAAAAGAACTCAAACTGAAACTTGCTTCATCCTACAACATGCCAGAACTTATAAACGATCAAACTTTCCGAAAGTAAAAGCAAAAAAAAAAAAAAATGAAATATTCTAGAACCTGAAACTATCGTATAGTGTCATTTTTTACAGGTGTTTCTACATAAAATGTAATCTATAACATAGAACTACAAATTGGCCAGCGCACGCTGCAATGTGAGGGGATTTATAAAGTTTAATCTGAATGAGTAAGAGTCACCCTGAGTGAGAGAGTTCAAACTGCCTGCATTATGATGTTTAAATTATTCATGTACAGGGAAAGCTCATGGTGAGACTTTATCCAGCAGGAATAGGACTTTTCAACTAGCGACAGCGTTGTAGTGGCTCACTGTCTGCCTGACAAATTCAGCAAGAAATGAGTCAGATACATCTTAACAACCGTTCAGAACGGCGCATGCCTCTAGGCGATCTAATCTAGCACCAACCACTTTGAAGATCTGAAAAAAATATTCAAAAACACATAAACACACCTCCAATTTTAACCCCATGATGGCATTAGTCATAGTTCTAGAAAATTCTAAATAGCATCAAGGGTCACAGTCCATGAAAACAGCCTTCAGTCTCAAGTTGCATGAAGTGAGAAATACATGCCATAAAATTTAGCAAACATAAAAAAACTTAGTTAATTGCCTAAAAGGGTGAATGGGCTAAAAATTCTGAGTGCCTCTACTGCTGAATTGCACTCACTGCATTTGTCCAGCTCCTAATCTTTTTTTTTTCCTGATGTAGCTCTCAAGATCACTCAAACTACCACCTGCAACACTTTTCCTGTTTCCTGTTCATTACTACACGTCCAGCTGGTTTGTCTGGAAAATACCACAGGCTCTTAACTTAATCTCAGCTAGTGATTGTGGCTTTTCCCATCTGGACATGCACTGCTGTTTGTGTGCTGTTTCTTGCACACTCATCCTTGGAAAACCCACTATCTGGCACATAGATGTAAAGTATCAGTAGTTGTTTTTGGGTGTTTCTACAGATTAGGTCATATTGTGATTTTTAATACCTCAAGAATGGGATTAGAACGAATAAGTGAATGTTAAACAGAGAAAAAAGGGCTTGAAGCTTTTATCAGAAGCTCCAGGTCGATAACAACTTAAGTACTTAAGTATTGGTTAAGTACTTAGCATTGGTTCTGCACCATTAACACAACTGAACCAGTGTAGACACGGCAAACTGAGAGGTCCAATGTAAAAATGAGGGGGTCAAAACAACAGACCCGTGTCTCATTGCTTTACAGTGTACTCTATATTCTGGCCAACCCCACAACAAAGCCCCTTTTCCCTGTGCCCTGACAAAAGCAAATGTCTGTGAATAGACTGAGTGCACTGTTCTCATTAGAGGGGATTAGGTCTAAACACTTTAAAACAAAAGCAAAAGAACACAGTGACGGAAACCGGAGCCAAATGCCGAAGATGTCTGTTTGTGAGGGGGTTTAACAAGCTTCCATCTCTTAACGTGATAGATGCAGTCTGACAGGAAGCAGCAGACTGTATAGGATGCATCTGTATGTTGGAGTAACAAATATTTTCTGTCAGAAAATACTGTGTGATTTTTAAAGAGACAGTCTTGTTTAATGGAAGAAGAAATTTATATAAGACTAGTGAGCTTAGCTTGCTTTGGGGTAGGTCAGCTATAATATATACATGTAAGATAACTGTATTTTGTGGATGTCTTCTCTGTGTTGCATAATTAAATATATATATATTATACATATTGTGTTTACTTTGAGTGATCTGTGTCATGTGTTCCATCCTAGATGACGTCTGGTCTTAACAAGCCATATATTCTACAGCTACACTAACACTAAGTCATTTATATCACTGAGGTCCTCGTGCTTCTTTCATAACAATACTGAAATTTAATCAGGCATTTAAATTACCTACACCGCAGTTGGAAAATTATTAGGATCACAGAGTGCTGCTCCTTTTTTATGAGCAGCTGTAGTGCAATCAGAAACCGACACTATTTTGTTGTCCACAGCACTGGATTTGAAATGAAATAATGAGGTTTAACTGCCAACTTTCAGCCCTAATTTGAGAGTGCCAGTATTCATATTAGATGATTAGTGTAGGAATAATAGGTCTTTAGTCCCCTTGTTTTAGGGGGCAGAAAGTAAGATACTTTCAAAGGAAACTGCTAAGAAAATGGCCTGTGGATTTTCCGGAACAACAAAGACATTGTCCCTGGAAAGATGTCTTTGTTGTTTTTTCTTTTCAGTGCTTTGAGAAGCACCAGTGAAATCTTCACTTCCAATGTATCCAGCGGTGTCAGAACCCATCCCCTTAGATGTCTGCAAAAGCAGTGCACTGCTGTTTTAACCTCAAAATGACTCCTTCATTTTTGACCCAGTGAGCCCAAACAATCAGAAACACATCTGTTTAAATGCTTTCTGACGACACTTCCCATGGCTGACGCAGACATAGGGAAATGCTCCTGAACCTAAACAATGCATCATACTCTTTTGGAAAGTCTTTTGGGGACTCACTCTTAAAGAAACAATAGTCATACATATTTTTGTCCCTCAGGGCAACATAAAATGCCCTCAGCAGGAGCTATGGCCACACTGTAAACTGAAAAACACAGATACAGTGCTATTGTACTGCTACAATCCAACAGGCCTCCTGCCACTTATATGACCTGTTTTCCTTATTCTCTGTGATCTCTCTCTATATATATATATACAGTTACAATGACAGATGAGCACATTAACACAGCTCTGCCTGTGATGCACCACCAATCTGCAATTCAAATCTTGGGTTTTATCAGGATCAATCAGTCAATCACAACTAATTTGGCATAAATATAGGTGGAACAGTCCACCATGAAGGTGGAAATGAGCATAAAAGACCACCTTAAAATCAGCACGTTTTATCTTATAATATTTAGTATCTCATTGTGTCATTTAATAGGACAATGCACTTTAATGTCATGGTTAGAAGTCCAAAATAAGGAAATAATATCAATTTTAGAGCCTGTAAAAACAATGCTGGCATCAAATGGCAGCATAAAATAGAAATGTAAGGAAGCCGGTAGGATGATAAGGATGTTGTGTTTGCATGCCTTGCTGTAGCACAAATATAGAAAGTACAACAGGTGAGGCTAACAGTTTGCAAGGGCTTGTTAGTAGAAGGCATTTGGAGGACCATCTGTCACAGTTCAAAGAGGAGTGTCTTCAAGCAGCAGCTCAGACTCAGCTCATAAATGAGCTCAGACAGCAAAGCTATCAGGATGCTCCATGAGTTGTTTACTTGGTACCAATCACAGAATAATCAACCATTCCTTCTGATGTTTACTAATCGTATCATACTTCAGGCTGCGAGTGAGTCTAAACTGCTTGTGTTGACACAATTAATAAAGCTGAAAAGCGTGATCCATGATTTTTTTTATCGGATATGTTTTGCAGAGATTATAGTATGTCATGTGTCGGTGTAGTAGCACAACTGAATTGGACTGGACTGAACTGCATTGTAGGATTTGATGGTTTCTGCAAAAACATCTACAAATAAATGCATTTTGGTATTCAAATTCAAGGCACACTGACAGTCTAGCAGTTAGGTTGCATACCCCATAGGCTAAAATGCCGTCAAGAATTGAGCCCCCAGTCAAACACCCGATTAAGTGGACCTCATCCTGTCTATTTTAGGTGCACTATCTAAATACAGGCAAAACACCTGAAATGAATCCTTAAAAACCAACAACAGTCCAATCCCCCTTTTTACACATCTTTATATACATTTTTATGAGTGTGCAGAGCCTCATGAGACTTTGATTCAACTGTCCGCTGGAATGCTAAAAATGCCACAGTGCACCCTGACCTGCCAACCTGAGATTTAACAGTTGCCCTGGGAGATGCTGGAGAACTCTGGAGCACTAAGAAACAATAATGCACTACAAAGAGCACAGCACTACGTTAATGATTTAAGACATGTTCTTGGCAGCACAGACACCTGCATGAATTCTGGACAGAATATTGCATTAAGCCACTTGATAAAATGGTTTTGAGAAAAGCCAGACAATGAGTATTAACCACATCTAAAATAATGAAGGAGTGGTTTCTGACCACTAAAGAAATACGCAGGGAAACCTGGAATTATTGTTCTGAAGATTCACCCAGCTTCTCCAACCACTGACTATACAAATTTTGCTTTCCCACTGTCTTTTAAATCATCTGTTCCAGGCTTTTTAATTTAAAGAAATACACCATTCTGGGCCTTAAATCAACAGCTTTAAAGTAAAACAGAGTTTAAAAGTTATTGTTTTACCTGACTGATAATGATGGCCAAGACAAATAATGCACAACAAGGTCACACAAAGAAACGTGATATGATCAAGCACAACTCAATATTTGGAACAAAGCTTTCAGCAGTTTAGTAAAACGTCTTTCACATTTCCCAGTCTCTGACTAGTTTTCAGCTGGTTGTTACCACTCTTACTGCAGCAGTATGATCTAATCCAAACTATATACTGTATAGTTAGTGTGTGTTTTGCTACTTGTGTCTTTGGGGGCCAAGCAGCGAGGCTGCGGGCACCCATAGTGATTCTAGGTTTTCTTATTATATTATTCGGGGCCAAGTAGCGATGCTCCAAGTACCCATAGTGATTTTTTTCTTCTTCTTATTATTATTATTATTCATCATAATCAACCTTTTCCCCTCTAATGGCTGTCTATGGCAGCCCCTAGAACCATCTGGTCGAAAGTTGTGATATTTTCACCAAGTTATGTGCCGCTATCTTGAGCACTGTAGCGCCACCACTGGGGCAAATTTGGACCCGTGTAGTCGATTTTGAAAATCGAGGTACCGTTGGAATCCTTGGATCTAGTTGCAACAACTCACCCCATCATGTCATTTTCCACCATATTGGATTTTCCGACATAATTGGATTTAATGGAAATCCTTCAAAGGTTTTCACAGGTCACAAAGTTTGTCCAATATTCACCAAAATGACTCAGATCATCTTCAGGCCAAGCTTCAAAAAAGTTATGAGATGGATCTTTGATTTTTCCAAAGCACTTGCCTGTCAGAGCCAATCAAAATCAGTGACAAAGTCGCCAAACATGAACTGAGCTCTTTTCTTGGCAATGATTTAACCTATCAAAACCAAACTTCGACTTAGACTTGAGATCCCTTCAGAAGGATGCACAAGAATTTTGGTGGCACTTGACCTTTAGGGGGCGCTATAATTACTAAAAATGTGTTTTGACCGATAAAGGTTTGTGTGTTTGTATTTACAATGATATTTGTGTCTCACCTAATATTGTCAGAGGTCTCGCGCCTGATAAGTGCCAAGTTTTGATGTCAGTTGAATTGAATTTGTCCGATTTTTACAAAACTTGGTATATATGATCTTCCAAGTAAGCCTCATGAAAGTTATCACATTTCATTTTGGTTCACAGAAGCATTTGCCCACAAAAATTAATTGAATTTGATGGCAAAGCCGCCAAAAAGGAAGTGAGCTTATATTGCAGCAATGCTTTGGCCTATCAAGACCAAACTTCACAGTTATCTTTTTGACCCCTCCCTAAGGAAGCATAAGAAATTTGGTGTTATTACACCATAGGAGGAGTCGCTGTAATTAACAAAAGTGTGTTTTACCATACAACTTGTTGGCAGATCTTAATACCTCTTCCTTGCTATTCTCACAACTTGTTTCCTAGCAACTGTTGCTGCTTGTCCCTCTCATTACTGCTTGGTTTCCTAAGTCCAGGCCAGTGAGCGTGATTACAGTATGTGCCCGTTACTTCAATATTCATATAATAATACATATAAGTTATGAATAGATAAATGTTGTGAAGTTAGAGTTAAAAATGCTCTCCTTTTCTCGCAGCATTATTAACGGAACCTGGCTTGCAGAAGATCAGAGTCTTTGATCGAGGAACAAAAAAATAAATAAATAACAATAATTGTTTTGTTTTCATTTTTAAACTGAACCTAAGACAACAATTCAATTAAGAGAAATACAGTCATGAATCAGACTACAAGTGACAGGGCAATTAATTTTAGACTATAATCTTCTCTAAAAGGCATACATTTTTTAATCATTCTAAAGGATGCTTGGTGCAATAGCACTTCTTATTAATAATAATAATAATAACAGGCTTACCAACAGTTCAAATTTAATGAAAGAAACTAAACAGCCTTTTACCCAGTTGCAGGGGTTGTGCGTGCTCTCTATACTTACTCTGGATAAACAGTGAATTGCTAAACATGTAAATTTGTTCTGCACAAACTACTGATCAATAGTCAAGATGAGATAAAACCAGCAATTTTGTGATCTGTCTGACAGAGATCCATCACATAATGAGCACAGACATTGCTCTACCCCTTTTGCCTGCAATCCAATCAACGTGACAAGACCAGGTATGCTGTTTAGCCCAAGTGATACCTAATAGCTGGACCTGCACTAAAGTCATATCCTTAACTGAGAAAGAGAGAGTACTTACTCCTGATTGCATGACAGTAACAGAAGATAATAGAATTTTTTAGATACATAAAATAGTCTCTCTTTCACTCCTTTGTTGTTTTATACCTAATGTGACATAAATTCAAGTCCACTGTGCACAAAGGGAAGATCGTTAGAGGGAAAGACAACCAAGACTATCTTGAGGAACATCACTCTCCAACTTCATTTCATTTCATTTCTGAAAAAAAAAAACACCACGATACACATACTACATTCTGTCAGCTAAGTAATCTAAGCAGGGTGTGCAATGAAGCAGGTTGACACGATGACACCCCTAATTACAAACATTTTGGAATATTATTGTTTGGCTTCTTTACCCAGTATAACATAGTCCGTATGTAAGCTGCCCAATAACAGTATTGAAAGTTTGGTAGTGATAAACCTCCATGTTCACGGTGGCTCGGTTGCCTAGAGTTTGCATGGAAGACACCAACTTGTCTGCAAACACTCAACAACTTAGGAAAGCTTGTTTTTGCCACTGAAACAAACGTTTCCTGAGCTAAGTTGAAATTTTGAGATAGATTTTTTTTTATTTAATAGCTCGATTTTCAAATCATTTTGTCAATTTCAAGTTATTTTCTCTGAAGTTTGAGTTAGTGAGTTGAAATTTTGAGATAACCTGAAATTTTGACAGAAATTGGTAGCAAAAAATGTTTTTTAAGTGGCAGAAACAAGCTTCCATACAACCTACTCTAGTGAAACTGTGAAAAGTACAACACAAACTGCACTTTGAACTTTGGAGGTGAACGCTCTCCATTTCTGGTTTGCGTTGTATTTTTCAAGTTTTAGTACTGCTAGGCTAGTAGTTAGTGAGTGTGTACAGACATGTCAGTGCCTTCCATGAAAATTAAGAGGGACTGACAATTTTCTAGCAACCAAAATGATCACAAGAAGATTTTTGCAACCAATTTCAGCTAGAGGTTGCCGACTAGTCTCTATGCCCGTGTGCCTGAGGCCTTAGCTGAGTATCCTTAGCTAACAGAGCTGACGGCATCTACAAGGAAACCATAAGCTTAAAGGTACTTCAGTTATAGTTCATGCAAGAGAGCACCAACATTTTTTGACACCTAGTGGTTCAGAGAGTCATCAGTTTTCTATGTAAAGGTAGTACATGTTGAGCTACTGTCAAGGCAACGATAGAAAAATAGTTACCTGCTATAGAAACTGATGTTGGTTAAAGAAATGTGACAATTGTTCAGCAGTACAATCAGCTATAAATCTGATTCATTCACCATCAAGGTTATGTAGTCCATTTGTACAGAGATGCTAGTTCTTACCCTGCTCTATTTGTACTGCTTTTAAGTTGAACCTGTCTTTTAAAATGTAATTATAAATTTTTCAGTTAGTTCTGCAAATAGTTTACTGAGTTTTTTTGTATTGTGTGTTTTTGTTTTCCTTTTTGTTCAAAATAAAAGTTTCAACCAATTTCAGTGATTTTTGATACCTATTGACTTAATGAAGGAAAGATAATTTGCTGTAGATGTTGCCTAATATGTTAGTAAAAATATAATATATTCCTATCACGCTTTAGTTAACTGAGTTTGTGTTTTCAATCTTTTGTGACTTTGCTTTCAACAGTAACAGCATTTCTTCTGCTGGACAGAATCTCTCAGTTTCACTGCAGCATGCTTCATTTAGTTCTGGTGAGCCATGACTGTTTACAGCTCCACATCAAGCTACTGGGCCAAAGAACTGTTCACAGTGCCTTGGTGATTTTTTTTTTTTATTGTTACATGCTTGTCTAGAACAGTCTGTAAGATATTCAAGAACAATTTATGAATCTTTCACTTTGTGTACTCATTTCTCTGTGAATTTTTAACATCAAAGTCTTTGAAGCCAAATCTGTCACCTTAATCCCTTTAATGCCTCTGGTTCTAGATATTATGGTCTATATATTGCCAAAGGTATTCACTCACCCATCCAAATCATTGAATTCAAGTGTTCCAATCACTTCCATGGCCACAGTTTTATAAAACCAAGCACCTAGGCATGCAGACTGCTTCTACAAACATTTGTAAAAGAATGGGTCGCTCTCAGGAGCTCAATGAATTCCAGTGTTGTACCGTGATAGGATGCCACCTGAGCAACAAGTTCAGTCATGAAATTTCCATTTTATAGCAAGATGGAAGAAATTGGCAACTCAGCCATGAAGTGGTAGGCCACATAAAATGATGAGAGCTTCATGGAATGAGTTTCCATGGCCAAGCAGCTGGATCCAAGCCTTATATCACCAAGCACAATGCAAAGCATCAGATGCAGTGGTGTAAAGCACGCTGCCACTGGACTCCAATGCACGAGTCTGGGTTTGCCATGAGAACGGTACTTGCCTGACTGCATTGCGCCAAGTGTAAAGTTTGGTGGAGGGAGGATTATGGCGTGGGGTTGTTGGGCTCCAGTGAAAGGAACTTTTAATGCTTCAGCATACCAAGACATTTTGGGCAATTTCATGCTCCCAACTTTCTGGGAACAGTTTGGGGATGGCCCCTTCCTGTTCCAAATGACTGCACATCAGTGCACAAACCAAGGTCCATAAAGACATGGATGAGCGAGTTTGGCGTGGAAGAACTTGATTGGCCTGCAGAGAGTCCCAACCTCAACCCGACAGAACACCTTTGGGATGAATTAGAGCAGCGACTGTGAGCCAGGCCTTCTCATCCAACATCAGTTTCTGACCTCACAAATGCACTCCTGGAAGAATGGTCAAAAATTCCCATCAACACCTTCTTAAACCTTGTGGAAAGCCTTCCCAGAAGAGTTGAAGCTGTTATAGGGTGGGCTGATATCATATAAAACTCTATGGATTAAGAATGGGATGTTACTGAAGTTCGTACGCGTGTGAAGGCAACTGAATACTTTTGGCAATATAGCGTATTATGGTGACTAGATCCATTAGTGTGTCATTAGTGCAGATGTGGCCTTCATATGTTAGAGCTCACTGTGGTAGGAATGATAAATATCTGAGTTAAATCATATACATTCTTTGTAATCTTTCCTTCAGAGTACACGATGAAGGAAGCCAGGCAATATTTAGGTCCCTGAGAAACCACATTTCTTTCTGTTGATCTGTGGCTTTGTGAAGCCTAGCGCATATATCACTGCACATTAAAGCTGGACAGTTTTGATGTAAGGTAGGTGACTGAAGCCAGAGGGGTTCTACGACTGGAGTCATCAGATGTTTTCTGACCTTCACAGAGATACCATAACCTACTGGTTATGACTACAGAGTCATTAAGTGTGTTTTGAGCTAGAATAAAATTCATAATGCTCAGCAAGTAAATCAACTTTACATTTAGACACAAACGGGACGCGGAGCGCTACTTTTTCTCATCAGTTTCCCTCCTGCTCTGTTTCATGGTGGCATATAGATGGAAATAGTTTCAGGCATCAATGAAAAATTAATTCCTCGCTCACTCAGTCCCTTTCTTCTACCCCTTCACACACATTCCCTCTTTGCCAACTCTGCTGCAGCTGAAACAGTGCCGGCTGCATTTTGAACTATTCTCCCACATTCGGCGCAGCCATGTTCAGTCACAGACCACCTGACAAGGGGCTCACTCTTCACTGATTATAAAACTAGCACTTTTTTTTCCCCCCATTTTCAAAGAAAGTTGTACTGGAAACATGCATTCACTTCACAATTTTACCTACATTTTTGTGGCCACAACAGGAATAAAATTACTAAAGGTGTTGCACTGCCATTCTCATAACCTGAACAGCTCTCCATTATTAAATCCAAAAAAAAAAAAAAAAACACTGTTCTGATCCCTCTCCTTGCTGCTGTTGGGGTATTGTGAAAATCATTTGTTTACTCCTCAAGGTTTATAAAAGGGTTCAGCAAGGCCTAATAGTGCTCTCTAAGTAAGATTTAACCGTATCCAGCCCTTTGCTATCCCTTGTGGTCCTCTACTTTTTGCTAGTGAAGCAGTTTGACATCTTTTAAAATGTTCTACATGTGTGAATTTAGAGTGGATAGCTCAAAGGGAGCCTTTCTGATCACAGCTACTGTAGTTAAGCTGTTCCCCTGTGTTTTCTCCTGCTGCTGAGGTAAAAAGGTCAGGTCTCAGCCTACTCACTTAATCTGTTCACATATGAGCACAACCTAGAATTAAATCCAAGAAAATACTGAAGATGAAATCCTAAATAAGTTTTTTTTTAAAAAGGGAATACCTTGTAAAAACTGCCCCTCTGCTCCTATAACAAATAAGATATATTTCTCATTTCAGGTGACTCTAAATGTCATACTGTATCTGTTTTCAGGCCTAACAAGTCCATGATTCTCAGCTTTCTACCGCACAACACCTGAATGAAATGTGATACCCACAGATGCACAATTTCTCTAAAGAAATCTGGATATAGATCACTGATAATAATAAAGGGTTACATTTGTTCCAGCAAACAGCATTAGAGCCATAATCCCTTCCCACATTGTGACCTTAACCTTTGCTTGTGATTGCAGAAGCTGACAAGGAATTTAAGAAAAACATCCACTGCTGTTACTGCGTGATTCCCCTGCTGAAAACACTCTTCTATACGGATCAGCACTCTGCAGTACCAGCTTTCATGTTTTCAAGCTGCGAAAGTGGAGAAGGAGAAAGAAAGGAAGGAGAAACCCTTTCTTCTCCCCCAAAAAGAATCCCCATGATTACTCATTTAGTCGGTACTTCCTAACGAGATTAACAAGTGCAAAGCCTGAAGCCAAGTTTTGCCCAGAAGCCCAGAACCTCACCGGCAATAAATTGGACACTGACTTCGTGAAGTGAAAAAAAAAAAACAGCAATTTCCTTACTGGAGTTACAAGCACAAGAAAATGGAATTCAAACAAATGATGGAGCACCAGCAGACTGAGAAACACTTTGCCCCATTGTTTCTGGGAACTAATTTATCTGCCAAAACAAGACCGAACTGTCACATTCCTGGAAAGTAACATCAGTGATTATTTTATTAAGATGGATTTCCTTGACTGCTTTCGGTATTGCCTTTCTCATTGCTGAGCGGAGAGAGCAATCGGTGACCAAGGAAGGATTTACTAAAAAAAAAAAAAAAAAATCTTAACCTAAACTTTTTTAAAGTCAGTCTCTAGGGATCTAGGGCTCTAGGGAACCAGTAACCAGGCAACCAGGGAACCAGGGAACTGGGCCTGGCGTTGGTATCGGCCAATATTGCCCTTGCTGATTGCTATTATGATAATAGCAATCAGCAAGGGCAATATTGGCCTTGGATTGGATAATAGTATTATCCCATCTGCTAAATAGATGACATATACCGATGGCAGTGGCCAACATTTAACCAAACCGCTTTATTCTAGCTAAATGTTCAAAGATAGTGTGATAAAGAGCTTAAATTCTCTCTTTGTTTTTGTTTGCCTGGAAGGAACAAAGAAGGGAATAAATTACCAAAAAAAAAAAAAAAACATAAATATCGTCTCAGTATCAGTACAAACTTTCACAAACATTCAGTCCTTTATGCTCACTATATCTTTAAGTCCTCATGCAAAAACCTTTATCAAAGGACCCTTTGTAACAAGCTGGGTTGCCAGTAAATAGAATGGCCTTAATGAATAGTTAACAAGTGCCTACAGTGCTTTTTCAGTTAAGTGCCTGTAACTCAATAAAATGCCGGTGCTTTCCGAAACAAGAGACTCCCACAGGTTGTAAGGAGCAATTTTGGAGAAAATAAATAAAAAATAAATAAAATAAGCATATTTTACATGTTTTGATGAGGCACCTGTTTTATTTATCACTATGTTTAGTGTCCCACTTTGAATTCAAGTTAGTCTCACTTAATTCTAAGGTGATTCATATTTTTTAGATGGGTGCATATACATATAAAAGCATGCAAATCACAGTGTAATTATAAAGTTGCTGTTACACCTTTATTATACTGATCATCTTTCATATTAAATTGTTTATCCACAGGTCCAGTTTCCACCTTTTTAAATGTTCCTATAATAATTACTAAGAACTGCATCAAGAGCTTCCTGTCCACCAGCCGACGTGTGGCTTCATCTTCAGCTCACCTGAGCAGATACTCAGGTGATACTGCTCAGGTAGTACTACTCACCCACTTTGAACTGGGTCGTTTGGTCTTGGGGGTCTGTGTGCTCCTTCAGCAGCATCGTATGCAGGATACCGAAAGAGTTTTGAATCCCGAAGATCGACCCGTTGCACCAGGTTGCAGCAAAAACCACCAGCCAGCCGAAACCACCTTCGGGTGGTTCGAACCCAGCTCCGTGACCGGGCCTCTCTATCTGCACCCCCGTTTCGGAGTCCGACCCTGGAGTGGAGGGTAACTTGCACCCGGTCTCGATCAGCTGCATATTGCTGTCTTCCTTCACGATGTTACCCTCGCTACCGTCCACATGATCATCCTTTCTCCTGTCTGGTTCTTGAGGTGCATCCATCTGCTCCACCTGAGGACCTGGAGCCGGCTGCTCCGTCCGGGACTCTCCGCCGGACGGTTCCGCTTGAGTGTCTAGCCCGTTGGTCCCCATGCTGTCTGGTCTGGCGGAGCGGTTACTGTGGGCTCTTCGCGCACATGCATGAGATATAGGTCACTGACATAAGAGGACCGATTTGAATAACAGCTTTGATTGGTTATCTGTCAAATGTGCAAGACGGACGGTGTTTTTACTGGCACACAAGCTACCTACACGCTGTTCGCAGCCGAAGTCTGAGCGTTAACTTCAGCGAATAAACTCCAACCTGCAAACGTAGCGTATGTCATTCTGGCCGGAGGTCTATATTTCCAGGAATTAGCTTGCACCGCCTATCCTTCCTTTTAATATAAACCTGCCTAACTGCCTAAAGAGACTATCACCATGTATTGACTTGTGTTGGCTCTCCTCCTCGGTGCCGAAATAGGTTCATCAACCTGCGAAAACGTCCGCTTCGCCTCGACTCCGTGTAGCCCCGTCACGCAGTCCCTGCACGGTCATGAACATCTCCCGGTGTTAAAGGAAAGGATTAGACGTTTCTCCTTATCTTTGCAAGGTGGAAATGTAATGTAGGAAGGCCTGTGTATTTCCCGTAGGCTGTCTCGGCTCTCAAGTGTCAACACAAATCGAGCCGTCATTCAGCAAATCGCCCCCCTCCTCCCCGCCTCCCTCCTCCCCGCCTCTTTCCCCGGCGGACGGCTGGTTGGAGCCAATGGTGGAGCTTCAGTACAGTTACAGTAAAACGAGTTTGCACTTCGTGGCTTTTCACGGAAAGACCCGAGTGGCCTGCTTTCCTCCTTGTGTCGGATTAATAACAACATCCTGTAGCTAACGTAAACATCCGTTTCAGCGCATTTTCGATATAATATAATATAATATAATATAATATAATATAATATAATATAATATAATATAATATAATATAATATAATATAATATTGGTATGGTCCATGGGCCAACAATACAAATAAATAGACAATAAAGCTGTGAATCGACTCGTTTGCTTAAGCATTTAAACATTTATTTTCTTGTTTGCTTTGTAACTGTTTCCTTAGCAACATCTCTTTTAAAGTTAGTTTATTAGCTCTCAGTTTTTCTTTTCCCAGGCCACAGTTGAGAAACTACCAGAAATTGGATATATTGCTGAAGTATTGATGATACTGTTTTATCCTTGAAATCAAGCTGAATTTTTAAAAGTGAGTAATCAAAACAAAGATAAAACATAACACAGCCCAGCTGAATCTCTTTATAGACTCCTTACTGGGCTGCAAGGGCATAACTGCACCTCATAAAAGAGATAATTCTGATGTTTGTGTTTTGACTGCACGTAAACCTAAAACGAGTAAACACCCATTGCAAGCACCACAGCACAACTGCAGCCCTTAAAAATGCCTCGAGACTCTCAGTTTATGTGCAAACTTTAAATACAATTGAAATCTCCAACCTTCAATTTAAGCTGCCCTTGGTTTTACAAAGTCAGTGATTTAAAAAACAAAAATACAGAAACAGCTCTGAAAGAGTGAACAAAGCACAAGTGCTATATACAACACTATATGGTTGGCTTGGACGACATGCTAACAGTTTACCGGCGAGACCACCGGAGCAAACCGGAAAGAAATCAGCTTTATTTGTGTGGCCTCTGCAGACAAAACACCTTAAGTATTTTTAATTGGATTTTTCCATAGAAGTTTGCAGAAATTAAATATAACCTACAGATACTTTTCCCATATTTGAAAAATATATGTGGGAAAAAAAAAAGCATGAGAAAATTAACCTTCTGTCCCTGCAGAAGTCAGTGTGCTCTTATATGTTCCACAAATGGCTGAAACTTCCTTCTTTTCCCAGCAGAAGTAGAACGATTCATGCTCACTAACATATATATGCTTTAGTTCTCTAAGCCGCTCCATGTGACATCATGATGATCCCCTCTCCAACAACTTTTATAGTTTAATTTACAGCCTTATATACACTCAAATATATTGTGTTGACAGATATATGGGAAACTGCGTAGTGACTGCACAGGGTTAGGGTGACTCCACAAGCTCGTAAACAAAGGAAAAAAAATAGAAACATTTGATCTTACTGCTACCCTTTCCCCCCTTCACTTTTTAACTGGACTCTGAGGATTTCCTCCTAATTCTGATGTCCCCTGTAATTTTCTGATGTGCTACGTTTGCACAATGGCCACAGCTACTCCAAGTCTTAATTGTGATTGAATAAAAATGGTCATGGACTTCCCTGTGTGGACCATCTGCATGGGTTTTTCTATGATTGCTTCCTGATTTTCTATAGCAAGGAAGTGTGAGGAATTACCTCTTCAAAGAGATGTGTGACCCACCAGCACTAATCCCCAGTTAATGGCCAGTAGAAGCAACAGACCCCAACAACCTCACAGTCTGCAGAGGTTTCTTGTACTTAATTCCCCTGCCAGGTTAAAAAAAAGAAAAGAAAAGAAAAGGAAAAACCTGAGTTCCACATTATGAAAGTGCATAAGAGTCATAAAAAATTGTTTTAGAGGCAAATTTAAATACCTGAATCTCTATCCTCTCCTACTAAAGTTCAGGGTCACATGTAGAAGGATAGTAGGAAGAAAGAGTTTAAGGACAAGGTGATCATTACTGATTACAGTAAGGCTGAGGCTGCTGGGGTGGCTTGTTCCAGTAACACTGAGAAACAGGCAGAGCTCTCCCTGGTGGCCTCAAGCTGAACCAAAAGACCATAATTAGACTCACAACTCTCCAATTTACACAATTAAGAATGGACATCAGCCTGTCTTCATTCTGCTGATTTGTGCTCATGACAAATACACTGAGCAAGAAAAACATCGAAGCCGGGCCTGATAAAAAGGAAGACTGAGTTTCTGAAATGCAAGAAAGTTTTGCTGACACCAACTGAAGAAATTCCCATTCAACGTCTCCCATTACAGCGTAATGGCGTTTTCTTGCAGTGAGAAACGCCAATTAATGCTTTAGTCCTTGAAATTCAAATATTTACTCTAATACAAGCGCAGTTAATTGGGATTAATATAGTGAAACACGGATGTTTTTTCTGCACACATGTAGAACAGATGCCACTGAGCCTTGGGGAAGCACAAACACTTCACTTTCACGTCGCTGATCTCTCTGGCTGCTTTGCAATGATTTAGCATTTGTTCAAATTATTCAGACATCTCAGTTTTGTGCCATGTGACCTGTCAGTGCTCGTTACAGCACGGATAAGGCTGAAGAGGTTTGACACGACTAGGCCACAGCATGCGTTGGATGGTTTGAAAATGCCTATGCGTGTGACTACTTTTGACAAAATTCAGGATTCTTTTTGAGAAAGTGCCTTAAATGTCTAAAAATGATAACAGCGGCTTTGAATAATGTGATAAACACATTATAGAATTTAATATCCACATGATTCAATGCTTTCCAATGTGTTATTTATTTATTAATGCATATAGATGAGATTGTGCTGTTGATTTTATTTATGTGTCACATAGTAATTTCTCTCTGACAGTTTGATTGGTTATTTCTGGATTATTTGTTCTCCTCTTCCAATATTTATGTCCTCTGCGATGGCTATCAAGACACTTTTCAGCTAATGTTAGAAGAGAACCCACCAGAGCTCAGCAAAGAGACCATCTATCGGCCAAACCACAAAATGCTGAATCTTTAATCACTTCACCTTTTGGCTGATTCATAATTCAGTGAACTGGGAGTGAAGCATTTAGCTTTTCCTGGCTATGGTCCGCTAAGTGAAATGGTGTGGAAAGTGTGAGGTCATTAACCTGTTACAGGTATGTTCTCTCCTAATATTGGGGATAATGTGTTCCACCCAAGTGTGACAAAAAAGAGGGAAAGCTCATTCACAGGTAGGTTCCGGGCATTCGTTTTATTTTTAAATTTTTTTTAGAAAAACTTCATTTAAGAACATTAGGTTATGAAAAGTTAATATCGTTTTTAATTAGGAGACAAATCCCTTCATATCTGGGTGAGATTTTACACTCTGCTGCTTGTGGACCGATAGAGGAAGCGTGCGGGATAATTTCATTATCCTCCTGTGCATATCACAGTGTGCTCGTTTATAGCACTCCATACTTGTACTTAATACATTCTTTGCAACTGAGCCTAAATATTCAACTTAGATAAGATTGAATTCAAACAACTTGGTTAAAAAAAAATACATATATGATAATATTAATAGACTAATCATCTAGCTGCTCTTCTTTGTTTTGAGGTAGAACAGCTTCTTTATTTTTTATTTCTTATTAATGACAATTCTATTAATTATGCAGGACACAACTGTGGCTGAGTGATAATTGTATCATAATAATTTGAACATGTTTTACTAAACTGCACTGATTCCAAGCATATGGTAATTAAAACATAAACAACTAAAATGAGATTTGTCAGATGCCACACATTACACTGGACCACAACTCATTGCACCGAACATGAAATTGTGCTTATGTGATGCTATGCGATGTTTACATTTATTCCATCGTATAAAATAAGTAACATAGCGTGCATCTGATCTGCATGTCATCTATCATTCTTTCATTCTATTCTGTTTGTGTTTTAGCCTCATGCAGTTAAAAATGTGTAAAATTACACAATAAAATATAGTAATGATAGTTAGCGAGCATGTCTTGCATATTCAATATGTATTAGGGAAGAGCCCAATTTTTAATCATTAGCCACATTTTTTTATTTATTTGGTTTTGGGGTATCATAAGTTATCGTTCTTATGTACTGCAGTTTATGTGACATGGATGCTGTAACACCACAGCTATGCTTTACATCATTTAGAATTTTATATGTGTTAGATAATGCCAATATGTTTGGCCCGGTATTATAAATATATTTTTGCATGTGCTCTTCGCAACACCTGAACACATCTCAATACACTTTGTGCTTTCACAATGCTCCCTTTGACTCGGTACCGACAATACCATAACTCCTGATGTTTATCGATCCTTCAGCCTGTGTTGAATTTATTTCTACAAGTCTATACAAATCGGTTTCTGTGCAGCCTATTGTACCAGAGGGGTTAATGTATTATACAAAGTGTTCAGATCAGGGATTAGATTTTCCCCCAATTCCATCAGTCAATTCTCTGTGCTCTCCAGGGCATTCATCATTTTGACAGTTGCAGATAAGGCAATTATTTTCCTCAAGAAACTACAAAATGTAGACAAGTGCTTCTGTGACAGTGTGTCTGTTTGAGGGGGGGAACACAAATATTATTCCACCAGTCACTGATGGCACATATTGCTTGCTACAAAGCAATATCCTTTGTAACACAGAGGAAACAGATGTTATGAGTATTTCTGCGTCTTAATGCATTTCACTATTTCATTTTTTTTTTTTTACAGTGAATCTCCATATAGCAGTTCAGTAGGTTGCCTTTACAAATAGTTTGCAATAAAGGGACTAAGAATACACACGGATAGAATATCGGTTATTTCACCATCAAATAAAAAAATAAATAAAACTAGCCTGAGAGAAACAGTTAGAAAGCATTATTGAATACCTTATTTATATTATGTATTAACATTTTACATCGTTTTGAGCAAAATATCTACAAGCACGCAATGTCCACCCCACTGTCCTGAGATCTGTTCTCTTGGCATGATTGTAAACGCTGCATCGCATCAAATGAGTCGTTTATGAAACTCAGAGCTGTCTGTGATCTCCTGTATAAACCCCTGGGGGGCAGCAGAAGACCTTGGTTTCCACACTAGTGCAGCTGCTTAGCGCTGACTTAAACTACTGTCACCTAGTGCTGAGGCTCAAGTAAGGACACAATTCAGACTGCTGATAAATTTTGTCAAGAGAAACAAAAAAGTTTACTCTTACAAACAAAAAAAAGCAACAAATTTAGAGCAACGGTCTTTGTCTTTGACTTCATGTATAGCTATGCTAAACTTAAATATTTGTCATAATTATCAGAAAAAGATTATTTACTGCCAATATATTTAACACTGTGTGTGTTTGTACCAAAGAAATTCCATTAACCAAGCAAACCTCATAGATTTGATACAACTACTACTACTACTACTACTACTACTACTACTACTACTACTACTAATAATAATAATAATAATAATAATAATAATAATAATAATTTTTTACAAAAGAGGATTTTGCTTGGGTCATTTGCATAAAAATAAATTTATAAGCATCATATTAAGATGCAAAATATAATAATATAATTTTTTTGGAATTTGGAGACACAAATAAACCAAACCTGTCTCTATATCTGTAATTTCTATTTTGCTAATCTGTATGCTGTTTAAATTTGCTGAAGAAAGCCAAAACAACACAGTGCAGATACTTCACTCTTTGTGACATAATTCTTTTAACATGAATATTGTAAATGTTTGCCACTTTTCAAGTGGAAGGCTTTTCTTGGCCAAACTCAGAGAGAGCGAGCAGAGACAGAGTGGAAGGATGACGTTAGGCTGAGCTCAAGTCTGTCATCGGATCAAAGTGGGAACTTGTTCTCTCATCGCTGTCAGCACGTTTTAATGATTGTTGAGCCGGGCCAAGCTGTTCCTCCCTAAAACTTTCCCATACTGAATGTCTGATAGATTCATAGCTTAATCATTAACTTGAACTTAATTCATCTGGAGCAACACTGAGATCAAATTACAAGGGCATTTTGCCAAAGGTCAGTCATCTCTGTCATTAAAAAAAAAAAAATACTGGCAACTAAATACTGAAAAGATGTAATTCCTAAAAAAATATATAAATAAATGTAAATATCTTTTGAAACCCGTGCTATCCTTAAATCTGGAAAATTTGACAAACAGAAAACAAATCGGTTCATAAAAGTGTTCATAAAAATACTGAAAGTAATTATACTGCATTTGAATGTTAGCCCTTTACAATAATAGGAATTTCATGTTCAACTCTGTACTTTTAGGTACTAAATTATATCGAGTAGTATGTGTGAAAGACACACTGTACTACAACCACAACTTATCTTTATAATCTTTATGATCAAAAAAATAGTAAGTAATTATTTGTTCATTCCTTTTAAGTCAGAGAACCAAACAGAATTGCTGCATTAGTGAATGCAACACGTAAAATGAATGAAATACATAAAAAACATCATGGGACTGGAATATATAGTAGTAGAGGCAGCAGGTTTATACAACAAACAGAGGAAGGTAAATAGACAAAAGAAACAAAAAGATAAAAACATTTGTGCTACAAATAAGAAAAACAGTGTCAATAGCAGACTGACAAAAGCTTCATGAGTCCGTCTGAGCTGAGTTACAGTGACAATAAATCAAAACACAGAAAGAAGGCCAAGGCCTTTATGGGGAGTGCCACCCATATATTGACTGCGCATCATAGCAGCCCTCATGTTGTAGGCTGGATTTTAAATCACATTTCTAAAAGATATATGAGACTTTTGATGGCTAAGACCTGCCTTTTGTTTAGCTGTACCATATTTGGATTGTTTTTTTCTTTCTCTTTAGAACCCCAGTATTCTTAAAACTACTTAAAGGTTTACAAATCTTTAAGTAATCTAAAGTACTTGTACAGTAATAAATTAGAAAAGTATAAAAACTTTAAAAAATCAAAATAAACTTACCCCTTTTTGTTTAAAAATGTCCTGCCCACTTGCACTGTACATCTGACAGGATGCATGTTACATGTAATGAATCAGATGGTTGATGTAAGCTTCTATAGGGCTGAAAAAGAAGTTTCAGAGAGAGAGAGAAAGAAAGAGAGAGAGGGGGAGAGAAAGGGATCAGTTAACAGATGAAGAGAAGAGAATTCAAGCTGAACCGGGGATCAACCCCTTCAAACTGTCCCAAAAAAGACCTCTGTCCCACCAGAAACTCAGAGTCCTCAGCCTGCCAGGGCCACAGAGCTACCATCTTATATCAGGATATGAAACCTCAATACCAGTTCAGTACCAAGTAATATTGATAAAATATTGGAAAAAATACTTGATTACTGCTAAGAAAATGATGTTGACATTCAATCTGATGCATCGCATATGGTAATGGCGTTAAATTTTCAAAGATACTGAAGACTGTCGTTTTTCTCCCTGAAACTGTGAGCTTTAGTGATTCGTGGTGATTTACATTCTACAAATGAAAGTTGTGCGGTTGCTGTATATTAACTATCTATCTAACTACACTATTTTTACTCTAATGAAAAGAAATAAAAACTATAAAGTTGTTGATACTGGAAACAGTATTTACAATATAACCATCGATGCAAATTTGGCATGTTGAGAGTTCTTGGAATAAGACTACAGAATACACAAGTGAGGATTAAATTATTTGATCACTTGGGGGTAAATAAATAAAATGTAAACAAGCGGTTCCCTGAGTGACCGGGTCACCATTTTCTTAAAACCCTCCAGTTTGCCAGTCCTTCTGTAAGGTCTCCCCGCTCAACTCTTTGGGTGGCACACATTTATTCTTTCAGACAGGAACACTTTGTGACAATTAATGCCTCTACAGTGTCTTTGCGTGAGGAAACATATTTACATTTCCACTGCGTGGATTGTGCTGAAACTATTACCGTGTCTAGAGTGACTTATGGTAAGTTTACAGTCAGCGATTCAGAGCACAAACAGATACACACACATATATTTAGACAGAGCTAAACACAAACACATGCATGCACACAGATGACCATGCGTGCACACACACACACAAATATACGATCCTTCAGAACCATTGATTCTGTTTTGAATAATATTTTTTTTTCTTCAATCTAGATAGTCTTGCTACTGCCCATGCTGTTAGTGCGCCAGGCATTTTCAAACTCTTTACATCCATTACATTCCACTAGGTAAATACCTAATGCTGGAAACATTTGTCAATGTATGCGCCTGGCTGAACAGAATAGATTATTGGGGGCTGAGTAAAATACACTGCATTTCCAAACAGCACTATGCCTGTGACATATTAAAAACTTCACACAAGACCCTATGCAGTTTCCGCCTGCACCAAGGCTAGTAATATTTCAAGGATATAAAGCCTGCAAACAATAGTAGACATACTTGGTAAGAAATAGGAATGTCACTGTTTAAAATGATATCAGCAGCTAGGCTATTTTTGCCCATTAAGCAACAGTGCACCATTCTTAGACCTGCTTCATACTTACTTTAAAAGAAAGGGGCGATTAGCAGCACCCACTTTGTTTAAACTCAGAGCACTTTATGCTGAAAGATCGTTATTCAACCAAATCACCACTGGATGCAATACGCAACCATTTATCCGAAGTACAGCATATTGAAACTTCCTGACTTACTTTGGGTGAAGTTTAACATTTTCCTGTTTGGTACTGAATTTCAGCATGATGAACGTGGGAGTATTAATTGGTATCTTGCACTGAACTGCAGCTATGGTTAAAGTTTGTATTTTGTTTCCTTTATATCTTGTCTTTATGTTTCATATAAATCACTTTGAAACATTATCTGTTTATGGCTTTCAATTAGTATAGTTTACACCTGGGTGGGGGAAGTCATAAAAAGGCCTAAAACTCTGATTTTTGTCCATTAAAACTAGGTCAAAACTGAATTAGCCCATTCCTTTCCCCATCTCTTTCGATGGAACCCGTAATAGAAACATTGCAAGCTATTTCTTGAATTGCCACAGCATTCAAACAGGGATAAGTGGCTCATCTCGGTGTCGAAATACACCTAAATAGAAATGGGTTAAAAGCAGTTTTTGTCTCATTAACTGCATTAGCACTTCTCTCAAATGGCTGGCATAAATATGCATGGAGCAGTGGGACATCTCTAAAATGAGAGGTACAGAAAACGATAATTTTCTACAGCTTCAAGTAACGGGAATTAGCTTAATTGTCACGGCTATATATGAAACAGAGTTGGACATTAAAGTGACAAATTCAAGGGCTGTCTCTTGTATAGTCATTCTTAGCACCTCTTTGTTTCCGAGATATGTCAAGGGATTTAGGATTGGGTTGAGGTGTTTGCAATGTTAGCCCTGCGACAGATCGCCGACCTGTCCAGTGTGTATCCCGCCTCTCGCCCTATGGCAGCTGGGATAGGCTCCAGCCTCTCGGCGACCTTGAACTGGATAAGCAGAAGAAAATGGATGAATGGATCGGTTAAGGTGTAAAGTGGGGCCTAGTGACTTATTAGTGTAGGTCCATGCAGCATTTTTAAGATTGTACAATTTAATGTTTATGAACATTCAAAACATCGAATTTAATGAATACAATTTTGCACACATGGCTTATTTATTTATTTTCATGTACTTTGATACAGATACAAAGCCAGATGCAATGTAGAAAACTGCTTATAGGATTCTGCAGTAAAAAAAAAAAAGTTCCTCGGCAACTCATATTTTTTTTTTTTTTTCGGCAACTCATATTTACACGTGACTGAAAAAGTTTTGAGTAAATGTTATTTCAAATCATTTAAAAACAAAAACAAAAAGTATTTTCTTTAAGTAGGCATGCTTTTTCTTCATGCCTCTTTGATCTTCAGTAATTAAAAGAGAATGGGACTCCTGCGGCAGACCCTCTTCAACAAAGATACACAATAAAGAGCAGGAGCTAAGAGTGGACAGGGGTGATACTGGGTCTCTTATTTGGGTGCATTTCCATTCATTCCTTCAATATTCCATTCCTGGTTCTGCTTCATAGGTTTGTCTATTGTGGAGCACTGAATGGGAGAGCGCAGAAGCGTCTCTGCTTCCGTTAATTAGAGCTCTATGCAGCTTCGGCGTCTTGAAGAGTCAGAGTTTAAGCAGTGGAAAAAAGAAACCCTCTGTGTTGCTCCAACCCCGCTCCTCTATTGTGGCTTCAGAGACATGAAAGGTATAGTTTACCAGTGTTTTGAATGTAGGTGGGTGCAATGTTGGACTGATCGCAGCCAGGAAAACTATGAAAAAGTGAGATTTTGTATTATAGAGGGCTATGCGTATTAGTTTAGCAGTTTTAGAAGCCATATTCATTTTAAATTTAGAGCATTTCTTAAAAACTGACATGACAGTAAAGTCCTGTACATCTGATCCCGAAGTTCATATGGAGTTAAAAGCGATGGGACATTCCAAGGAGTATTATATGCATACTGATTGTGCAGGAAACCCTACTTGTCTTTACACATGAAATGACCAATTGTTCATGCAGGCTTAAGTGATGCACGAGGAAAAAAGAGAAAAAAAAAGTCCTGGGGTCTGTTATGACATGTGGCTATGGGTGTCCTTTTATACCTTGAGATTCCCTTTGCCTCATTAGTTAACACACTTTCTTAGTTTTGAACAATACCTTAGCTTGAGTTCTCCCAGCAGAAATCCCCCGCTCAGTCGATATTTCCAGGGCCTGCAGCAGAGTTTCAGAGAGAGGGCCCTTTCTCCCCTGTCCTAACAGCTTTAATACTTGTAATTATCTCTTGCTGGGGGAGGCTGGAAATTGGATTAGGGTGGTGAGTCTCAGCTGAATGAATTACCTCCATCTCCCCACTTGGTGGGCCACACACTGATAAAGTGCGGAAAAACGGATTTGGATTCAGCCTTAGCATTCATGGCTTCCTTGTGGAAAAATGAAATTTTCCAACAGAAGGGGCCAGTGTGCCAGCAGTATCTGTCCACAGCATGTTTCATCTGCTCCTGCTCTTCTGGAAATGCAATTACCTGCGTTATCAGGGCCTAAATGGTGACAGTTTGGCAGGGGAGCAGTTTCACCTGCCAAAGGCATCATTCCACAGTTTTTGTTGCACTCTGTATTCTTTGAAATGATTCCCCCTTTAATTCCACCAATCAGAAACAAAACAATTTGCTGATTTGTTTACAGGTATAATAATATTGTTGGTTATACCGACGCAAGGAATCCGAATATGCACAATATTAACTTTAGTATAAGTTTCTCAATAATTTGGCTTATCCCTGACTCACTCCGAGTGCATCTGTCTATCTTAGAAATGTGTCTTATTGCTCAATCAATTAAAAAAACAAAACAACACTCAGGTATACTTTTTTTTATGTTTGCGATATTTTGTAAAGAGCAAGAATCTCTGTAGTGGAGAGCAGTAGAAATACAGAACATAAACCAGAGAAAAACAAATGGAACAACCAACAACACTTTTATTTCTGTACAGTACCTCCGCCTTCACTTGAATGACTGCACATACAGTAAAGGTTGATACTAAATTATTTACCAACATCAATTCAGCTAATGTTCTACACATGTTGTTTCTCTCACAGGGGAATGAGTAAGCTTTTCCTGAAGGTCTACTAAATCAATATTTGGGAAGACTTGCCACCGTGCAACTCTAATATGTCACACAAAAATGAAGATTTTACACTTTTTTTTTTTTTTTTTTACACTACAACGTCTGTTTCTCAGGGGTTTTTTTTCCCCCCTAGATATAGATGCAAGACAAATGATTTTGAAATTGGGATTTTATTACAGATCATCAAACACTTCCCTAAATGTTGTGATTAAATGAAGCAAAAATGACTTCAGACAAAACCAAACTAAAGACATAATGCTCTGAGGAGAAGTTAAAGACGTTCGCTTATTTTGAAATAGCGCCAACTTTGTTTTCCTGTTGTTCATTAAGCAGTGGTTTAAATTCCGTTTCATATTTAATTTCCCGCTGTGTCATTGTAAGGAATCAGAACAGAGGACAAACTAGCCCTACACACCCAATGCTCGCTATCAGACACCCCCCTCGTCTTTTTCACTTCCCATTCTTTTAACCCCCCACTGAGGACAATCCTTGAAGGTAGATAAAAAGAACAACAAAAGATAATTAAATCTAAAAACGGAGGGAAAAATCTCTGCTTTCTCACTCTAACAGTTGGGGATAGATTTCAGCACAGTAAGGGTTTGGCTAATTTATACAATGGCCTGATGGGAGTCCTTCAACATTTACAGTCTGCCTGTAACATGGATGGGTAAAGAGAATATTACACTTCCCCATAATTGTTATATGTTCTTATTTTTACTCTCTTACCTTATCACACTTCCCAGCACAAATAAGGCGCCGCATTTGCATTTGTGTAAGACGGCCAAAAACTAAACTCATGATAATTTAAGATAATCAATTTGCAGCTCTGCTGTTATCAGAGGAGTAAAGACTGCTCTGACTTGCCTTGTTGTTCCAACTCAAACCTGCGTCCCATCATTGACGAATCTAAAATTATAATACAGTAATGCTTCACATAGACCCAGCTATTTAGGCGTGAATTTAATATTCATTGCTTTTGCAGCTTGGTTGGTTTTAAGGTGCTATCACCCTTATCCACCCTCCTCCCAACCCCACCCACTCCCAACATCGCTGCCATCTACACTACTACATCCAAACAGGGGCAAACGGCAGTCAGTGGGACAGACGTGCAAACACACATCCAGCCGTCTCTTTGTCCCTCCCTCCTTCAGTCATTTTCCCCCATTTTCTTTCTCTGGCTGCCTCTCTCTGTCCCCCATCACTCTCCCTGTCCTTGTTTTTGATCTTCAAACGCTGGTAGGGATAATGACTACAAATCAGGGATGAAGGTGAGTGATCACAATGTGGCCCACCCATCCCAGCTGGCCTTTTTACTCCCCTCATATGATGCATCTTCCTGACTCTTTTTGAGAACCCACTGAACTGCACCGCAAGGGTTTCATATGTGGTTCACAGGGGACTGAGTACAGTCGGACAGATTCAGTGTTTAAGGCTTCCTAAATGGTTCAGTTCACCATGTGCAGGATAGAAGAATTAACCACAATATTTAAGGCAATAGCTCATTATATTTACATATGGTTTCTGTAATACAAGCTACCTGAATGAAAATGTTATTTCTATTTAACAATCTATTAGCGAAGGTTACAGTACAACTATAGTTATAGCCACTGTTTGTTTGTTTTTTTAAGTAAAAGCATAAAGGTACCTAACCATTAAACATTTGGGGACATATATATTAGATCTTACTCTTCTGAAATTAAAATGAAAGGATGCTTTCATAAGCTGCTGTAGGGGAATAAAGGTTAAAAACAGCCCATTGCTGGATAGTTGCTAGGCATAATTCAATTCAATTCAGTTTTATTTATATAGCACCAAATCACAACAAACAGTTGCCTCAAGGTTCTTAATAATACAATATCATGCATAATTCAGCTTTTTTGATATAAATTAGATGTTACTGTCATCAAAAAAAATGATAAGATGCTTTCATAAAGTGCATAAATGCAAAAAAGCTGCCTAGCAACACTTAGCAGCATAATGCCATCACATTATCTGATATAGATAAGAACCTTCAGGGACCTAAGATTACCTGTGTGCCAAGTTTGGTTACTCAGCTCCTGATGGTCTAAGGAGGCGTTTGAGGATGAACAAACAAACACACAGGCAGACAGAGATTTTGTGTTTCTATCAAGCTGCAGTAAAACTGCTGAACATAGTAAAGAGTAATAACAGATACAATGGCACTGAAACCGGTTGAGAAATTAAAGTTTTAATTCATTTTCAGGCATGTGGTACGCAACTGTGCAGACATTATCAGCTTATTAAAGTTACCAAATTTTGTCATTTAAACACGTCAATTTTATGGTTATATTTCTCAAGGCTTGCTACACCCACAACTTTTCCCATATGTGCAAAAGACATGATGGACTTGTAGCACTTAGCAGAATATACACTAACAGCAGTGTGTGTGTGTGTGTGTGTGTGTGTGTGTGTGTGTGTGTGTGTGCTACATATTGCAGAAGCTGCCCCCAGCCTTCACACACAAGCTTTGACAGAGAGATCTCTCTTCTTAATTGGGAGTAGTAAAAATGCATCATAGATAAATATTTTAATCTTATTGTAAATTATAACCTGAGTCAGACATGCACAGTTGTACTATTGCGTGCGCCTTTCTGTCAATGCAACAGCAGATAGTTCGGACGAGCAGTGCCACTAGGTTTGACCCATAATTGCCGCTGTGACTTTTATGGAAAAGTGACCAGGGCGGTCATTAGGATGTGACGCCGACACGGTCAGGAGCCATCATGTTAATGGTAAGGAGAGCATGTCTGAAAGGGGCTTAATTAAAAAATGTAACAACTTCAAGATCTCCTTTCTGTTTAGACATCAAATTAAAAAATGCCCTAGTACCAAGAGTCCTATCCTTTCACATCATAAGTTTCTAATGGGCAGTTTAGATGATTCACGCCAATCAAACATCTGGCCTGCATTCCCCTTGTCAAGAGGAGCACCTGTTGACCTCTACGTGACCTCTACCGGTAAGCAATGTAGTGGGAGAGAGGGACTGTGGTTTCCTGTTTCAGGCAGGAGAACAGAAAAGACTAGGAGGTAGTTTTATGACCACTGTTTACCTTCGTGGAGGCCTGCCTCTTTTCTTCCTCTTCTTTTTTTTCCCCCCCTTAATGTGCCCAGCAAAAAAATGTTTCACTAGGGAGCAGGAGGTGAAATTTTTCTCATCCAAATGGATGGCAATTTCCCACCATTTAGCACCTGAAGGTAATTAGCTTGAAGAGATTGCGGAGTGAGAAACACGTTCATGGAACATTAACTCTCGTACATTCTCCAGTTGCAGAGAATTAATAGGAAAGATTAAAGTTTAAAGAGAGCAAATGCCATTACCACAGAAACCACCTCTCTGTGGCACCATCTTGGGCTAACTTTTTCCCCCTCTTTATTCTGTAAGTCTGTATTTCACGGTGGCATCAGGGTTTGGATTACAATAGCAGGTAATAAGTGGTAGAAATGGGAGATTTCTGCAGGTCTGTTGTGAGTGGGGACAGCCTGCAGCTAAATGTTTCTCCAGTGCAGCTCGCTGCTTGCTGCCTCTAAACTCTGATGCATTTTGCAAAAACCTAAATCAGCATAATTTCTCCTAATACAATATCAAGCAAATTAATACACAAACCTCAGTTTAATGAACAACTTAAAAACGTATTATTATCTCAGGTAGCGCATCTTTCAGGTGTAGTTCTATATACAACATAATACCTGTAGAGCATAAAATATGTATGCATACTTGTGTTTGTTCTTCGAGGGGCAGCAAAGTTGGCCACAGTTAAGAGCAGCATTTAAAAAAAAAAAGAAATGACCAAAACTATATGATAAATCATACCTCCAAATTTTAGAGCTGAAAGAAATTAAATTGAGACATGGTGGAATTTATTGCCCAGAAAATCCCATTCTACTATCTGATTTGAAAAGTCCAGTCCTCCAAGCTCTAGAAAATCTATTTTCCACATTTTAATACCCCGCATAACAGTCCTCATAATTCATTCGAGTGTGTTAAGCACAGTTTTATTAGATCTGAAACAAATTTTGGTGGGGGATCCTATAGGCCATTAACCATGGAGTAATTTTATCCTTGTTTCCTTAATGATGCCATAATGGCAAGTGAATTTCTTAACTAAAGACCAAAGAACATTTTGAAGGTCAGCTTCATCTGCAGACTCCTTCATGCGCTTCTCTGAGAGATTGGAAAAGTCTGAGATTTTTGAAGAGTCATTAATAACGCTAAAGCTGAAGGCCTATTTGCGTTCTCACTTTCTACCTTTTAATGCTACAATTTATTCCTCTTCTGTCTCTCCTCTTTTCCTTGCTTCCCTCTGTTTTGCAGTTTCTCTCAAGCAGAAAAAATGGAGTGCTGATTGAGAGGGTAAAAATGGCAGTGCAGTGACATACAGATCCCAGATGTGGTGCCTCAATAATTCAAATTTTATGCCTTTGTTATCACTTCAATCATTTTCTTTATTCATTTTGTTTCAGCGAATGGAGAAACAGTTGATAGGCCAAAATGCCCTGGGAACAATTTTTATTTGGTGTGTGGTGCAAAGTCTAATTAGAATTAGAATTTTGCTGAGCCTTGAAATGGTTGGTGCTTTATCCTGATCGCCTTAGATATTGTTCGAAGTCAGTCATTTGTCATAGCAGAGCATGCTGGGAAAGCTGCTGCTAATCAAGGCTCCATTTCATCCACTCCTTTTCTGCTGCCATTGCACCTCTGTCCAAATAAATGCTGTTAGCTAAGGATGAATGCAGTCTTGGCTCTGATTCTGAATCTTACGGAAATCCTGTCATGCACCTCTCTGGCCATGTTAAACTAGACTGAAAGAAATTAACAAATTTCATCTCTCACTTTCATTAACTACTGCCAGTCATATGATTAACTTCGTAACTGAGACTGTAAATGATGGGAAGGAGGAGATTTAAGCGGCCCTGGCGTAACGCCTAACGTAAAGCAGCATGAACTTTTTAAGACTTTTTGGGAGAATCCAGATAAGTCACAAATGCTTCTGGTGGGTCCCTCCTGTAAAATGACACACCTCTCAGTATGCCCCCTCCACCCCCCACCCCCCTCTTCCTGCCTTGAAGATTAGCCATGTAGATAAATTAGATGCCGGGACAAAGGAGCTCTTGCTACCATGCAAAGCCTCACTGCTACTGGCGGACGGCCATAAGCAGCGGCATTTTCTGTCATTGTCTGTCAAGAGCTGAGGAGTATTTCCCCAGAATGGCACAAGCCTTTTATCAACCGGATGAACCAAGAGACTTTTAAGAAATTGAAGCTGACAACCCTTAACATGTAGAAGTCTACCTGTAAATAGCTTTTATGCAGCCATATCCCAACGCTTTGGTGGCACATACCATCAGGGCCAGAGCAAGTGTTCTCGAGTGTCAGGTTGAGTAAAGCTGTCAGTGCAGGAAAATCCTCCCCAAACTAAGACCCTCTGACGACCTAAGAGCGGTACCTAAGTGGTAAATCCATACTGCTGATTGTGTGGACCAGTCACACCAAATTTGCTTTGATACCCGCTCTAATAAGCTTATAACTAAAACATAAATAAAATAAAAATAACGAAGTGTTATTATTCTCACTATTAAAATGATAAATATAACAAATTGTGACATTCAAATTAACCATTAGTCATTTTTCTTTGTAGTTTAAATGCCAATAGAAAAGATCTAAACAAATTATTTAAGACTGTGCAAACAGATTAATAAACATCCAGTACGACTCTCAAAAGGGCTACTTTGTTCAGATCAGCTCTACATGAAGAATTGCCCGGAAGCCACAGCCTCCCTCGGGATCTTTCTTCCAAATGTTCAGAAATTACCTTTGGTGGAAAAAGACCTAACATGGCAAAATGTGCCTTTAATAGCCAGAGACATTTTCTTTTTCAGCAACAAGTTTAATTGGAAAGAAGTAGAATTCACTTTGAACGGGCAGAAAAAAATAAATCGGTGTGACAAGATGATCGATTACCTGTAACTCCACCTGACACAGAAATTAGGGTTTTTTAATGATGGGCTGCCTCTTCTTGGACATGAAATTCAAATGCTCTCCCAAAGTCTACCTTCAGCCATCACTTGTCTCTTGCGCTTGTACGCTCCAAACGCAGGCACTTTGTCTTTGTCACCGGAGAAAGGACATTGTTATTACCGACATGCCTTTGTATTAACCAATTTCATTCCTCTACAAGTAACATCTCATTGGTTTTACCTATGCTGCCGACTCACATTTATTCCCAGCACAGAAATAGCATCATATTTTTATGCATTCTATTAAAATTAATTCTTTTTAAATACTTCTTGTGTTATTTTGCTTCTGTTTAGGTTATCACTGGCCTGTTATCCTACAGTAATCTGAAGAAGAAAAGGAACTGATGTGATTTTTCACAGCTAAAGAAATGGCATCAAAATAAACAACTAACTACGGTGCAGTGCTGACTGTGGAGAATCAGTGATTAGCTACAGCCTTCCCTTCCTATGTATTTAATATATTTTGACACTAAAATAACCACCCATGAAGGGACACTCATTTACAGTTCATAAAATCCACATATTTCTCATTTATGACCATAAGATCAGCTGAATGTGACACTTTTCTTGATCAAATTATAAGATGAAGTGTGCCAGAGGAGTTGTGAAGCTTACGTGGAGCTTTTGAAGCTTGGCAAGCGAGGGTGGGGGGGGGGTGGGGGTGAAGTGTTTGCAACTCGGTCGCCTGTGAGAGTAGTGATGCAGCTCCCAGCCGGCTGTCCACATGGCTGGAGGTATTGATCCAGTTATCATTGCTAGATCATCACTATATGGACTCAGCAGCACAGAGAGCTGGGGCGCTGACTGAGCTGACGGGAAGCTCGCTGCCTGTTTGCCTGTAGGGAAAAAGCCAAGATGCTGCGCTGTGGAATTTGGACAAAAAGAAGAAGAAAAAACTATTAGGCCAAGGCCAGCTCCAGTCTTTTTAGGGGCTCAAAAGGGGACCAGAGATCTGTTTTCCCCTCCCAACCCAGTAGCCCAAACATAATAACTTAATTTTAAGAGTAAGCAAAAAAATAGGGACAACTTATTGCAATATAAAGTTTCACTGAAACTGACAGAATTTCCAAGTTCTTGAAGTTGAAATGTGGCATGACATCCCTAAAATCCCTAATAAGTTCTTTACTTTATAGCACTTCTGTTAAATGTTTCACTTTTTTTTATAATCTATAAATTTATGAACTCAATAAAATCACTATATTTTAGATTGCTTCAGCAAAACTTAGTTGTCATGCATGGAAATCCAAAATACTACTTGAGTTACATCTGACTGTAATTCCCACAGTTTGGTCAATTAACTTATCACTCAGGTGAAAAAAACAGTTGTACTATATACAGTATTTCAAGCTGGTAAGCAAGAATACATCCAGCTCCGCGACTTAAACATATTATTCCATTTTTTCCCCCCAACAACCTTCAAGTATCCAAACAACACCAGCAAGCTCTCAAACATACAATTGCTCACGTGGACAAACCCTTTCAGAGTAAAGACAGAACATGCAATAAGAGAGGCAAATTGCCCAGGACATGCAAGGTAAGGCTTCCTCAGAGCAAGGGCTATAAAGCTCACCTCACCTCACTGAGTTATATGCTAAAGCCCAGATATTTCATTTGCTTGATCACTTTGCCTCATCATAATCACTTTTATACAGATTTATTGCGGCGTGGGTCACAGTGCAGTGGAGGTGCAGCATTCTCCAGCTGTTTATGCCTCCTAAGAGCTTTCTGCTCACACGGTCTTTGTCTTATTTAGAATGAAGAAAATGTGAAATATGACAGGCGATAGTGCCCTCATTTGTTCTGTAGATTGCCTCACACACACCTCCCCACATGTCGGTGCCAGTCTCGGTCTACCAGCAACTCCTATTCCTCCCCCCATGAGACCCCCCCCCCCCAACCCACCCCCTCTCAACATCACCATCACCACCCCCACCACCACCACCGCCACCACTTCCACCCGCTACCCCCAGGTGTTCTGTTGTCCCTGGCCTCCACAGTGAGGAGGAGGTGGGCACAGGGCTGTGGAGCACAGCCGCCATGACCAGCATTGCCTCTGAAGGATAATGCTGTTTATTGCATTTGTCAGGCGAACACAGCAATACTTTGTAAGTCTATTGCCCACTTACTGCCATGTACTTTAAGCCGGCACTGATGTGCCTCTTTTGTGTGGTTCTGCTTGTGCTATTTGGCAAATTGACTCATGGCTGAAGGTTGGAAACGGAGCTGAAAAGAATTATAACGTGTTACATTCTCCTGCTCGTTGTCCCTCCCTGCCTCTGTTTAATTGTCTTTCTTTTGTGCCAGCAAATACTCTCTCTCTCTATTTTTATACACGCCTTTCTCTTTTTCATTTAAACAGCTAAAGACCAGCTAGTACTGATGATTCAAAATAAGTAATTCCATTAATTTTTTTTAAGCCACGAGCCCTAGTATATGAGTCCCAGTGTAACATTATTGATGAGATCATTATTATGTATAGGATCCCTCAGTGAATAATAACCCATTATCTTTCATTTTTCCTGTTTTTGTCACTGGATGTTGGAAAGGTTAGGCAATTTATTTTAATGTTAAAACTGTCAGGCTCTTGCACAGCCATGTCTTGGTTCCCAATACATTCAGCATTTGGGGCCATGATTGGTTTTAAACTAGGCTACATCTTTGAACAAGCTATTCCCACAAATCTCAGTGCAATTCTTTTTACTTGGGCTTTTATTGAATTGACTTCAGGTCACATTAAGACAAAGTACTGAAAGTCTAATAGTTAAGCTTATTCAAAATAATTTGAATTTGACCCATGCTAAATACAACAATTGTGCAGTTGAGGTCTTCATTTTTAATCCTGCAGTGTTACAAAACATAAGGCAGCTTGATAGTGATATAAATATACTCCCACTCATAGACAAAGGAAGAGGAGAAAAAAAAATCCTCTGAACGCTCCAGTGCATTTAAATTTATACAAACTCTCTCCTTGACAGTGATGAATGTTACACTGTATTCTACAATATGTTTAATGCATAGGCCTGTTAAGTTTTCTATTCCAGTGCCGTGCAATGGAGTCACCTCTATAGTTTACCAGATACCATGTAACATTACCAGAGCCACAACAAGAATACATCAGTCAATATCTGCATGCATGTTTTCTTGCAGATTATGTATTTGATGGCTTATGGTAGATTTAAAAGATGCACCATTAACATGATCTATAAGAATAAAGCTGCAGTTGTTTAATAGCTGGCATTACTATATACAGTTGATATCAGATATGTGAAGAAAAACAATGTCACTATATCCCAAATCACTTTTTTATCATATACTGCAAGTTGCTTTGCAAGCTGCAATTTGAATTTCACTAGAGCTGCACTGAGCCAGGGATTAATTGATTAGTTGACTGACAAAAAAAGGGTAAGCAACTTGATGACTGTCATTTTCTATCAAGACATAAATTAGAATTAAAACAAGCATTTTATAGTAATCAAAATATCCTGTAGACTAAACTATACCTTGCAGTTTTGGAAAGTAGCTAAATCGGTTCACTCAAGTGCTGTTGAGGTACGTGACTTGTAGCTTGTTAAGATATTTTATGTTCAGTTTTGATATTTGGAGTAGTCTGCTTACAATGTTTTTTCATTTTTGTTTTTCTTTTTTCTTTTTTTTTAATGTCATGTACTTAACATAGTGACAAACAATAAAGAAACATAGTTAAACACTGACTACAAGCAGTAATTAAAAGAACAGAAATTACAACAGGACAAATAAGAATAACCAAAAAAAAAACCCAAACAAACAAACAAACAAAAAACCAAACATTTTTTAAGTTATTTAAAAAAATGTTTTATTAATATAAAAGCTTTAAAACATTTATTGTTTATATATCTGATGACAGCATATTCCAGATCTGTGGACCTTTAACTGAGACTGAGAGGA
Organism: Cichlasoma orientale; assembly: GCA_034780415.1. NCBI lineage: Eukaryota > Metazoa > Chordata > Actinopteri > Cichliformes > Cichlidae > Cichlasoma > Cichlasoma orientale. Next base: position 133,106 of record JAVDPK010002449.1, read on the forward strand.
CTGACTGGCTGTTGTTTTACATTTTGGTAATGAGGTAAAAACAGGAGTCATTTTGTTGCTACTTGGCTTCTTGGAATGCTATCTCTCTCAATACATCGCATTAACAACATTAACAACTCATACTTCACTTGCAACATATACACAGAATATTGCAACTGTAGCTCACAGTAAAATTATACCAAAATTAAATTACACAACATTACACAATTTCTATTAGATTAACAAATAAAGGCAGAACTTTTGCCGTCTATCCTCAATGTTAACTTTTGTAGATGCATGTAAAACCCAGTTTAGCATATTATTAAGAAATAAAGTTAACCTTTGAGTTAAAGAAAGTCAAATACATTTTGCAAGAAACTTTTTTTATTATATTAGTCCAAGTTGAAAAGACTTTTAGGATGATTGCCACCTGCTGTGTCTGATAACTATGAAACCATAATATCTACTTTAGTTTTTTTTTTAAATTGTGATTATTTTTAGATGTACTGTATCTCTTTATTCTGAATCAAAAAGTATAAACAGAAATCCCAGGCTGCTTAACGCGAGCCCCTATGGGTTCGCCTGAGTGAATAAATTCATGAATTCTTTAATGTGAAAGAGCAAATCTTGAAACATTTTGACAGTTCATCTGCATCACAGCAGCAACGTGGCAAAACTGAAACGTAGTTGTTGTAACACATTGTTGGTGTGTTTGTTCAGGTATCATGCATGCACCATCAGCAATGAATGTTTGTATAGTGGAGAGAGAGAGAGAGAGGGTGAGGGACTTATCTGTTCACACAATACATAGTCACTCAGGCAAGGCTTATAGATTCAGGGGAATGGATTCCATGTCAGGATATCACACTTACCAAACCTTTAGAGTGTGGCACCTTGTATCCAGTCCTGATTTGATGTTGACACAAATACTCCCCGGCCCATATAAAATCACCTCCACAGACAGTGTTTTACAGATGACCTGTTACAACAAAAGAGCATAAGAGAGGTCAATTAATTAGATCCCGAGTAATAAAACCTGCTGAATGAAAGAGGCATGAGCAACATGTCTGGAAGTCTAAGTTAATAACCAAGTTTTATGACCTTGATACTGATCCAATATAATTCCACATTGGTAGTGTAAATACTATTAAGTGTGGATGTGCAATTAAGTAAAATCTTTACGAGTGTTTTGATTTGGTTGTTGTGAAAAGAGTGGGAATATACGGAAAAGTTTTGGTGATTGCAAACTTGAAGGTCACGGCAATAAGTAATTTTTACGAGATTACACGGACGTAATTTATAGTATATTGAAATACGGAGGCTATCGTAAATGCGAGAGGCAGTTGCGCAGTGACCTCTTAATGAGCAGACAGAGTGGTAACAACAACAAAGACATATTTGTATTTTTTTTTCACAGCATTTTATCACAGCTAAATGTGGTAAATTGCCAAGGCACTGTTTTAAATTGCACCCCAGTAGCAGCAGTTAAATTAGGGTTAGTAGTGCTTTGAGGTACAATGCAATTGAAGCACAGTAAACTGAGTGCAAAGGTAGGATGTATTCCTGCTCTCTGTTGTTTACCTGTTTGCTTTAATACAGGTGAGTCTGAGAAGTAATTGTTGTCTAGACTTTTTTTTAATGAGTGTACACCAGCACACCCAGGAGTTCAATAAAAAGTAATCCTGTATATTAACCTCTCCTAATAAAATGTGAGAGGGTAAAAAGTGAAATTCTTTTTTAAACTTGTTTTTCTTGTTTCTTTGCTTGGACGTCAGTACATTCTTTGATGTTTCCATGTGTACTAGTCTTACACTGATGCCACAGCACACTGTTAAAGCAGCAAACCACAGCAGCGTTATATTCCTTCTGTAGTTTTATGAGCCATAGAGAGAGACAGGGTGATGTAAGGGCTGCTGAGCCCTTCAGACTAAAGTAAAGACTGTAATATGTAAACAAAGCTGCTCATAGGCATACTGATTTACAGTCCTCCCATGCTACCTAAGCACACAAGCCTAGTTCCCTGCTGAATTGTTCTTCCACTTTAGTGATAGTATGAAACCTTTTTTTTAATTTATTTATTTGGATTCAGACAATTTTATTTTTCCACAAATATGCAAATACATTTTTTAATCCCCAACAGGAAAAAAAAAATACTTCTGTTGTTAGAGATCAAGCATATCCTCAGCCTTTTGATATGCCATCTGTATCTTCACCCCTCTTTGAGATTAAGTAAGGTGGGGTAACCAAGCCACGAAAGGTTTTTAACATCTGTGCTGGGCTGCTGTAAGTGATACTGAGGAATTATAATTAAAGGTTCCGACTGAGGGAACAGTGTTTAATGTGGAGCACCCCTCTGCTATCCATCTGAAGTAATGGGGTGCAATGCAAGCACCCGACTGCCACTCCCCAGGCCCCGTCTCACACTCTCATCTTTACCCCAACTCTGATGGATGGGGAGGACCGGGGGCCAACTCTACAACGACTTCGACTGATAATGTACCTCACATCTCTCTCTTGCTTTTGGCTTTCTTCTCATTTAGCTGGCATTGTGCAGCGTGTACTACGGTGTGAACGATGGCTGGAAGAGTGACTGATTCCAGATTGCGGGGTGTCTTAATTGAGAGAACGTGAATGTGACGAGGAAGCTCTAAAAGAGCCCAAATGACAAATATCGTCAGAGCTGACTTTCAGCAGGTTGACCTTTTCCGAGGATAGTGAAAGAAAAATAAATGTCATAATGCAGGATAAATCAAGCACAGATCATTGCATTAACATAAGGAGAGGCTCTTAGGTTTGATGGAGCCTGGAGATGAAGTCTGTGATAAACATGGGCTCCTTATATGAACATAATGCCCTCCAATGATGCACCTACTAACCTGCATGCTGTAAGGCGATCACGTGATCAAAATGAGGCATTTTCTAGCATTAAAACAGATATAGCACTCGGGATTTAAACAGATGTATAAAATAATACAAGCAAATGCAGTAATCATCTAAAGAAGAAAAAAATTCTAGATCCTTAATGCCACTTTTATCTGTTTCCCTTCTTATTTTTCACATTGAGAAGAGAATGACTGCCTTCACTTGCTTCGAATGGTGTTGCTCATTTTTCATGTCTGCTCCAGAAAATCAGTTGTGACAGGTAAATTCTGACAGTACAGAAAATCTAGCCTCAGCCATTAAAGTTAATATTATGTTTCTTTGGCAATCCCTCATCATTTTTTGGGCCTCATTGACTATTTTTCTTTATAAGATATTAAGTATTCAAACCTCATTTACATCCTTATTTTTCAATTTGCTGCCGCAGTAGTTTAATTTATTCCATATAATTTCTTTTTCTGAGAGGGACATTAATCATTGCCTGTTCCTTTTAGTGCCTCTGGGATTTTTTTAAATCAATAAAATAAAGGCTCTTCTTTTGCTGAATATGATAAAACATTTTGCCAAGGGATATCAGTGTCCTAGCCAGCCAGCTTCCTCCTTCTTGTTTTATTCATTTTAAGCTTTCCGGGCTTGTTTATTTATCTGTCGGCCTGGGCTTGTCACACACACATGCGGGACAGAGAAGGAGAGGTCAGTCTATTCAGTAAAAGAAAAAAAAGGGGGAAAAAAAGGTGAAAGTGCAGCCAGTCGTTTTATCATTCCCAGTGAGCGGCCTTCCCCTTGATCATCTTCATAAGACACCACGTGATTTTTTTTTCTTTCCATTTTTAATAGCTGATGTGGGATAGTCAAGTGTGAAGAAGGGGGAGGTTGTTATAGAAATTTAACTATCCTTTACAAATTGATTCACACTTCACCAGCGCACAAGGTCCAGTAGGTAAATTACCAGGAGGACACAATCTTAATTCTCTTGCCTCCGTGGCATTGCTGCTGTGTCCGGAGATGATCACAGCATTAGTGGATGTAGGTAGTTGTAGCTACTTGCCACAGATATTCAAAAAATGTGTGATGACATCTCTTAAACAGAATCTGAATATATGTCATGAGTGTTTGTGTTATACCATAATATGCTATCAGTAGTTTTACCATTACTCAACAAAAACAACTTCAGTGAATAAAAGAGTTGACCATAAACAACCTAAAGCTTTCAAAGTGCACAGCTAAATGAATGGTGGGGTCTTACTTTAAATGGCTGCCCCCCTCATAGTCAAACTGCTCATTACTATGGGGCGTTAATCTATATTAAATTATTATAAAAATGGTCGCCCAAAAGAGTTCAAGTCAGCGTTTTCCAAACATCCACTCCTAATGACATCATTCTTCTGCTGTCATTAAGGATATTAAAAATTCATTAAGAAGAAAAGTACTGCTGAGTGGTGACAAATCAGTGATCATTTCCCCTTCAAGACTAAAGAGCAAAGCGTGTGGCAAAGTTTGAGGTGTATTTTTAAATGACATCATGCGGCTGAGTTTAAATGCCACTGCAGTTGTCAAACATCGCTGTCAAATGGACCATAATTAATTTGCTAAAGCACAAACATCGCATTAAAGTTATTTCCAGGGATCGTACATAGCTAACGGCAACACCGAGATAAATAAAAAGATGTTTCTGGCAAAAGATGAGGTATAGACACAGAATTTCTCTTTGCATCATACTGTACGTAATCATCATCATAATAATGTACTCCTGAAAATGACAGAAAATTAAAAATATTGAACAAAAGTCTTCAGGTACCAAGTATAATCTTCTGGTGACTTTTAAATGTCATAACATGGTATTTTTTCCCCCCCTTGGTTGGGGTTGGGTTTGGGGGGTGGAGGTTAGTAAGTGGGGGGTGGGGACAACAATAAACACCTTCCTATTAAAAACCAGAGGTAAGCTACACCACTGCAAGGACTGTTCACATTCTCTGGTTTGCTGTGTTTTATAAGCTAATACCTGCCCATAATGTGTTTGTACTTTACATCTCGCAGTACTTAACATTTGCACTCCATTTTGTCGGTCAGGGCCCAGTGAGTATGTACAACAATTTCATTTATGCTATAGGGTTCTCGCAGCATTTTAATGGTTTCAACTGAATACACATCTCGTCGGATATATACTGTATACACAGTACGCTGCATTTTATCGATGTAAGCCTATGTTCAGTGCCACCACGGCCCATTGCTCTATCAAGTTTTCTATCAAGATGCTGAAGCCTCTGAGCTTCTAGTAGCCTGTCCAATTCATCTGAGTAAAACAAGTGAAGTCTTTGACCCCCCCCCCCCCTTTCGGTCTCTCAGCCAATACCACCCACATTGTAGCCAAGTCTTGGTCTTGGTTTCTACAGTAAAGTCTCTCTACAGGATCTCCATATATTTTGCAAGAACAAGGTTTCAGATGTGTAGCATTATAGTCAACCTTAGTACTGTCTTACAGGGATATTCTGAGAGTCCTTCTTTGATGGATCTGCTGCAACAAATGATTTTTTTTCCTTCAAAGTGAAGCTAAGTATTCTCTAAAAAAATGTAAGACAGTAGAGCACAGAAGGGGGAAGAAGGCTGATAGTTTTCCTGCTTTTTTGTTTAACTTCTTAGTTTATTTAGCATTATCTGAACCAGAAGGATGAATTGTTGTTATATTTACATCAAACAGAAACAGACATTAAACACGGTTCGTTATAGCACATCGATGTAAAACGGTTAAGCCAAGGAGCTGAATCAGTGTGTCTCTTTGATTTGCCCCACTAACATTTCTTTGTAATGTTAGACGACTGAATGCGAAAAAACGGAGATGTATTTTTTTCTGACTGCACTTATTTCCTTAAGATATCTCAGGTTCATTAAAAACAGATGGCTCATTAAATGTGGGTTTTTCCTATTAGTATACTTTATTACATTAGTGGTTGTTTTTTTTAATTTAACATACAAATGATTTACTGCTCAAGCCCACTTTTGATCAAACTGGGCTGCATTTGGCTCATGAACTAAAATGAATTTGACACCACTGCTTTAAAATTTGAAAAACATGAACAAGCAAAATTTGGATTTCTTGCTTTAAATATTGCTTACTATTACCATCTATTATTAGCTATTATTATTACAATTTTGTCAACAATGCTGTCAAAAATTGCTGGAACTGTTTCTATAATTGCATAATTACTCTTAAGATTTCACAGGATCTTGTCTTGTAGAGCAGACAATTTATTTAGGTATTAAGTACATCCAGCTGCAGAATGAAAACACATCTGTATATTTTTACTATGCAAACTGTGCATCCCTAGTTAAAGAACTGAAGGCTACTGTATGTGTTGTTTTAGTGCTCACTAGCTGAGTTGGAGAAGTCTTCATGGCTGTCCAGTACTGTGATATCTTCTTCTGTGGCTTTACTGCTCATGAACTTTAATCCACTATTACTGGCACTCTGTGCTTGCCATTATTACTCCAAACAAATTACTGGAAACATGAAACACATGGCTTCCTGCAGCACAACAGTAGAAGGAAAAAAGTCACAAGTAAAAAAAACAACAACAAAAAAAAAAAACACAAAAAACAACAACAAAGAAAGCAATCCATTTCCCACCACACCATTCCCACACACATTCATTCTTGAGAAAATATGACCATGCATAATGAAAAACGGACAGTAAGGACAGGATGTGTTAGCCCAGGCTGGGCTTGCTCCACAGAACGCGCACGGACAGTGGAGAAGGAGGTGGTAAAGCACAGGAGTAATAATGCTGATGAGATCTTAGCAGGGTGATCTGATTTCAGTGTGAATTAGAGTTAAAGAGAGCTCCCTGCTGGGCTCATACTTAGGACAATCTCCTTCACTACCAGACATTCATTGTTAATATGACATTCCCTGTGATCTTGGCTAATAACAATCTCAGAGGGTGGGGTCTTTTATGGCTGCAAGAAGGAAAAAAAAGACAGAGCTATTCTGCTTTTTGCTTAATGTTTATCTCTCGGGAATTGCACAGTGGCATGGCACAAAATGATATGATCTCTTTTAATTCTCTTTCTGGTCTGTTTACACTCAGAGGAAGAGCTAAGAAATCAGGAAGGCAGGGGTTCTTCAGCAGACACACTCAAGCACATCTACCCTGCAGCAGCTAATGCCTCAAACCTATTATATTCTGATTGGAAATCTAATAAACAAATCATCGATCTTAATGCAAGCCCACTTTAAAGATTAGGGGCCTGAGAGCAACTACTGTTACAGATCTGACACGGCGACACATACAGTAGACAGATATGATCACCTGTGACTTAAATCCTTAAGTTATAGGTGATCTTCTGGTGAGTTTTTAATTAAGGCCTTAGCCTTTGGGATAGATTTTTCCATTTCTTTTTCTTCACAAATTCAGCAAATATATTATTGAATCACATTATCTGTTTTTGCTTCAGTCCCATTACTCACAGAGAACAATCTGTAATGATAGTCTATCATCCACGTGGTGGGTCGTGTTGCACCATTGATTATAATCTTCCAAACAGCTTTTATGTTTATGAGCGATCACCCTAAGAGCAGTCTGCATTGTATTTCCCCTATCTGCTTCATGTAATTGTATATTTTAGTCCGATTGCAGATAAAAATTTACTATTGATCAAGAGGCGCTGCACACACACACACACACACACACACACACACAGAGCTGCATGGCCTTCTACTTAGCTTTCTGTTGTCTGTAGCAGGACAAACAATATGGCAGAGCTGAAAATCCATCAGAGCTGACAGGTCCATTACACACCAACATAAAGCTGCTTTGAGTTGTCTGAACCTTTTTGTCCACTATGTCCCACTTGAAGTATTACAAGCAGCTTGAAAGATTGCGGAGAGCATTTTCTGTAACAAACAGAGCAGTTTAATTTTCAGACCATGTGTGTATTAGGTATTAAATTGCACAAAATAATAACTACTGTGGATTATAAGTGGGGGCAATATTTAAAAAAAAATTTATTCAGTTAGTAATAATAAGTGGTATTATGAACCCTTCATCACACATACAGTAAAGTCTAAGTGCAGAATTTGACTTTACAATGAGGAATACCCAGGACGTTCATTATGAGAGACTGCTTGCTATTGTTGCATAAGGGAAAGAGCCACTAAATCAGCTCCCACAGGACAACTGCTCCACCAGGTCGCACACTGCTCTGCTTACCCTTTGATGCGTCTGGCTATAAATTCTGAGTGCTGCTCATCTGTTCTTGGTGAGGCAGTCTGCTTAAATACAGGATTGGACATTTAAATGATTTCACTGGTGACAGGCCTGCTGTGACAGAATAACAGATTCTGCTGAACAAATAGGCCGTGGAGGCTGCTGGGGTCCCAGGAGTCAGTCTCAAGCCCTCAGGCTCTGTTTTGTTAAGGACTTGTTTCAGTATGGCAGCACTTCTGGAAACATATTGGCCTTGTTACAATGAATGAAATGCTAATTCTCGCAGACTGTCTGGATTGTGGTTCTTTGTGCGCGTGCATGAGGTGGTCACACGCTTTGTACATGGGCTGAAGGAAGCGTAAGATTAACAGAATTTATAAATTGAGGTTGCAATCTAAAGTAAAGAGCAGAAAAGAATTTAAATTTAAAATCTGGGCAGTCTTAAGACGGTGTGTGCATCTGTAGCAATATTTGATGCAATCAAAAATAAAGATTTATTTACCTCTTGCAGGACAAAGTAGGGGAGACTAAATTTATGCTGGCGTTGGATTAAAATTATGCCTTATTTTAAGAGTGTGAGTGGTGCCGCTTGTCTTTTGACATCCTGCATAGGTGGGAGTCCCAGAAGGTATTATAAGTTTATGATGGGATGATGAGGAGTAGGCCAGTCACCCTGTGCTTAAAAAAGCCAACCCAAGCTCTTTCTGAACTTACCTTTCTTTGTGAGGGGGAATTGGACAAAAGCCATAGTTCCCTCTGGTCTGTCAAAGCTATTCTATAATCAACCAACCGTGGCCCTCCCCTTAAAGAATAGGAAGACATTATTCAGCTTCCTCCTTCTGATCTTGGGGCCACAACAAACCATGTAAGCCATGGCTGACTGGTTAAAGCAAGAAAAAAAAAAGGGAAAAAAAAGAGCGGTGGTGGTGGTGGTAGTGGGAGAGACAATGCCCTCCTGTCAGCAACTGCAGACACAGACAGAGGCCTATGGGCCAGGCATCACATGACCATCGACCAGCATCTCAACCATGGTGGCCATGCAACTGAGCTCTGCCACACAGAGAGAGGCCTTGAACCTCCGTGTTCTCAGTCTTCTGTAAAGTCAGATGCCAGAAAGGAGGAGATCAGTTATTTCAAACTGTGGCTGCAACACAGAGATGTTTGTTAATCAAAGCCATTACCACATATTTAAGAGTCCAGTGAATGAACTGACCAAAGTAAATGTCATCCACTCGCTAAGTAATTCAGCCGTTCTGCTTGCCAGTTGTCATTTAAGGAAGAATTTGTACTGCGAGAAGCCTGAAAGGGTAAAATAAAGTGCTTATTTTATATGTGTAATCAGCAAACTGAAGCTACCACAACACTAGAAGCTTGAGCTCATTTCCACGACTGACTGACATGTAGAGACTTAACACTCACCCAGAACATTTACTGGCTGGATGGTCTCAGATTGTCAAATGGCATAAAAGGGATTTTAAATTAAATAGGACGCAAAGTCTCAGCACTGCTTTGCTCATCGTAAATTTCAAAAGGACAAAAAAAGAAGAAAAAAAAAAACAGAAAGTAAAAAGCAAATAGATGTGAATATAGCAGCTGCTAATCCACCACAGGCCAGTCTTAAGAAAAACATTTAGTGTAGTTAGAAAGAAAAAATAATGCAAAACATATTTCTTTGAATACTGCACTTCACAACCAAAATAAAACATGATTCTTGATCACTTGTATAAGAAAAAAACATTGCGCAGTTGTGTTGCACAAAATCTCACTTCTTGTTGTGCTTGCAGGCTCAACTGAATCCACTCTGAATGCTGTTATTATTCCACTGAGCAATGTTGATTTCATAAGTGTACTGCCAATGATCAAGGAGTGAGGCACTGAATGTTAAATAGGTAAAGAGCCCCGTGGCAGTAGCATTGGCCCCCTGTTACCACTTAGTCCTATTTGGCTGGCCTCACTCACACTCATAATTAAGACCCCCTACTGTGAATATAAATGGCCCCTCAATCAATAGTGATAGAGAGAAATAAAGAGAGAGAGACATGAAGAGCATGGGCATATCTCAGGGGCAAACATGATAGCATTATGAAAGGAGCAGCTTGAAAGCGGCTTTTACTCTGACAAGGGAGCTAACATCGTAATTGTCCCTCGGGGGACCAGCAGCTCTTGTTATTAGAAAACAATTTCTCCCTCTAGGCCACTTTTTCTTTAGCTTCGGGGCACAGATCTCACATTTCACTCCTCCGTGCTGTTATCTAGCTACAGTCTCCTGTACCAGGAAAAAACAATGCTGAAAAGTTGGAAACTTTTGATTCACTGTTCTAATAAACAAACACAGATTTCACATTACAAGAAAAGGCTCCTTTGTACTGTGTATGAACTCCAGCTAAAATATGACTCAAGGAATAGTAAACCAATGGCATAGTTCCAATTCAAAGAAGAAAACGGCATAATGTGCATTTGGTTGAGAAATAGGAATAGCCTTGCACTGCTGCTTTGCTGTTTTCCAGTTTCCTTTGTTCTGTTGCACCTTTATGTAATTTACACTGTCTTGTGCCAAACATATATCACTTCAAATAGTTACCTCATTCCCTGGTTAATTTCAAAGGTTTATTTCCCGAAATGAATCCCCTTTGTCAAATCCATTGATCCTTGCAAATCTAGTGCAATATCATTGTTTGTTTAATAAATTGACCTGTAATGTAGATTAAGTTAAGGAGGGAAAGAATGAAGGGGAAAAAAAGTGGGGAGAAAAAAAATGCCCATTAACATTTTGCCTTGTGAGTTTGTGTGGTTAATTTAAAACATTTAAGGCTGGAAATGAGCTTCTCCATCAAATGTCCCACTTCCATTTACATTTCTTGCATACAAGTCAATTTGTGGCTGCCCCACACCATAAATCATTGCCACCGGAATGCTGTGTCTGTACCTCTAGACATTACCCTGGCGCATGGTACTTAAAAAAAGCAATTTAGAACTCCATTTGCTCAAAAAACAGTGTGCTTTCAGCAGACTCACACTTCTAGCAAAATGAAGATTAAACAGCATTGCCTAAAAGAGTTTTGTAGTATATGAATATCTTGCAATTGTACTAGTTGTCTTTTTTCTTCTTCTGTGTGATGTATGGTGTGTGAATTGGTTGAATAAACAGGTATTTATTATGTTATTACTGAACTGGGTCATTTTGCCACACAAAAATTAAGATATTGTGGGACAAAGTATTGGTACAATATTTGCAGAATAGGATTAAACTAAATATATATTGTTTTATTGTTTTAATTTTTTGCTTTCTAGCTTCTTAGAGCTTCTTCTCTGTGCTGCTGACCTCATTCCTTACCTTTTAGTGCTGCAGCACTGTGGCAGAGAGAAACTGGATATAAACCTACAGGTCTGTTTACTGAGCTTCCATTCACCATCAATAATGGGCTGATAAAAGAGATGCTATTTGACCAACCAGAAAGCAGTGGTCAGTAAAATAGGTACAATATTGTGTCACGTATCAGGAAATAATTCATGACCCCCTTCACAGGGATCTCAAACGGGGCATTGGGAAATCATTTTCAATCTATGGCTTAGCAGATGAAACAAATGCTCCCGGCTTGCTTTGTCAATTCTCACTCCTTAGGGTCAAACAAACAGCTTTTCCAGGGCCAGCTCAAAGGCTAGTGTGCAGGCAGCCAAGCTGAAAATATCCCTTGTCCTCCACAAAATGATACAACGAAGCATTTCATATACCAACAGTTTGTTATTTGTCATTGACAAAGTTATAATAAGAGGGGCCTTCATATTCATTGACCAGGTGACCCTTACATTCCCCAAAGCCTCCAGCTCCATCCACGCAGACGGCCTGGCCCACATCTCCTCTGTGCTCTCATTAATGTCCCGACTAGTTCTTTATTAAGACACAAAGAGGCAGAAAGTAAAGAAGAAAAAAAAATCCAACATGAAATCATAAAATGCACAGATACATGTATTCACATGGGACTCATGCACAAGCATTTTCCTACATTCACCTAATAAATCCTGAGTGATTTACTGACTAAGCAATTAAGCGAAAGAAAATAACAAAAGAAAAAAAAGAAAAATTCCAAATAACTTGATAAAACCAGTTAAAATTCAACAGTAGTCTTACTCTTACTCTACCACTTTGTATTTTAATTGTCTGCTTTTATTCTAGCACGTGTGGTCCACTCAGCAACTTCTGGAGCCTCAGTGCTACCAGGAGCCAGACAATGGAAACTATGGCTGAAATATTCACGCCGCCCACACAAAAGATACAGCCCGAGTAATGCTCTGCTGCTGTGCCAATAGCTAATGAATCAATAAATTTAAATATTTACAATTATTTGTTGATGGAGGTTGCCGCCGTAATTATTTGTTGATGGAGTGTGTCTGAACACACAAATCAAAAATGATGTTTTAAATTAATCTAAATAGATGCACAGTTGACGTGTTGCTCCGTTTCATTTTTACATCGTTGTCAATACAAAATTCACGACTGCAGTAATTGATTGACGTACAGAAATTGCAAACCGGATTTGAAATTCATGCACCACAGAGTGAGCCATCAAATGATGTAAAAAAAAAAGAAAAGTGACAGAACAAGGGTTGACCATTATAATCCATCCAAAACAACATCAATAGGCTTCAGCACACTCAGTCCTGATACGCTTTCCTTTTCTTATTACAAGATGAGAAAATACCTTCAAGTTTTGTTTTGTTTTTTTCCTAAAACATCCTGCTGTGATGCAGAATTACTTCTCCAGCGTTAAGGGAATGGCTTCCATTTCTTCAGCTGGCCTGGCGCTGGCCAAGGGGGGAATTGACCGGGCCACGTGCATGGGAGCCCCACATCTTACACACTTCTGTGTCCATGGGCGTCCCGCTTGCCTCTTTGAAACTAACAGACTATCCTCTACCAGCAGGGCCTGGAGCATGCTCTGGAGGGGGGTGCATTGTATGGCATTATCAACACAATAGGGCCATATGGGGAACAGAAGGATCTCCCGCTTGCCTTTTCAGCGCACAAACAGTGCACCATATTATGTCTGGCAACGGTCACTTTAAGGTTACAGTTTTTAGCATAACAACTGATGAGAAAGGGAAAGTAATTTTATTCCCATTTAGTGCTATTATTGGCACAACATAAGGGTGTGAGATTTATGGGATTTGAACAATACCCTTCTTGGTCAACACACTGACAAAGGCTTGGGGAGAGATAATGGTACCACATCATGTTCATCAAATCAACATCATGTCGTAGGCGGCTGCTCTGTTGATTTGTGTGTGTTGACTTCCAGGCCATGTGATATGATTATTCCTTTCCCCTTGCTTCTTTAAATGCATATTTGCCCCCCCACCCCACCCCCCAAGAGAGACCTCAAATAATAATCCAAGTTACAAAACACACGTATGTGCTGATTTATCTTGTTGACAAATCCAAGAGTCACAAACGCGAGCGTGTGCAAACACAAACGAGGCGGCCGTGACGTCACATGCAGGGCGCTGCAAAATGATGCAATTATAAATGTCTGAACATCTTGTGTGTTGATTGGAGCATTGCAGATCTTGTGATGGTAGACTGAAGATCCAATCCATTCCCGGTGTATGGCATCTTCACACACAGTCAGCAAAGCAGGAAAAATCATATGGTGAAGTGTTGCTTGATCTACGACAAGTGCATCAATGCCAAGAGACTCTTTTTTTTTTTTCTGAGAGGATGCTTTAAATATCCTCGGCAGTGAACGGCTGGATTCTCCTGAGATTGTAGAAAAGCTTTAATGAATTCAGCTGAAGGTGTTTAGTCTTTATCACGTTTGCAAAACAGTTTCTTGAAATAATTTAGAACCTGCAGAATATATGCACTTGAAATTATTATTTGTACCTTTGGTGTCAATAATTATTGGCCTATCTGCATGTAATGAATTGACTATCCTCATAATCTGGCTCATAATGACTTTAGGACACCAAAGGGTCCTCTAAAGAAGATGAGAGCCTATTGATCCACAAGATAAATGCTCTTTAGGATGTTAATAGTCTAATTTGCTTTAATGATTTCTCCTAGCACTTCCCCAGTCAAGGACAGGATAATATACACTTAAAAAGGCATTCTAAGCAGAGGCACAGCAACTGGACGTTTCCTGCATAAAAATGTAGGGCATTTGAGTCGAATGTTCGGAATTGATGATCAACCCCACCATTAGTTTGTCTTTATTTGCTTCCTTCCAAGGTAATTATCATGGATTAATGCTTTTCCGAAGTGTCGTGCGAAATAACATTAGCAGTATCCATTTCAAGAATAACCTGCCCAGGCTTAATAAGCAGAATAATAATGCTGCCAGGTTTTTCTTTGATGCGGCACTAAACTGCACAGTGAACACACGGTCTGTGGAGCGGAATGACAATGCATTATTTCATTAATAAGCTGTCAATTATCAATCAAAAGCTGATCGGGGTCATGTATTGATTTGTTTTATTGCTAATTATTTGTTTAAAAAAAAATCAAAACATGGAACAGCTTTTTGGTTCATACAATTTTTGAATACTAATTCATATATATTGTGTCTTTTTTTTTTCCATTTCAACATATTCTGAATCTGTCTGTTAGTAAATCTTTGCTCCTTCCTATAAGTAACATTTTAGGATTTTAGCACACCCCCCAGAGCAAATTTTAATCTCAGACAAAGGCAGTGTAGTATGACACACCAGAGACAAGATGAGCTATTGCTTTAGCAGTTTCAGGCATAAATGACATTGACTTCTGGGAGATGGAACTCTTTAACATGCTTTGCACCAACTGAGTCACATCTGCCGTTGACAAACAGCTAAGGAGTAACCTGGGTCTATGTTCTCTTTACTGGCAATTTTTACATTTTATCATTGAAGTCAATGAGCCAATCTGCAATTTACGCCGTGGAGAGCGGGATGAGTGTATTCAGAACCCGGTCACACACCCAATCTCCTACTAAAGAGCAGCGATAATGTAATAATGCCTCACTGATGTGCCAGGCAGTAATGGTGCTGAACATCTCCCATTCATCCAACACTACCTGATCATTGCTTTAACGGAATAATACATTACGGCTGGAAATAGCTGTAAACCTCCAACTTTATCTTGGGAATGTGCACTCCTTTTTACCTCAGGAAACGTTCCTGTCCCTCGGTAATAAAAGGCAGAGCTATCAGGATGAAATGAAAAAGAGATTGAAACCCTTCTGTCTCTGTCAGGCAATGCACAGCTACACAGAGTATGGCTGTCTTCTTATTTTGTAGCCTACAGGCTGTTTGTATTATTATGAAAATAGGTATTATGATCTTATGCTTTCACCAGGAAAAAAAAAAATGAAACAACGGAGACGGCTGCTCTTTTCCCTTATGACTGTAAAGTAGGTTTGATTGACCGCTATTTCTCTCAGTTTCTTATCCCTGTAAATTCTTTCTTCCTTGACAAATGACACTTAGCCCGCTGTCAATAATGGCCCACATAAATGTGCTTAAATGGGCCAGGGCTCACCAATGTTATGGCTGTTCATCCCATTCAAATTACTTTCTGCCTTACATAATTACAGGAACACGATATAAGAGGGAAGTTCAAGCACAGAAGCAGTGTAATGTATGTAAAGAGGAGAAGGCAGAGATGCATACCGTACAAAGCCGTGTTATTTAAGGATACAGAAGCATAAATGACACAGTGAACAAAGCTTTGTGATAATTAAGAAAAGACAGAGGCGCAAGAAGGTGACATCAGCCATTAACCTTATATCAGGCCATTTTGTAAATCAATGTCACTCACATTTAATAACAAGTGTAATCAAAGGAATTATGCAAATTTAATTTGATGCCTCTTGCATTATGCAAATCTCAGCCAAATATAATGAATCCTGACACCTGACCAGTGCAGTATACAGCATGGGTGGCTCTCATTGTTAGGGGCTGACTTATGACAGTATTTGGAGGAAAAGTCCAAAGTGAAAGGGGGGGAAGAACATCAATTATATTATTGCTACCATCTATAAAGAGTCACTGATCTGTGTTGTGTTTTCTGTGTTCTGCATTTGGTTTGCTATAATAAAGACATTTAGATTGCTGTGATTCCATATCCAAGCTACACTGGATGTTATTAAAAGGTCTTTGTGTAAATTTGTCTAGCGATTCAGGAAATGTTTCTGTAATGGATTGAACACACCGAAATACAAGAATGAAAACAAACAGCAAATGTCTGTCGCAGAAGCAATTTTCCACGTGCTGTATTAGTGACCAACATGTCTGTATGACCCACCCACTCTGACAACAACCCCACAGACGCACCGTTACAAGTGGTTCATAATAACAAGGGGGACTCCTCACATCAGACTCAGTCAGCTGGTTCGCTACAACCAAATGTTACGGAGTAAAACAGCATGTCATGCTGCCATTTGACACGGTGAAATAAGATTAGATGAGATCCATTTGAAAGTGCAGGATGTGCAGTGGCTTGCCAATTCCAGCATACAATCTGCAATATACAAACACCAAGCAAGAGGAGGCATAAACAGTGACATGCTTACAGAATGATCCTGCTGGCTCGGTTTGAAGGATGCTGCCACATTTTGGATATTTATATTTCTATGAAGTGGAATTTGGGATCCAGTATTAACTCTAGTTACTTCTATGCTCTAATATGGTTAGAGGGTCACTGAGATTCCCTCTTAGTCTGCGATCCTAGACAAAATATAGTTAAAAAAGATGTGTAAAAAGATATTTATGAATGGTGACCCAATAGGATGTCAGATGGATAGACAGAGCTTGAATGAGATCAATCTATACTGTCTCAATTAATGAACCACGGAAAGACCAGTAGAGACAGAGAGAATTAATTAAGTCATCTACTGTATTAGTAAACTAACAGAAATATCAAACGGCAATCATTCTAATTGACTATTACACATAAATTAAGAATAAAACAGTCCAGCTTCACAAATATATTTCTGGTTTGTAAATGAATACTTTTGGGATCTGGACTGTTAGTTGGACAGAAATGAATTTTTATAAAATAACTTAATTTAAAATCATATCAAGTTAAACTAACTATGTCCTACTCAATGAAAGGATGGATTTACACTCTTGTTTCTATGAGAGGCTCTACAGCAGGATTTGTGTGCCTCAGATGCTGTGTGTTACTAAGGAGTTCTTTAGTGTGCAGCGTTCTTGGAGTAAAATGAGCTTCGATCTGTCCCAGAGGTAGCCCATCAAGAGGTGGGGAGGTTAGTTGGTCGTCACGGCCATCTAGACCCTGGCCTGTGAAAGCCTGCCAGAATCAATGCTAATTATGCTGCCATCTGCGAGGTGCCTGTGCTAGCTTGACACCTGTTCACTTCCAAGTGACATACAGAAACTTCAATCAGGGTGGGAAACAAGACACTAATGCTGCTGAGGAGGGAAATGATTGGTAAAAATATCGACAGAGATGATTGTTAGTGGATAACAATCTGCAGGAGGGATACCTGCCATACCTGAAGTCTGACTGGCCGACGTATATGTTTTTATACTTTAGCGTTAAACATCAAGTCAGCCATTGCTAGCTCAAACAGAACATATTCAAAAATATCTTCTCACTTACTGAAATGCTATGTACAGTGCACGCCCACAGAAAATGTCTCATTGACCCCTTCCACTTTGTCAGCAGTCGCAGCTCAGCCTATGCATGTGATAAATGTCCCTGGGCTAAAGTAACACTGTCCCTGTCCAGATAATTTATCATGCAAAGACAATCAGTCAGAGCACTTGATTAATATTTTCTGGGGGATCTTTTCAACTTTGGAGGCTGATCTAGGCAGCCACATTAGGCAGAGTGTTTGCAAGAGGAAACCAATAAACTAGGTTTGGCTGTTTGCTCACCGAGACCAGGGGCCTGTCAATTCTTTGCCCCTTGAAAGAGATCTGCCATTAAGGTGACATGAGAAACAAATGAGGCCAATTTCTCCTCCAATGTCCCATCTGATATGTCAATAAAGGCCCAGCAGCCGCAGGATGCTCTGAGATGGATTTTTCCTTGCAGCTAGACAATCAGTGGAATACATCTAACTTTCCTCCAATAGGTGAATCACTCAGACAAAACCAATGGACTCGTGTTAAGTAGTAGGTGCAGATCTGGTTTCAGACAAATATACGAACGAGATTAACTTCTGTGGGTTTTGTTTTTGATCTTGCAAGATAAGCTAAGCCCAGCAATGCATTTGAATGACTGTATGTTTGTCCTGCTGGGTATAAAACTGATATGAATGTTGTGATGTAGCAACAAAGCATTTCATCTGTATTTTTGGCCAGTCATCAGGCTAGAGCTGTATGTGCAAGAGGTTTATGAAAAATGTATTCCTATCCAGCAGAAGCAATTTCTGCTCATGCCACATGGCAGGTGGATTGACACAGCCGACTGAGATTAAGACGCTAAATTTCAGTTGCTTAAATCAGAAACTGGGTGGCCAAATCAAAGTAGAAAAAGACGCTTTATTAAGAAGCCCAGCTGTCAGCGGTACACATCAGGATTTGAGTCTGTTTTGCTGCATGCAGAAAGAAACTCAACAGAGAAAAAAGGAAACTGTTAACCTTGGGAGAAAAATAAATGAAAACAGATCACATATACACTAAACAAAACCGATCAGTGCATGTGGTGAAGCAGACCAGTGTTTTAGCCGGCCCCGGTCAAGTACTGACAAGCAGGGATTAGAATGGATCACGATTAGAAACAACATTACAGGCCCACATGTGGTTGTGATACTTGCATGTAGAATTATAGGCTCATCTGGCGAGCCGCAGCATCGATAAGCATTCATTACGTATGCAGCTCATAAAGTCAAATGTTTTTCAATAAATATCATGGGAATGAGGCTCGAGATACTCCACATTCACAGACTTACAATGGCAGCATATGTTGAGGTGGATTGAGTCCTCAGGCTCCAATCTGGCTCTCTCTCCCTCGGACTTAGAAGATAAATTATGTGGGCTATTTTTCCATTATGTTAATCAAAACACTTGCCATATGCATTACTATTATTAGATTGGTAACAGAAGACATCCTGTTTTCAATGTGAAATTGTGAGACTGAGCCTTAATTGATCACAAACACAGTTTTAGGATAGTCAAAGATAATTCAACAGCTGGCTTTGTTTATATCGCTTGTTAACACGTTATATATGTTTTATGGCGTGTCAATTAATGCTGTTTCATATTACAGCGGCGGCGTATTTACAAGAATGTCTCGATGTGTAATGAAATGCACAAATGACAAAGACGGCACTCTAACTTGATTTTTGAAATCCCAAACACAATATCCATTCCAGCTGCTTTTCCGGAGCCGTTTATGTGCTATCAATGTGAGTGCAGGATGTGGTTTATGTGGCTTTAAGTAAAACAAACAAAACAAGTGCCAGAGTTCTGGCACTTAAAAAGGTCTGAGAATGCGCGTCGGCCTACCTGAGTTGTGCTAATTGATTCTGAGATACACATCAGGACTCAGGCACCATCTTAAATTCCAAGGTTGCACTTACAGACTGCTGGACGTCCTTGACTGGAGCCAGACGCAGGTCTAGAGAGGGCTGTTTGGCCAACAATGTCATTGTTATGGCCTTTGTCATCTCAATTAGCAGGCTGGTGCTAAAACACAGAGCCCTAAGTGGTGGCATCAGTGTTAACCTGGGACACAACACACTGCCCATAAACTCCAGCACTTATGCCTACTGCTGACCACGCTGTTTGTCTCTCATTACCTTCCGGCAGCAAAACGGGGCCCAGAGGTCACACTAATGACCCACTCTTTCACAAAGTTACCGCAACTACTGTGTTGTTGTCAGATGGAGGTATGAAATGAAACAATTAAGTTATTTTCTACACGCAGGTCTGGTCACTCAGAAAGATTTGTCAGCAGTTTCACTGGTGTTTGAGCTGGGTGATCTAGCAGAGCATCTCTAAAGAAGGAAGGTCAGTATATCATTACGAGTGCTTTCCCACTGTCAGAAACAGTAGCTGATTAAATTAGTACCGTTTAAGGTCAATGTATTTCTTTAATCAGTTGTCCGTTTTGATAATCCCTGGGAAGACTGCTCCTCAAACTCATTCCTTTGTAATTGCTCCTCCTTACTGGCTCACTGTTTGTACTTTAATGTTTCCAGCATTTTCGGCACAGGCAGAGCACATAATGCTGTGCATGTTTAACAGTCATTTCCATAAGTAAGTGCAATTTCTGTACAGTTTGTTCCTGTGTAATGAACTGAAATCTTGTTTGTATTCCCCCTATTTCACAAGGAAACCCAGTCAAGCAGCTACACGGGAATTAAAGCAGCTAAAAATTAAAAACCGGCACTATCTTTAACTGAATGTCACACTATTAGGAAATAAAATCAATTACTTGCATACTAAACAGTTCTGTTTTTGTTATTTCTGATTTCATATTCGGTGAGAGTCCCCCCCACCCACCCACCCACCCACCTCGTTGTTATTGTCTGAGTCTATAAGTGACCTTAACAAGAAAAAATGCAAATGATGTGCGAGAGAAAATGGCTAACATTTATTTATCCTCGCTGTTCTCTTGTCTTGTTGGTGTCATTAGAACAGTTCGCTGCGTCCCATTCTCTCCCATTATCTCTGCTATCAACGCAGCACAGCAAGATTCCAGCAGGGCTATAAATACTTCCCCTGGACCACATACGGCTAGCACATCATCTCCCAGACACAGCTTAATGATGGAAAAAAAAAATCTAATGTCTTTTTGCTCCCCTTTTTTTTCTTCGCATTCTCACAACACCATGAAAAAAAGTCAGCCAGCTTGCAGAAGTTACACATACACTTAGTTCAGAAAAATACATTTGCACCTAAGTATCAGCGACGTCTAAGAAGGTGTGAGAGGAATGATAGATGTCTATCTTGATCATCCACTGGCACAGGTTTTTGTCGATTGCACCAGGGTCACTGACTGGCTCGGTAAATCCATTAGAGCGAGAATGCAAAAAGGACACTTTATCTGAATTCATTATAAATGGATCTATATCTTATGTTTAGGGCCAAGGACACGATTTGTATCACAATGCAAATATCTATCATTAAATGGTGACAGTTCATTTTTCCTGGCAAAGAAAGAAAAATGTTTTCTGTCCAGCACTCTTTCTGTGCTGTTCTTTTCCCAATAAGGTGCCAGCATGTAGTTGAAGCTGATTTGTTGTCTAAATTGAATGGTTTGTCATAATTTCATAAGGGGAAAGTATCCGGTTTTAATATTTGCATGTATTATAGCATTACAGGTACACAACATGATAAATGTCGTGGAATATAACCAGTAATGCAAGCACGGAGCAGAAAATGCTGCTTGTGTGTATTTTATGATGTTGGAAAACAAAGAATCGAGAATCTGTTATTTTTTCTTAGTAACTGCAGTAAAAAAAATTTGCCTTTTATACCAAACTGTTGTAAGGTAAAATTACTGCTTGTTTTTTGTGTACAGTAACCGCGCCCAAACTCTACTTCATGCAAACTGACACATCATCACTTCTTTGCACTTTGTCCAATGCAGGGAGTTGCATTGCTGAGCACATGGCTGGGCATGTCAGTCAAAGAGCAAAAGTAGCATCCCGTTGTGTTGCTATCTAAATAATGGCTATAAAGTGTAGCTAACGGTGTCCTCTGAAACGTGCTCAGGTGGAAAGGACTAGACAAACAGAGACAGCCACTGCAGTGCTCCCTGACACAGAGGACAAAGTGAGGGCCTCATTTCCTCCCTCTAATCAGTGTTTACATCCACCCCAGTGCCAATGGTTGGTGACTGAGCAAGACGTGTATCAATCACCAAAGGCAGCCGCACTGGGGAGGACACACTCGTACACAAACTCACAACACAAACTTTGACAAACAGAGACACACCAGCCTGGCACCGTGGAAAGCAACACTGCTTTCATCTTAACCTCTTCATTTCTCTTGTGTCCTTTCATCTTCTCTCCCACTCTCGTTCTTGCTCTCTCTCTCGCTCTCTCTCTCTAATGGAGGCAGAGAAATTACAGCTAATTAAGGATGTAAATGGTGGCAGAGAGTGACTTCTAATTCTGCATTAAATTGTCTCTTACCTCAGCAGAAAAATTTATCATAGGAGTCAATGTCAACTTTTACTGGAGTGAGTTATTTGCATTTTTGCATGCATTAACTCTGGTATGTGCAGCGCCTACAGAGCCAACCAGAGGGCATAAGCTGATTCCAAGGAATCGGAATGCTTCACAGCGCTTTCTCCCCTGTATTTTAATAGCTAGCAAGTATTTTTATTCACAAAATAAATGCTGTAAAAGACACACTAGGAAGCACAGCAGGCAAAGACAAACATGCCGAGGAATCCATGTGCCAAGTCTGCATACCCCTGCCACTTACTTCATTCCACAGCTGTTTACAAGGTCACAGCATGGCCACAAAGAGTGAATGAATGCACGAGGCACAGCACAACGTGAGGAACAGAACCCTCAGGTTAGTGTTGCAGCTGAATACATTAATTATCTTTGCGGCCATTCTTCAGGTGAAAGAAGCAGATCTGAGGCGCGGCCAGCAAAAGCGGTCTACATGGACCGCAAAGTCAGAGAGCACGGCAGCATACATGTGGCAGGTGCCAGGCTGCTGGGTTTGAGAGCTCGGCACCAGGGACGAGAACGATCAGACTTATTACGGCGTTTCTGCAAAGTCATTCAGTCACCTGCATTTCAGAGGGTAAAACACACATGAGTATAAATACACTCGTGCCGCATACACATAACACTATACGAACAGATAAAAGATAAAATACTCCTTGGCTCTGACCTCACGGTGGCCCATAGATTGTGTTTGCCTGGCCATTGATTGACCCCCAAGTGAAGGACTCATCATTCTCTCAGCTGTTCCCAGGTTTCATCCAGCTCAATCCATTTACATTTAAGCACAGCTCTGCTCGGCCTAATTAGTTCCATGGCTCCATTAGTCTACATTGTGGTCAATCCATTCATCACTTTGCATGTTAGTTAAAAGCCCATTTCTCTGATCCTGTCACTATTCTCTCCCTATTACTGTTCTTTTTTTTTTTTTTCATTTTCTTTTTTTCTTTTTTAGAAAGGGGCGTGACAGGGATTATGGGTAACTAATTAACAACAGTATGACATCGCAGTAGGCCCAACCTTACTGGTACCTTGTGGCTACTAATTAGTATATTTTATAATATGTGCAATCGATTTTAAAGTTCATATAACTAGCTACAGAACAACACATGAAAGTGTATATTTAAAAAATAGGCTTCATATACTGCATATTTAACTAGGAGAGAGAGGGGAAAAAAAGAAGCATACTAGGAAGCAATGGAGATAGATAATACGAAGTACAGAGAGGGGTGGTAATGATCCCTGCATTGAGAGACTTGGCTCACCCACTGGCATACTGGCTCGTATGGTCCACTGGTTCCAAACTTGCTGAGGTCTAAAACTCACATTACGCCTCAAAAAAAGGAAGGCAACCAGGACTTCTACACACTAAAGCTAATTAATTCTTGGACATAATGAGACATTATCATGTGTGATGTACGCTTTATATACTCTCAGGGTAGTCGCTGCTATCAGGAAACAAACAGTTTGCAAAAACTTTCTGTGACACAGAGGGACGAGTCTAAGGTGATAATATACATTTAGTAGTTAAAGGAAAGGTTATGTACAAGGATTTATATTTTGTTAGTCTGTTTCAGTTTTAGAAACTAACGCGTCACAAAAACACAAAAGAGAAAATTAAAGAGAATCCTGAAGAGGTTTACATATATATCTATTGTGTTTGAGTAGCTCTGCTGCTTCCTTGGTTGATTATACTCCACTTGTATTCACTTTACCTTTGTCAGGTCACTACCACTTTGTGTCTGCTTTCTGCTCAAGACAAGAGGAGCGAGTATACATCTCAGGATGATTCAGTGTCTGGTACAGTCCCTGAAAGCGGAACTCATTTCCAGGCCAAGCTACCCCAGAGTCCCAGCAGGGAGACATGAAGCAATCTCGGGCCTGTGATGCCCTCCCACAGTACCTCCTGCCCTCTCACTCCCACATCCTTCCCTTTTATCTGGAATCTATTTTCCTGCCACCCCCCACCCCCCCAGGTAACTCCTTCTGAAATTTTACATCTCCTCTCTCGCTCTCTCTCTCTTCGGTTTCCTCTTCCCATGATGGATGAGCTCCACTCTGGGGTGTCTCAGCCTGTCCATCAGGCCCTACGATTAGGAATTAAAAATTGCCAACGTTTCACAAAAGCCACCCCCATTTTTTCTCCAGCTCCCCTAACGCCGCTTCTCATCCAACCAAACGTGCCATACCACTGCCAAAACCACTATATCCAAAGCCTCATCACCACCAGCACCAACATGACATTCCCATGCAGCCTAACATACTATCCCCAATTCAAAAGCACCAAACACCTACATTCATCTAAGTGGAGGAGAAAAAAACATAATTTATTTTGTACTTCCCAGATAATTTACTTTTTTTTCTTTCCTTTCTACAGGAATTCTCCATTTCCCTATAAAATGAAAATTCATCTAGAATTACATCTTATGTCATCATTATGTTTATTAAGCGTGGATGATGTATATGAACAGCGCTGGCTTGCCGCTGAGTGCTTAATGATGCATAAGATTAAGCCGAGGCTCTCAGCTGCGCTGTGACTCCCCTCTGGTACCCATACTGCCGAGGCATGCTGGGAGTACAAGCTCCAAACGGCCATCAGGTGAAAGGAACTAACATCTCTCTTTTTGTCTGTGTGAGTGAGACTGAATGTGTGTGTACTTATGTTTTGTGCACATCGCTGGATGGGAGTGTGTTTCCTCTTGCACACATGTACGAGCTGAAAAGGAAGGGTACACTATCACCGTGCTTTATAGCATCTGTCCACCTATATTAGAAATAACTTATTTTTTCCCCTTGCTCACTGTGCTCTGATCATGCAGTTTCCTCTCTTTCATATCTTTCCCGTCTCTGCTTCTCTATCCATTCCCGGACCCCTTCCCTCTCCGTCCTTTCTCCCTTCATTTCTCTTCTCCCCTTCTCTCAGCCACACTGCTGTTTTGCCGCAGCAGTCTATGACAAAAACATTATCCTTCTGCTGCTAAACAATCCAATAAACCTCTCCACAGGGAGGAAGTTAACCTCTTGTCTGTTCGACTGATGCCTTCTAGACCACGTGATGGCTGCCACAGTAAATTCAAATCATTAGTCTCCTTGCCCCCCATCAGAGAAAAAAACTTCTATTAGTAATGGAGACCTCGTAAGAGACCTTCCACAGAGAGCACTGCCTTCCCAATTCCCAGTGGAGAAATCCTGCGCAAAAAACTAATTCTACTTTTAATAATCTGTCATCAGGACCAGAGGCAGTCATAAATTATGTGGGGAGCATGTGTGAGAGCGAGCCACAAGAGGGAAATCAGGGTAGAAAATCGGAGCCCAAGTTTGACAAACTTTCCTGAAGATAAATAATAACTTACAAACCGGATTAGTTGTTAAGTCACAGCTGAGTGCATAGTCAAGCCATTCCAATCAGCCAGTGCAGATGAAGAATTTATAGGTAGAGCTCATCATTTGTTTTCCTGCTCTCCTCCCTCTTTTTATATGCATGCCACCTTTTCTCATTCCTGTCTCCTTCAAGCTTATTATATTCAGGGCCTGTTGTCACACCCTGGGCTGGTTTTATCATTAACTCCTTGCATGCCAACCACTGACTAGGCGTGAATTTTTTTTAAAACCTTTTTTGTTTGACGGATAGGCTAAAGCAAAAGATGACAGAGAAAAGAGTGCCTGGATTGAGCTGGAAAGTAACCAGCCAGCGCAATATGGAGCCTCTAGACCTTAATTGACAACTCAAACAAAGGAAACCATCATGGGAGAAGCATGGGGAGGGAGAAAGACACATTTGAAACATGACCAAGGTGCTTTGTGGGAGTGTGAGAGAGAAGGTTTTCAGCCGCAAGGGTCTGCTCTTTGTTCCTGTGTCAATATCTCTGTAAACCATCGACATGCATCATAATCGCTCCCTTCTATCAAGTGCAGACTAAAGAACAATCTCCATTAGGTGACAGCGCCCCGGCAGGTTGATAAATGCTCCCTGACGAAAGGGAAGGAATTGCGTAAAATAAAGAGGCATGTTCCAACAAGTCTTGTCAAAATGGTATTGATTTAATCATCTGCAGAAATACACATTCTTGGTTAGTGTAGCGTGCAACGGAGATGGCAGGAGCAGCAGAAGCTGGGATACGCTTTACAGTTGTTGACGCGGAGACGCTCTCCCTCATTGGCTTTGCAGGTGATGAAACACACACTGAGCTGTGCTCTAATTTTTTTCTCTCTCTCTCTCTCCTTCTTTCCCTCCTCAATCAGATGTTATTCTGAGAAAGGGCCTGCAAATCTCCTTTTCTATTTTTATTTAGGGCCAACAAATATAACTTAATGTGAGTGGGCGAGTATATATGTAACACACCGCTGTGACCAGCCTTCTCCTTGGCCTCTCAGCAGAATGCAGAGGCGATAGATAACAATAGCCCTCCATCATCTAGACACACCAATGGTATTCCAGTAGCTGGAGTGAGGTGGCCAGAGGTCTGGGAGTGTTTATTTAACATTGGGGTATTGGAGAGTGTGTCTCACCTTGGGACAAATGGATCCGCTCGCCTTCCTCTGTTGGCAGCCTCAGAGTAAACACTGTGGCAGAAAACTGGAGGTCTCATTGCTCAGAAGTACAAGTTCATCAAGCAGGTGGGTCGGTTCATCACTGCAGTCCTACTGCAGGAGGGAGTGCCTATAAAATACCCTCCATGTCTGTATGGATACACTTGGTGCTTTCTAATCTGAGATGTAAACAAGAAATAGCAACCACTTATGACTCCAAATGAAAATCAAGCCTGAAGTCACAACTGAAGTTCAACTGGCAGTAAAAGCAGTTGTTTTCTTACAATTGTAATCATTTAGAAGGTTAAAGGGGGTATTATTATCTCTGCACAGCCCATCTGAGCAGTGATGAGGTGAACACAAATAATGTGCATCCCCTACAGAGGGAAGATGTGTGGCTGCTGCCGCTGGGGGTTGGAGACAATCCCACAGTGACCTGACCTTGACATGTCTGAGTGAAATGGTGGTGGAGGCTAATACCTCATCATATTGGGTTTGACTTTGGGCTCACTGTAGTAGGCACCATAAAACAAAGGATAACAGTGTGGACAAACAGTCATAAAATACAGACTATCAAAAAAACTTGATGTTTGCCTAATTCTCTTTAGGAAATATAGAAAAAAGATCATCCAGACTTATGTAATGTGGGTTTATCTATCAGCTGGTACTTGTAGATTTAGCTAACATTAAATGATATATACAATATGGTAAAAAAATACTGCATGCAGTGCAAACCTATTTTCAGATATTCTTCTTCCTTTCCTGCACAAACAATTTTGGCACTGTCTATCAACCAAGCAACACATATAGAATATACATCCATAGAAATATACACTCGTAGCTTAGCCTATAATGTGACCAAACCACAGTTCCTATCTGGCAGCAAAACCTTGAGTCCAGTGGCATGGAATCATATATGAATGCATCACTAAATGTCTACATTAGAAAAAAAATGAAATGTCCACTCATCTGAAATCAGGGTATAACTCATCATATCACGCTGAGACTGCAGCTTCAGACATTATTCAGTCCAGGAGGACAAGTGGAGAGGTGAGGGAGACACCTCATGTGAGCGCAGACCTTTATATATTACCTCCTGCTCTAAAGTAAGGACAAAGGGAATGAAGATGACTACCCTGTCATGGGAAAAACAGATGAACCAGCCAGACCTGACTGAACTATTCACTTACTGCAAACTGGGCCCCAAACAACACACTGCAACCTGACTAACATCTTTTTATATATTTTTGATCAATAGCCACTCTGGTGGAGTATGTTCATCCATGCCTTATGTCTGCTCACAAAGTATATCAAATACACACTGAGCATTTTTGGTTTTGTAGGTTATTGATGCTGATATCCTTACAGTCTGCCAAATGATTTTGAAAGAATGATATGATACAGGCTGTTGTACAGATTCTGTCTATGTTGTAAAATAATTCAGGGATCTCATTCAGGAATTTTTAGAACCTAAATCTACCCAGAATAGAATTCTGACCTTATTAGATTAATCTTAATGCTTAATCTGCTAATCATAGTTGGAGCTGCCAGTGACCTTTTTGTAACAGTGTACGGACAGTCAACTTAGTGTAGTGCTGACTGCTAATATGAAATAATAAAGGTGTGGTACATATGGCATGCATTTTTTTAGTGCAGCTGTATAATGCTAATCTCTATGAAGAGATTGTGTATATATATATATGTGCTAAATGTATAAGTGGGACAAGATTTTTGATACCAGAAGCTAACTGGTTTACATTTCTAGTCTGTTTGCAGCTGAGCAGCTTTTGGCTGCATGCAGCCATGCACACGCATGCATGTAGCCATGGTGGTTGATTGTGTTTGCCATAATGCAACGGCAAAAATCATTGGCTACTGTCTGATGATGATTTAGCTTTTTAAAATTTGTCTGCATTCTTAAACACTGATTAGTGACCATAAAACAAAGCCCCGGAAATCCCCATTTTTTGACAATAAAAGTCTGTAAAACTGGCCGCTGTCCCCATCGGCTAAGTCAGCAGGACATAGATGGCTAGATGATGAACCCATCTTATAAATGTGATACTACCATAATATTAACAAAATCTCAAAGTATTCTGGGTAGCCAGGTTCTATCAGCCCCTGCTCTGATTGCCTCTCTTTATGAATTTTGTCTGTTAAAGGCAAAAATGCCCATATGATTGTTCGCTGATTATTATAACACCTTATAAAAGTATGACAGATAATGGCAATAATATCTTATTTGCATCCACAAAAGTTTATGATAAATTTTGATGCCACAGTGTTGCCTAGCAACAATTTACAAAGAGGCTAAAATTACCCATTTGTAGCATTTGTGCACAAACACAACACCTTAGAAAAGCAATGTTTTATTTTTATTTCATGACAGTAACATCTAATTCATATCCACAAGACTTTGATTATGCATGATATATACCATCATGTATCGCAGACCAAATAATACTGTATCATGGGCATGTGCTAGTAATTAAAAAGTGTATATTTTGTGTGATGGATTAAAATAATGTGCTCAGTTCAGCTGTCCTGAAAAACACTGTGCTATGAATAAAGTACATCATCACACTTACCTGCAGATTTGTTCCAAACAGAGGTATGCTTTGTCCCCAATTTTTTGCTGTCAAGCTTGTAATTTCTTGTGACACCTTTCAGGTCACAGAGCAAGAGAGGCAAAAAAGATCAAGAAAACATCAGAAATGACAGATAAGACAGATCATTTATGATTTGTACCAGCCTCACAATGAGCTGAAATTCATTTTGAATGGATTTAAGATGAATGCGTCACTTAGGGTTCTCCATTTATCTAACAGTTAAGGCAATCTTAATCTTTATGTCGATAATGAAGATGTGTGTGGTATCAACCAGTCAGGGTAATTAATAGGAATGTCAGCGACATTGTATTAATAGCATAATGCATAACATCAATTTAGCATAAATTGTCATTTTGACAAGCCACTTTAATTAAAACTATCACACAAGAATTAAAAGGACCATGGTAGTAATTTTGGGAGACTATCAAATAATGTTACCATCTGGTATTTTTTGCATGTCTTCTCCCTGCTAATTATAAGTGATACTCAAAAGGTTAGAGGCACTTTGGCAGATGCAGTGATCACCACCATACTGTTACTGCAATAACCCACAGGTCATTACACTATAGTGAAGACATTATATGATGACCGGCTGTTCTAATATGACAGACAATAAGCATGAGTGAGAAGTTTCAATCCTCTGGCCACTTACAGTGTTCTGTCATATTATTAATAATACTTTTTAAATGTTACCATTTCTAGAGTCACTTTCAAGCCTGCCAGGTCACATGATGCATGCGCTCAAACCAGAATCCACTTCAGTCTTCAGTGAGTGGTGATCTAGCCCTGGAATCAAATGTCCTAACCAATTGAGTGGACAGGAGTAAGCTCAGTGTGGAATTTTATTCCTGTGGGATGCGCCAGGAAAGAACTGGAAAAAAGTCAGGCAGTTTTTACAGGAAAGGTTGCTTCTTATTCATCCAAATTCATTCATCCAATGACACAACTGTGGTTT
Organism: Cichlasoma orientale; assembly: GCA_034780415.1. NCBI lineage: Eukaryota > Metazoa > Chordata > Actinopteri > Cichliformes > Cichlidae > Cichlasoma > Cichlasoma orientale. The sequence continues at coordinate 163,392 of JAVDPK010002449.1, forward strand.
TACTCATAGGAGTAGTGCATTCTTTATGCCACTGGATTTCATGGATCATGAAGGTAACACACACTACAGTGTGACTCAAGTATAAACCAGTTTAATGATGAAGTTTTTAATTTGCAAAATTACAAAGTTGCAAAGTTTGCACTCTACCTTTCTAAACAAAATGCAGCCACATAGATATGGTGTCAATCGGTTTAGAGCAGACACAGAGTATGGATGGATGGATGGATGGATGGATGGATGGATGGATGGATGGATGGATGGATGGATGGATGGATGGATGGATG
>JAVDPK010002449.1:163775-203714 GCA_034780415.1 Cichlasoma orientale
TGGATGGATGGATGGATGGATGGATGGATGGATGGATGGATGGATGGATGGATGGATGGATGGATGGATGGAACTAGCAGTTTCCATAATTGGGTCAAATTAACCGTTGTCACGTGGAATGTGTTCAAATATATGTTTTTGCACAGCCTGTGAAAAATAGTAGATTAATCACGCTTTTCCCATTCATGAAAATCTGGTCGCATGAGAGCATATCAACCACCCGATCAACAATTCAAACTAAACACCACAGCCCTATTGTTTGGTACCTTGGTTTCATATTTAATGCAATTATGTAAAAATTTCCAAAGCTTTGGTCTTAATTTGGTGTTAAAGTTTCCAAAATTTCTAACTGATCTTCCTCAGTACGAGTATATAGAGTATCTATGGCCTGGGGTTATAGAATCAACAATACAATTAGCTACTTTGTGCTACTACTAAGGATACCATGAAGAATAAAAGAATCTGAGGAGTCTACAGATCCCAGGAGTGCACAAAGACGGTTGTTAACTTTTGCAGCCAATACAAGAACATTTAGGATGCTTTGCACATAGATGACACATTTTTACAGGTAGAGCTAGAAGAAGTAGCTCAAGCCAGTGAGAAAAAAGCCAGACTAGCTGCTAACCAGGCATGATGCAATGTATTAAAAAATGTCATAGTGTAACAAGTAACAGGAGAAAGCCCTGAACTTCAAACATTAGGTAATACAAGAATGTTTTTTATGGAAAAAAAAAAGGTCCACGGTCTTTTGCCTTTGGTGTGACCTTTGAGGTTTGGAATTATGCAAAGCTTTAATATACATAAAAACACTGTATAACCATTTAAAGAACATCGAAAAAACTCAAGAAGCATAAAAGCATAACTCCAATCTACAGACACAACTATCTCCAAAAATGGTTTCTACGATTTACTGAACATTTGATTAGGGTGTACATCTGTCCTGCACAAAGGGATTGTAAAATTTGCACTGGACATTGCACAAAGTTTCATTATTTTAATAAAAATGAGACTTGGCAATCTTTAAGATTATTGCTATTAACGGAGGATCAAAGGAGGTAAGTTACAGGGCCAAAAATAGACATAAGAGGTTAAAGTACAACATGTTTCCATCCCCTGCTAGTTATTAGATTACTGAATTGTATTGTATTTATCTATATAATTGATTAAAACAATCACCTTTTAAAAATTATATACTACTGGGCCCCAAAAAATAATAAAGAAAAAAAATCCATATTTAGGAATGGAAAAGTCTTACTGTAGGAGTTCAGAAATACTTCCCTGATGTCAACCGTTTAAATGTTATTTCTCACAGTAAGTCTCTCAAAAGCGATATCAGTAAGTGAGTGAGTAAGTGAGCGAGCAATAAAAGAGTCAAGTGAGAGTGATGGAATGAGAATATGCATGAGTATAGCGGGTGTTTGCAACAAATGAAAGTATGAACAGCCTGACCTCTTTGCTGACTTGTGTTTTCAGTCAGCCTTCCTGGTTACTATGCGTCATGCTTTGTTTCACCTGACGTGCAATTATTTTTCCCATTAAATACACAACATGTATTTCACTTAGTTTTTCTGAATGAAATTTCAATCAAAGGCCATTACACTCCTCAGACAGAGAAAGTTTAGAAAAATAACAAGACGCAATGGAAAAGAAAATAATGCTCTGTCAACGGAGATGGAAAACACAAAAATAATCATTTGCGCGAAGCAGGTGATGCATATGTTAAAGTGTCAAGAAGCACAGGCGAAATTAATAGCTTTCTGCCATAAGCATTCTCTGATAAATATGATTACATTTGCATACTTCATTTTACTCTTGATCTGCTGTCTTGGTGATTCTTGTGATTCTTGTATGCCCGTTCCAAAAGAAAAAGTAATTTTCATTACTGCTCGAACATGAAACAAGTATTTCAGAGTCTCATTAGGGATTTCCCTTCTGTTCGTCCACTGACAGAATCAAATGACACAATACAGAAATCATATGTCAGCCAGATCTTGTAAGATGATTCTGGATCAAGATTAAAAGAAATGGCTAAGTTAAATTTAGTTCACGAGGATGCGGACTTTAATTAGTTAGACTATTTCTGCAATGTAAACAATACAATGTGAATAATGTGTAAATCGATGATTTGAGGAGATGGTTGTGGGGTGGGTGGTGGATGGGTTTTCTAGGAAGTGTTTTGTGCCTCATTAACTTATCAATAAGGCCATCTGACACTGTCTCCTATGTGCCCTGATGAGGAAGGCTGTCCATTCCAGTGTAATGGCCCAGCATTTGTCCCACATCTTGACATGTGGCTAAAGAATCAACTTGTAAAGAAAGAAGAAATCTTTGGTAGCACAGTTCCCATTTTATTTTTATCTATTAAATGCAATGAGAGTTAACTGTATTTTTAGTGAAAGCTTATAGTGCTTTTCCGTTTCTGTATTTCTCAAGTCATCTCTAAGCTATAAGTACTGGCCACACTGCTCCTTAATAATGTTTCTAAAATGTGTTGAAATATTCCTGATTGATAAATCCAGTATTATATGCTGTCAGCTAACCCAACATTATCCTGCTAAGTAATTTGTAAGGTGTCCTATTTATCGGTTCTTAAAGTCTGCACTTCAACATTGTTAACATTTAATGTCTTTGCCATGGATTGGAATTGACACACATATTTACAGTCTTCATATGGTGAATCTCCGGGTGACAATATTTGCACTTTTCCCCTGCTGTTTTCCAGTTCAGGATTCCAATTAACCTGTGCAAAGCGTGACGCCAATCACAGGACGCCGTATCGACAACGGGCATGAAAAGAATAATGCTGTTAGGATGATGTAGCTTACTGTGGGGGGCTCCTCCCTCACTGGTGACAGAGAAGTTTGCTCAAGTCATTTATCAAGTCCTCTCTGGCCACCAAGGGGCTGGCGAGTCCCTGGGCCGCCTGCTGCTTGGGGGGCCAGCGTGCAATATGTGCATTTTAGGCCTCGGGTGGGCTGGCAAAAACTGCTGATCTGCTCAGTGCTGCTAAGTTTGATGGATTTGTTGTTGTCATTTTCTTTGGTTGTGTTCCCCGCAACAAAACAAAGAGAATCATTAACTCTTTTGTGCTGCATGGAACTTTTATGGGTTAGGAATAATGCAAAACGAGATGGGGTACAGATGGGGTCAGCTGGAGTATTCTGTTGCTGGAGCCCTCCAGAATAGGGTGTTGAACATGCATGGATGAGCCTGCATAGAGGGCTGATTACAGAATGATTTAGCGACCACTGATATCCCCTTTCTTTCTCAAGCTCCCATCAACGGGCTCATTTCAGCCGCAAGAGTGCAACTGGCAGTGTTCGCTACTTATATTTATAGCCGTTTGCTGTTTAGCACCTCATGTGATGCTCTGGCCAGGCTCATGCCTGAACCATTACTGTGTATCACCGTTAGAGGCTTGCTTTGTTTACCGATGCAGGCTTGGCACAGGTCTGCTCTGCCATTTAGGGATGCTGTTATGATCTTTGGTAGAATTTAAAGTGAAATGCAGCTGTTTTTAAACATCACCGAATCGCGAAAAAACGAAAGTAGCACCAAAATTATGTCAGTAAATTAATCAATGCATCTTTGAATACTGGAATTGGTTTCCAATTAAGGAAGCGCAACTTTAACAATGCCAAAAACACTTTGAAAATCACTATAAAGATTACTATATGCAAAACCTGCACTAATTTTTCAGTTGAAAAAAGGGACATTCCACAAAGTTTTGTTTGTAACGTAAATGACGCTGATTTCACAAGTCACTTATAAAAGTACGCTTTGACCCAAGATGGCCAAGTGGTCGCTAAACTTCAAGGTGCAGACTTGTTTCCTCGAGGGATAGAGTTGAAGATCAAGACAAATCCTCTTATTTTTCTCTGTCAAGTCATCACAGTCTGCGACAAAATACAAATTGAGATTGTAGCAACGGGCTGTGACAGTGTGCTGTTGACTGCAAGGGTTACAGGGGGTGATTGAGTGTGTGTTTGACTGCCCGAGGCCGAGGGCTAACAGTAATGTTACACAGACAAGGTCGTCTCAGAGAGAGAGTAGCCTCAGCACATAATCCCAGTGTTCCTGGCTACTATGAACACAGGCTGGCCACAAAATTGATTAAGGTGGAAGAACATTCTTTGGGGAATAAGATCATCAAGACAACTGCAAGCCTATAGTTTTGACCAAAAAAATGTTGTTTATCTTGGTTTTAAATTGGCATGGGTTCTTATTTTTGATGATCTTGCCTCCTAGAAAGAGCCAGCCGCTAATGCTTCGACCTGCGTTGACTCATACGGGCTGTTGAGGGGTCAGCAGTCATGGTAATAATTTAATTTAGCTTAATGTCATACGAGCGTCCAAGAAAAATGGCTAAACTATACAGTAGCAATATTTTATCAATACTGACCAGAGGCTCAAGCCAACCTTGATATGTCCCCCTTATTCTCATCAATAACACAAAAGAGGAAAGTTATTTTCCCATATAAAACTAATCTTTCCTTTTTATTGTATTTTAATGAAACAGACTTCGTTCTAAGGCAGTAATTCATTCCATTTGTTATGTTTAGACAACTCATTAACATTATCATCTATTATCATTAGACTGAAATTTTAAGCTTCTTCTCCCTTGAGATGCAGTGCGTTTCTTCTCTTCAGTTTGCATTAAAACAAATGTGGACCTGCTGATGCATTAGATTAATGTGCTCACTCACTGCCTGCTATTCCAGCTTGAAAACTAGACCAAGTTTCTATCTTGAGCATCATCTGAACATGTTTTTGTCCAGAAAAATCCTTTGTATATTTGTATCCTTTGACTGCATATCGCTGTTCTTTTTCCTCACTCAGACAGCACAAAGTGACAAAAATGGAGAAACAGGGAAGCCGGAGCTGCCGTACCCCAAATTATTAATTCCCAGAGATTTATTTGTGTTCTAATTTACTGACTGATAGAATCATCTACATAGCAAGCATAAGCAGCACTGACTTTGTGTAACATTCACTAAATCGTAATGCTAATGAGTTACTTAGACTACCAGATCAAATCCAAAGTTCCTAATTCTTGCTGAGTCTGCTCCAACAGATCAAGCCAGTTGCTAATTACAAACTTAGCTTTTTTTTTTTCCTGAATAAATAATGTTGATTAATTAGCAAGTCAAAATAAGTGAAGATGATCTATGTCGTATATATCACTGTCATAAAAACTTACTGAAACGTTTCGTTTACATTGCCTGACTTCTTAATTACATGCACCCAAACTTTACAAATCTGATGGAAAATGAATTGCATGTAAGGTGAAAGGCCGCGTACGAAACCCGCCAACTAAAACCGATCTAGTGGTTGGAGTCATAAAAGGATCTAAAAAGTACACCCGTGGCTCATTAGCAACTTAATAAATTATTTATAAGAAGTTAGGCTCGTCTCTCAGTTAAGTTCATCTTTCAGTTTACAGTGGGTTTTGCACTCTCTGGATGAGTGAGTGAGGTGTGAAGTTAATACTGAGACATGCTTATATTAATGTGTTCATCCAGTGAAGATATTTGCAGAACAGGTGACATGATGACAAGTGTGAGGTAAATAGATGTGTCAACGCAAACTGATGGCCTCCAAAATGACCAGAGAGTTGGATCATCACTGTCCTTTTTGTTCTTATTTTACAAGCGCAGTGTAATCTCTGCATCATATTATCACTTATTTGATTTTGTTGTATCAGTTATAACAAATGTACAATTTTTGCACTGGAATTCAAAATATAACTGATACATACAGTTTGCATTAGTTACATACCTGATGCTTGAAAAATCTGTCAGTAGCCTGTCCTTCATGAGCAGTCTGCAGTGACTCAAACCTCTCTTGGGACATTTGGGCTGTATGGCTTTGCGCTCACCGCACTGAATTTATTCACTACCAATCTCTGGGGTGTGGATTGGGGTTATCTTTCTTAACCTAAACAAAAGCACATTTTAGATACATGAGACATCTTATAGTCGCGCATTGTTCAGATGCTTCACCTTATAATGCAAGAATGTCCCATATATCTTGCCTAATCCTGTCACCATCAAAATCTGCTGGCACTGCACTTTCAAATCTATAGTCCCACATACAGTAGTCTGAAGAGCAGTGCTATTTATACGTTTGTAGTGGAGGTTGTCATTTTGCAGCTAATGCTATTTTAATGCCAACACCAAAAGTGTCACCACATTTAGGCAGTGGTTCTGAATGTTGGTGCTGTCTATGCATTTTCTATGAAAACAGGCTGGAACAGTTATAACTTTAAATCTAAAACTCTGCACAGACCTTGATGGTTCTGGCCTCCATACTAGCCATTAGTTGATGTTAATGGACACCTCCTCAGGCATTATCTTAATTATTTACCACGTTGGTCATGCACACTTGACCTTAGCTCTGTACTGATAGTGCTTTGGGTGGATTAGACAGCAGGAAGGCAGCTTCATCCAACTTTTGTAGGCAGGACTTCCTCACACCTGTCTGTCAAGTTTAAACACTACACAGGGGTTTTACTAACAAAAAAAGAAAAGAAAAGAAGAAGGTTTAGAAGAAAAATGAAATACATTGTGATCACAATTTACATATATTTCTGGCATGTGTTTTATAATGGCCAACTTTATTAATAAAGCACTTTAAAACAGCAAGTGCTGACCAAAGTACTTAACATTGAGAAGGAAATAAAAATACAAAAACCATTGATACAACAAATTAATAAAAGGACAAAACAAGAGGTAGGGTCTTCAAAGGCAGCCGAACATCCTGTAGACTGTCTTTAATAAAGGACTTGTAATATAGACAACCTCCATTACATATGACAGAGCTGTGGGTGTCCCTCCCTACATTTCCGTCTTATATCTGATAATGTTTTACAGATGAACTCAAATCATAAAAATGTTCTGCTCTTGTCTGTTCTTCCAAATGTGTGAATGTAACAAAGGTATGAATGACAAAAAAAAAAAGTATGTGACTGCTCTACAAAATATCATAACACTGTCAGAGACTTCTGTCTTGCAGACAGTAAGATGTTCTTCCTATTCAGCAGGAACAGGCTACACCACAATTGATATTTAGGTAATTGATAATCCCTTTATGAGTGATGTTGTCTATTTGGCACCTAAATCCTATTTTGGTGGCCATCTGGGCTCGCTGAATTGCTCTCTTGAGAGCAGAGGTTATAGATAGTAATTATTCAGAAGTCATTTACTTTTAGAGGTGTTTAGTGCTTATCTGTTTTGCAGTTAAAATGCTGACTTTGTGACCACAGATTTTCTTTCCCCCCCAAAAAAACTATCTGGAAAACATGTATGAAATGCTGCAACAGCCACTAAATTTCCTTAAAAACTTCTTTATTTTTTAATGAATTACTATTTTATAATTAAAGATGTACTGAAAGCAAAGGTCTCCATGATGACCCATGTGATCTTTTGTTTCTTTTTTAGGCAAGGTTTGTTTTTAATGCGGGGAATAAAGACTCTCCGGGCTCCTTCTACATGTAGATTACGAGTGTGATCTGTGTGACAAATGTTAGACTTACACAGGCTTATCCAACATGCACTGTCTGTGCATTTCACTCACTTATTGCTGAGGCACTCTGTCAAATTGATTATCCAGTCAACTAATTCCCATTCTATGTTTAGCTAAAGTATGATAGACTCATTGTGTCCCATGGGTGCAATTCTCATTTGTGTGTCTGTCTGTGTGAGTGAGTATTTATGTGAAAGAGGCTAACTAATCAACAAACTGGGCCAGAAGCTGAATATTGAGCAATCTGGGACAGTTGTTGGTGTGCTTTAGGGCTCATCACAGCCAAATCTAGGAATGCAGTGTTTGATAGAAAACAGCTATAAAGCCGAATAAACATAGAGATGGTGATGATGTTGATGACGAATACTTTTATGTGTGCATTTTTTTTCTAATGCAGTTCATTTCAGTCCTCACAAAATTCCCCACATACAGATTTTAGCTAGAATTACCAAACCAGTGGAATTTAATAAAAAAAATGCTATTTACTGACTGATTCAACTTTTTTTTTTACATGTTTGCTGGCCGAAAGGATGTTTGTCCACTCTATTTAAAATTCACAATGAATACTGTAAATATAAAACAATAATAAACTGTCCATCTGAAGAGTGAAGCAGACAAGAAGTTAAGGAGAAAGCATTTCTTCCCTGCTATGCAAGTTTGTATTGAAAGCTTATCCATGCAGTATTCAGAAGGATATATCATATTATCAGAACTAGTGAAAATCATATATTTACTTGAAGAATGAGAGCTGAGAGGCAGGGTTCACTTGAAAAAACACACTATTTTATTTATTTAGAGACAGCTAGGTTTACACATTTGGTATCTTAAATACTGTAATCAGCAGTTAAAGTCTCTGCTAATTTTTAATCTAATGGAATGAACACTAATTGTATTTGGAGTGCACCTTTGCTATTTCAAAGTGCACTGGGAAAAGAAAATTGTAAAGTAGCAGCAACACTGATGCTTGTTTTTACCAAACATAGAAAGTCATAGAAAAATATATAGACCAAGTGTATTTGAGGGCAGGTATATCTATTCTGTAAGAATACTTAGCAGAAAAAATGAATATATATACTAAGAATTTGCCAAACGTTGCACCTTTTTGACATGTTTTTAGTAACTCTATATATACATGACCAATTTAAATCAAACTTCCTACATAATCAATTTGAATTTCTTCTGCAAAATCTTTAAAAAAAGTGCTGTTTTAACTTGATACATTTTCAAAAAGTTTCATCTTTTAATAAAATCTAACATTTCCAGGTATAAACGTGTCTGCTATGATTTAAACTGAGATGCATTTTTAATAATAATTAAAAAAAAAATGTTTATTGCTAAAGTACTACACTTGTGTATTAATAGTGGTGCTATATATTGTATGAGTGTTTTCTATTACTTTTTTTATTATTCACATCTTACTGTACTTTTCTGTCTCACAGACCCATGCTCAGAGGGTCAGCTCAGGACCATAACAGAGCACAGTTCAATACCAGCTGGTCACACGAGAACACCTTCTTTATTTCCTATTGGAGCAAAAATATCTTTATCACATTATCTGGTGTGTCTGGCCAAGCAGAGTCCTCGGAGAGTAGAGCAGAGGGTGAAAGAGGTCATGTAGAACCAGACAGAGACACTTGCATGACACTGTGACATGTTAAGATCCCCTCCACTGAACTGTGCCTTGCACAACAACATGAAACAAGGAAATGAGCCACAAACATTTTCCTGACCCCCCCCCCTCCTCCCCATAGCTACTCAAAGGTTTACAGTCACATGCAAAAACAATCCACAGATCTAAAGACAAAGAGGGTAACGATCGTTTACAAACCATAAATATGAAGTTATCATCAGACAAGTATTAGCCAGATTGCATTTTCACTTTTAGAGATTATAACCATTTTGACAAGATGGTTGGAAAAATGATTCATATCTTCAGCAGGCTTGATTGTTCAACTAGATAGCAGCATTGTGGCCATGTGTTCATCTTGTTTAGTGCACTGAGGTGACAGGACTCCACTGGAAGGGAATTATATGTCCTCCGCTGGGTCGTCTCTCCAAATGAGAGCCATTGCCCCTATTAGATAAAGGTTAATAGTCATTTGCTGAAGAAAACAGCTGATTTTATGTTTGATCCAGAACACAAACGCGACTAAAGAAGGCTATACATTTATTGCGATTCCTCATGAGACCCTTTCTGTTCACGAAACACCTAAATATTTTAATTTTGACCACGTGAAAAGAGTTTATGTTCATTTTCTCTGTGCCCTGCAGGCAGGAATCAATGACATTTGAAATAATTGTTGTTACAGGGGTAATCTCTGGAGGGAGAATGGGGCAAAACTGTAGAGAAGATTTGAGTAAATTACTGTGTCAGCTTCTATTTATTTGCAACTGGATTGCCAGAGGCAGCACTTCAAGATAGCCATTAGGAGTCAGGGCAATAAAGACAGAGCGTGTAGCCATTGTCGAAAAGTTAGCGTGTAATGCAGCAAGTTATCATCAAAGTGCTCCCTGTGGAGAGAGCAGGGCGCACACTGAGGAGAATACATGTGAGGAGAACCAATTATAGCTCCTCAAATCTCTCTTTCTCAGAGGGAGAGGTCATAAATAGATTGATATAGCTGTGTACACTTGCTGTATATCTCTCCATATGGAGACTCTAGCCTATCTGTATCATTAAAGGTAGCCACCCTTAAACGGCAAACATGTGCTATACTTTTGGTGAGTACAGTAAAAAGCTAAAAGGGTGAACAAATTGCTAAAAAAGTTCTAAATAGAAGCGCAGAAGAACACTTGTGTTTGCAAAGGAAATGTTTTTCCACTGCAAGTATAAAAGAATAAGAAATATTTGACTGAAGCAAAACTTTAGCAAATGCAGCAACTCTGTGGAATTACTGTGTTACAAATCTGACATTTACAATTTAAACATTTTTATTAGCATCAAAATATGCTTCAGGTTACCGAAAGTTATTGTGTATATTAGTCCATTTCAGAATAATGGCCTTTACTGTGCAAAGATAACTGCTCTAAATAGCTTAAATAATGCTAAGAAAATTACTAATATCATCAGTTAACGTAATCCTCATCCTCAGTACACTCTCACACAGCTTTTTGATATTGTTAGGTAGGCTGTTTCAAGCATCTTAGAGAATATGCCATAGTTATGGGGATTCAGTCTCAGTGTCACTGATCAGTGCTTGCTGAGGTCCAAACTCTTTATTTCAGGACTTGTTGTTCTTCTTGTATGTGCAGTTAGTTCTCTGTGAAGTTCTACAGCTGTATGTTTGTGGGGGAAAAAATCAGGCCAATGAGATGTCTCCAGTACTGCATCATTCCATGAAAGATAAAAATCTGAACATTAATAAAAAAAATCAATACTAAAAACTTGCTTAAGAAAATTAAATCAAAGGTGAATTTGAACTCACGAGGGCCAGTTTTTCTGTTCTTCTTGTGGCTCTGACCTTTTATGAGCAGTTTTCCTTTAATATCCCAGTTGAAGTAGTTTGTTGTCTTTGTAATCACTCTGAATTTATCTTATGTAACAGCTATCTACTCTATTTCAGGCATATATTCTCACAATATAACTATGCCTCATGGGATATCCTAATTAAAATGCTAATTTCATGAACAATGTGAAAGCACACAGCTGCAAATTAAATCACACAAAGCTGCTTCAAATAACAGGCGAGCATGAACTGGTTAATCCTTTTACTCTGTTAAAATGAAACCTTCTTGACCTGTCTAACTGCATTTCTGTGGATATTAGCAGAAGTAATGGTAAAACAATGAATATGTAAGAAAGCCATAATCCACAGAAAATACACCTTTTTAATCCCCAGCTACTCAAATATGGTATGATAACCAGCACAGGCAGTGACTTTTAAATCTGGGACTTAAGAGAGGAGGGGGGAAGGAACAAACAATGAACAGGAAGTGCAGATGAAAAGGGAGGCTGCATTAATTAGATGACGGCGATGGGCTACCGCAGTGAAGACAAGGCAGAGAGAAAAGGGATTGAAACTGTTTGTAGGGTCTGCAAAACAAATGGCGCAGGTCCCTGCGGGAAAGAGATTATTATGGGGTCTGTGTCTGTCAAACATGTGAACACAATACAAAAAAGGAAGGGAGGTGGGGAGAGGAGGGGGCCCGAGGCAGTGTTGCAGCCTCTGAGGGCCTACGAGGATCCAGGCTCTCCCCAGCAACACTGGTCCTGCCAAAGAATGTCTGTAATCCTCAGACTGACTGAGGTGATCCCGTGGCTCTCCCCGGCAATGCAGCAGGCTTCCCTATTGTCAGTAACGCTCAAAGAGGAGAGGGAGGAAGCCAGAGAGAGGAGGGGGAGGCAGTGAGGCACTGGGGAGGTGGTGTCCTTTCTCAGCCTGGCCTTATGAGTGCTCCCTGCTATTGTCCAAAAATTACAATTGCACTTTTCTGATCTTTTGTCCATTCCTGTTGACAGTGGTTATTGACTAAGCGGTTGGACATGGAAAGGATATGACCCCCACCCTTACCCTCCCTCCCTCCCTCTGTTTTTCGTCTTTGGGGGGCCTCCACGAACAAGAGAGGAAGCAGGTTTGAGGTTTACATGTAGCATTAGACTTAAAAAGGGTTTGAGGCAGCTTATGTGAAAAAGCAATACAGAGATGGGCGGAGGCTTTGGCCCTTAGAAAGACAGCGGGAGAAACAGCGAGCAAGAGAGGAACTTGGAAGAAAGAGAAGAACAAGAGGAGGAGGAAGAAGTAGAAAGAACAGACTTTTCCCTCAATGTGAAGATTTTTTCCACTGTTTCTCCCCTCAAACAGATGCTAAGGCAGATGGTGGTGAATTAGCAGAAAATGGGCGAGAAAAGGAATGAGACAGTATATTAGAAGTCCGGGGAGGACGAACGTGATGAAATAAAGATTAAAGCGCCTCAGCAGAGGGAAAGAAATCTCACCCAGGGGTTGTGGGAGGTCTGAGGTGTCATCTCGGAAACATAATGTCCAATGGCTTTGGTGATGAGCGATATGCTCTGGGCCTTGTGTTGCAAAAGACCCATCATACAGCAGCAGCAGGAGATTGTGTATCTCACTGTGGGGCTAAATAGGTGAGGTGCATGATATTAATAAAATAGTGAGGATAAGTTAACAATGAAGGTACAAACTCAATAAATGTAGATCAATAGAGAGATGAAAAAAAATACCTATTTAACACTTTAATTGGGTAGAAATGTATGCCCATCTTCATCATGTGCCTTGCAGGAATGTTATCAGTTTTATTTCTATAACCTCTTTTTGGCCTTGTACTACATTCTATAAATCTATAAATAGAAAGCAGTCCACGGCTATTTCTCCAGAGTATCTATTACTTTGAGAGATTGACAGAAATAAAAATAGTGAAAGTGCAGACTAGGTTAAGACTACACAACATTACAACCAGTAATTCTGGCTGCCTATTAGATTTATCTGTTGCAGGGTGAGGAAAAGCATGCACTTTGTCTTCAGACATGAAAACAGCATCTCAAGTGTTACAATTCCAGAGGGGGTAAAGTGGAATTGCTGTTTTTACATTTCTGTACCATTTTTTGCCCATAAGGAATATGGATAACAAATGAAATATTCAGCCACATTGTCTGATTTATCTCTTTTATTATCTGCAAATATCACCCCGGCAATTTAAAGGATAGCTCGCTTCATTCTGGGCCTTTTCGCTTGGGGCCTGACAACCTATCAACTTTATACCGCATAAACAGGTCAGGATTGTACGAGCATTTCTATATGTTACAGTTTAACGTTTTGAGCTCACAGAATTTCTAAATAGAAATTGAAAAAAGGAAAAAAAAAAAAAAGGGCAGGATCCTTAAGGGGATGCTACAGACCTTCTTGCCTGAGAAAGATAAATTTGCACTGTGTCCATTTTTGAAACCAGGGAACAAAATGTTATTAATTTCAAACCAAGTGGAGACCTCCGTATCACAATTTCTCAGGCTGTAAGTAATATGACTCTCCTGGGGAGGATGATTGACTGACAGGCGCTCCAGTCCGGCTTTTTGTGCGGGCTGGGTGTGTTGGAGCATCCCTATGATCCGGTTTGTCTTGAAGCTGTCAAGTGATATAATAAGCCTTAGTTCTTGCCCACTAAATGGGCTCTGACTTCACAAAACTTAATAGTGTTTGAATCCTGACCTGCATTCAGACTTTAAGAAATAGGGAGTTGATTAGGACAACCAGACAAACAGGAATTAGATTTTATTCTGACACTTTAAAAGGGCTTATAGATTTCAGCTGTTACTGCAGACATTATGTTTATTTATATTCAGTTGGAGTTAACCTTCTGCAAACATTGCGGACGGTTGTTTAATGTATCAAAATATTTTTTGGACCAGTGTTGCATTTTGGGACTCCCGTGCAGCATTACCCTCCAAAATCCAGATAATGCCAACTGAAAACAGAGATGATGTGTTTTTGCTTGTTTAGTTAGGAGACGTTTGTGCTATCGTGTTCCTACGTAACACTCACGTTTTGAATAACATATCACAAAAAGATAAATAAATAAATTCTGCAGGACATTTTTGGTAAATATAATCAATAAAATATGCTAGATTTCCTTTTGTTGATGTAAAATATTTATTGGTGGCAATTTACACATTTTGTCATTAAAAGTCCATTTTGTGGTAAAAGGAAGGTTTTTCTCCATGTTTTTGCAATACTAAGATCGATATGAAATAATTGACTCGTTTTGAAATGAGATGCAAAAAGAAGGAGAAGTGAAGCTGGTGTTAAACGAAATGTTAATCTTGTATTTTTGGTATATAAACAAGCTACAGTTATGAGACAAAAACCTTTGAACCCACCTACATTGAGCAACTTATCATAAACTTGGCTGAGATGAAAAGATCTGCCCTTCGACCTTGACTAAAACACTCTGCAGAGAGCTGCAGGTGCCTTTCTGTTCCTTCTAGGTACTCTGTCCCTCCTCTCTGCATTTCCAAACACACTGCATGGCTAAAGATAGTTATTCCACCTTGAACCGCTCTACATCATCTCCCCTGAGAGCTCAAGTCCCTCTTGTGAAACCTTATACGGTATAGCATTTCTCACTTCCTGAAAGGGGAATAGAATGGTGGGGTGGCAGGGTGGGGTGTATTCAGCATGGCTCACTTTAAATCAAGATAAAAGACTGAAATAGAAAATAATGTAGGGAACAAACCCCTGGATAGCCCAAGGCTCTTAATAGAAACACATGACTGAAGGCTGAGGTGTTGTCAGCAGCCAACGAAGTGATATTCCTTTTTGATAATCTGGCCCGCCATAAAATTAGAATAGCAAATACCTCCTGACAAAGATGCATGTTCCTCCTCTATTGTGCCATCATAAAATAGTGGGGGAAAAAAACTCCACTGGTGACTCCGAATGCCACAAACTTCAATTTAAATTTACAGCACTGCAAAAAGAGAAGTGATATGCACTCAAAAATTTTAATAACCTATTAAGTTACGACTTCAATTTCATTTTATGAATATTTTCCTTGGGGAGCACAGCCATCACCAGAGAAAGATCGAAATTTAAAAAAGATAAA
The DNA here is from genome assembly GCA_034780415.1 of Cichlasoma orientale. Taxonomy (NCBI): domain Eukaryota; kingdom Metazoa; phylum Chordata; class Actinopteri; order Cichliformes; family Cichlidae; genus Cichlasoma; species Cichlasoma orientale. The sequence continues at coordinate 178,857 of JAVDPK010002449.1, forward strand.
TAGTGCCATTAATCTACAACATTTCTCTTCCATTATCCCTGAAAATGAGGAGTTATTTTTGCTCAGATCCTCACGTAATTAGCTTCTTACACTTGATTCACTAGCCAGAAAATGACCATGTTCAGAAAATTAAAAATTTGTCATTAAGTGGAATTTAACATAATATCATTTATCTTTATATATTCCTCAGCTGACAGGCAGCAGCCTTGGATGTTGATCAGGCTTTTGTGTCAGAGGACTTCGCACTGTAAGAGAAGCAGAGCTGCTAATGTGCGCTCAGTTAGCAGGTGAATATTGGTGATTTTAGCTGCTTTCACTCTCATATTTATCCTACTAATGGTGCTGTCATTTGAAACTGGGAGTTGCCATTTGTGCTAAAATGAGAATAGGACTGAAACACCATGTTACACTGTTTCACTCTATTATGAAGACAGATCTTAACATCCAGTAATGTGTCCACTTCAGTCTGAAAAGGCAAGCTGTTTCTTTTTACCTATTTGTTTTCAGATGTTTATATTTAAGGGGTTTTTTTAAGAAAGTAAATTTTATTTATATGGTTCGTTTAAAATTAAAGTGCTTTACAATAAAATAAAATAAACAACTTTCTAATGATTGATGCTACCGGCATTCATAATCTTTACATAAAATCATACAACAGCAACCTATCCTCCAACTTTAAATGTAGAATTTAATGTTTTACAGGAAGAATTGAATTGCAAAATAATTAACCATTAATTAAGCTATACATCAGTATTAAAACAAATCAATACAAAACTAATTTACTTATCTTTGGTGATTTTTTGATTGTGTCTCATAATGCCATTACTGGAGTTTGCTTGGCTCAGTATAGGTGTCTGAAGGCCAGTTAGCTAACAGTTAGTCTCTAAGGTCACAGGAATCTGCTCCTTACATGTGTAATACTTCCAGAGGCTGTGAGTGCAAAAGAATTCTCATAGAAATCACATTTATATAAGCTTACAACTAATATTTTGAAAGAAGAATATGAGGAATTGTTGTCTAAATCTCAAAAGTATTGATTCTGAACATCTTGAGCAATAGTATAAAACTTGTGTCTTTCAAAGGTCTTGTTTGTACTTTTGTGTCTGCAAGTCTGCTTTTTTTTGTAGCCACGTGGACTTGTCCATTGAGACTTTGCTTACAATACCCCAACTACGCATGCGTGCCAGGCAGCGGACTTCAAAGATCCAGAATGACTACTCAGCGATCATGTCTCCAGCTGTCCGTGTCTGCGTCAAGTATAATCAAGGCTTAAGTCTCTTAAGGACAGGTTTGGTCTAGTTTATAACAGAAAAATCAGTCGTAGTGGCTTAAGATTTGTTTGTTAGCATTTACTGTTTAGTCTAAACCTAACGACAGATGAGTGTCTGGATGTAAATTACAAAGTCTTGACACAATGTTAAAAAAAGAATCAGACGTTTCCGTAAATGGTAAATGGCAAATTGTAAAATTCAGTGCATGGTTAAGAAATTAAAAAATACAGAAAAACATCCGTAAAACATGATACAGAAAATTCCGTCATTTTAAATTGCTACACTGTATTGTATTTTTTACAGATTTTTTTTACGATGCATATTCAAGAGCCCGTGTAGTAGAGAAAGAAAGTTTTTATTTTACTCAAACATACAGTAAAATAAAAATAATTAGCCAAAGATGGCATGGCTTGATACTTTTCAAATTCAGTTAAAAATTTGGTGCAAACTGGGTCAGAATGTTGAACGTTATGGTGCCTGATGTCTTAAGTCAATAAAACTGAAAAAAAGATAAATCTGGCAACTGTTTGGGTTTTTTTTTGTGTGTGTGTGTGTGTGTGTGTGTGTGTGTGTGTGTGTGTGTGTGTGTGTGTGTGTGTGTGTGTGTGTGTGTGTTCTATGATTTAACAGTGCTGCCATTACTGTGGTGGTAAATCATACCAACAGTGTTTCTACTGCTGTGGCTCCATTTAGTAAAGGTATCTTATTTTCCCTGCTATGTTTGTGATGCTAACTTTGTGGTTACACTAATTAAAAAATCATTTATCCTGACCACTGCAGCCCCTAAATGTTGTCCTAGTCCACTGTGTCAAATTGGCGATAAAACAGCCAGAGTCAAATGATGGAGTCAATCTGCTCTCAGTCTGCTATCAGTTTGAGACTAATTGCTGCAATTACATGCAATCTATTTGTGAAAATTGCAAATCTGTTGATATCTGTTGCAAAATCTGTTACCGTCTATATGCAAAGTGTCGTAGTTGCTGCAGGACGATGATTCCACTGCTAATTAACATAAGTACTTGGTAACCTTGCTTTATAGAAATATTACCAGAATGCAACCAGATGGCAACCAGTTGTGTCGACTCCCCTATCGCAAAGAGACGCATCACAGACGAGTTGCGCTCATCGATGCAGACTGACTCAGACTGATTGCAACATATTGGCAATCTGTCTGAGTTTATAAATTAGAAAGCAAATATTTGCAAACCCTTGTCCGGCTGTATGAAAGTGACTGCAGTCAGTTAGAAATGGTGAATTTTTTGGAGCAGGTTGCCTGCCACCAAGCAATCTGTCTACCTTGCGATGGAAAGCTGTTGCCCTGCGGTAGATGCTGTTGCATACTCAACCTCTGGGTGACCAGTTGGTCACTGCAACTACTTGTAATCATTCTGCACCATCAAAAAAAACAAAAGTCAGTACAGCCATGGGGCAACCATCAGTTTTTCCTAGTCACAAAGAAGTTGCCATCCAACGCCTCAACTACGCATGCGCCCCATTTTATTTTATAACTCTAGTGTGAAGGCACCATTAGTTAGTATATAATGGGTTACAGAAACAATTTATTTTGAAAAACTAAAAGCATCATGTGGTTTGGAGAAAGGCTGAGGATAATTCACATTTTCCCTTTGAACAAACAGAAAACCCCTTAAAGCCAAAGAGGATTAACTAGTATAGGAATGTTCATTAAGGCTCTAGAAGTTAACGTTCATTTTAAACACCAACAACAGAAATAAATTATTTGAAAACACCAAAGCAAATCCAGTGACAATGCATTTAAAATGGTGTAATCAATGACTGAAACATGCACGGACTGATTTGAATTGGAGGTTCAGTTCTGTGCTGCTGTGTGCAGTTCTGTCATTTACTTAGTTCAACACAAAAACATGTTGGTCATCATCTCACAGCACAGCAGGCTATCCATTAAGATCTAATTGATCATCAGAAGGAATGGAAGGAAGAAATGGAGTTGATAATGGTGAGAGAAACCATTTTGTCTCACTCCCATTACAGAATAACAACATTCTTGTTTAGTTATTATTCTCCTGTGACTATGAAAACAAGAAGTGAGGGGCCACATGCTGCACTTCTCTATTGAAAAACTTTCACTTCTTATAATAGACCTGCACAAATCTTGTAAACCTTTAGAATACATAAAAAAAAAATACTGTCTCAAAAATACATAAAAACAGTTGAAATCATGACAGGAAACAGCGTGCGATTCATAATAATTAAATACTTCAGTTCGCACTATCTTATACCACAGCTAAATTGTTTTGCAATGTGCGTGATGTCACGGTACTGAACCAAATTAGGGATACATGTCGTACAATGAAGCCTTCACATCAAGTGGTTAATGCAGGCTCTCGTCACCCATGCCTGCTCCCCTAAAGCAAAAGCACATTACCGGTAGCTTTAAAACTAATAAACTCATTTCATAATAAAATGTGCAGCTGGGCTGGTAATAAATCATTATGGGACTTCTCGTTCCCCTGATACAGTATTGAGGCATTGACCCCAATCAAGTGCTTGCAACAAATATTTGGAATTACAGGCTGGAGTTGATTAATTTCACAAGATTTAGAGATTTTTTTTTTAAGGAGATTAACTATAAATACCTCTGAGAACAGAAAGTGGGGAAAAAAAGACAATAGTAGACAAGTGGTAACGCCGTTTACACGCTATAAGTGCATTTTGATTTGCTTTAATATACATTTTCTTTGAATTCCTTAAGTTTCTTGTTCCAATTCACATGCTGCCGAGAAAAAAGGAAGAGCTGTCAAGCAGAATTTCGTTGCATGAAAATGTGCAATGAGATATAAAAAATTTCTACTTTCTAATTCTAAAGAGTTTTATTAATATTTGAGTCAAAAATGGTTTCATTTAAATTTGTGTCTCGCTAGTTTTTGACCTTCATTTCATTATGTATTTCAAGTTCTGTGGATTGTCAGGTATCCATATATCCTGCAGTGGTCATGTAGGTTTCCACAATGTATATGAAGTCAAAACAGTCCCAAAGTCACTGTTTTGTGATCTCATAAAGTTTGGACTTTTTAAAATTATATAATTTCTAGCAACAGAGGTAAACAAGAGATTTTACCTATCCAATTTTTTACATGATGAAGCAGAATTTTATACATTTTCTGTGAAGATTAAGACAAATATTTAGCATTAAAAACACTGAATCTACAAGCAGAAAAAACATTCACTAAAAAAAAAACTTAAGGATGCATAATCATACACAAGTACCTCAATATTGACCTGGGTTTTCTGAGCTGTCAAAATTTAATGCCTTAATTGAATGCTTTAATTTATAAAATTGGGGAGCTGGGGCCTTGAATCAGTCTTTAATTGGTTTATTAAAACACTTAATATTTAATAAAGCGTTAGACTGAGAGACTTATTTTGCTCTTGTAAGGAATAAAATCTGTTGTCTTAGTTCATAAAGTCATCTATCCATGACAATTCTGCCATATTCAAGTGAAAACTTCAGAGGGTTTATGATGTTTTAAATATCATAAAGTCTTTGATGCACTTTGATGATCTCGGTCTCAGGCACAACAAAATATTATTAAAGCTGACATCTTAAGTATAAGAGCAGGGAGGCTGGTTATCGCACAATAGGGAAGTGTGATAGTCAATCACTTGTAATAGCAAAGGAACAAAAGCACACCCTGAGGTTGCGCCAAACTCTACTACACACATTTTTCACCAGCCCCTTCCTCTAAAACAAAACCAAGCAACCTCACATGAGACGCACAAACTCACATGAGAGTCGCACATCCATTCAGCTCCCTGGGGTTCTAACCAATCTCTCTTGTCTCCAGCCAGATTCTCTGCTTTAACCTGCAGCAGCCGTCAAACCTATTAATCCTTCTGCCGAACATGACTATGACTGATCTGGTCACCAAACAATCAATTTGTATCTCTCTCACTATTTCGTCTGGTGTGGATGTACGCAATATCATGAAAAGTATCAATGGCAGTTCCACCACCAGAGTGAAATGATAGAGTAATAAGGCAACCAGCGTTTGACCTTGGAAGACAGCTAATTCATCTGCCCATCCATCTTAATTATTTCCTCTGAAATGGATACAAAAGGCAACCTGAACATTTCATCAGTCCTCACATGACAATTTCATTTTTTATGTGTCGGTAATGCCTCCATTTTTCTTAAATGATGCAGCATTTCTTTGTCATGAATTCAAAGTACTGGCCAACAAAGACTACACCAGTGGAGACTAAGTAGTTTATGGATCGCTCCAAGGCTAGGACCAAGAAGACAAAAAAAAAAAAAAAACATTGGTCACCATACCAATGAGTAAATTTGCTTGCTTAAAAAAGTCAATAAATTCAGAGTCAAGTCTATTTTATATGCATTCCAAAATTGCATTGCCTCACAATCTATATTGTGCAGCAGTTCTGTCATCACACTGTCAATATAAGTAGGAAAAAATCCTTGAAATCCTCACAAAGAGCACTGCAGACTGCAGACTTCTTTCTTTCTGTTTTTCATGTTATCATGTTTTTATAGGCAGTATTAGACTTTGGGCACTTTGTCTAACTGATTGCAACATTGACACAAGAGAGATTTACTTTTTCATTCCAGAAGACTAAGCTAAGAGCAGTGAGCCACAACATTAAAACCGCTGACCGGTAAAGGGGTGACATTGACCAGCTTGTTATGATGCAAGGTTCTGCTGGAAAAAACTTGGGTCCTAGCATTCACATGGATGCCACTTTGATATGTATCACCCACCTAAATATTATAAATACAGACCAAGCATATCGTGCAATGACAGTGGCCCTCTCCCAATGACAGAGACCTCACCCAGCAGGACAAACACAACACAACAGACAGCCTAGGACATTAACCTAGCTTCCCAACTGCCCTGATTCTAATCTTTGAGCATCCATGAGGACACATCTCACATGACTCGAAGCATCTACTGCTAACATCCCAAACAGCACAAGACAACCCAAGAGGTCCCGCGACCTGACTGGTCTGAGCATGCAGTGTTAACCAGGTGTTTTAGATTTAACTGTTGCACTGATATCTTGTCTTTCCAATATACCCTTAATGTAACAACCAGGCTGTATTTTTTCCTTTATTACTAACACAATATCAAGAAATCCAGATGTATTTTCTCAGTGTGCCAATTTTTTTCAGTGTTGCTACTTTAATTTACTTGCAGTTTATCAACTTTTTGATAAACTGTTCGTTTTCCTTGATTTGTAGACTTTTACGATGGATGAATGCAGTGTCCTGCTTTTAACTTTACTGGGGCAATACCAACTGTCCTTCAACACTAAACCACTCGAGAGTGAAACTGTCTGCTGTCAGCGACACAGTGCTGGTGAGCAGCAGTTGGAAGCACTTGTAGCTTGTCAGTCTCACTTGTTCTTCATCAGTGAAAAATTTTAAGCATCTGACAACATGTAGGTTCAATGATGGCTGTCAGTCAATCGAAGGCAGAGGCGAGGTGGAAAGCTTAAAACGCTGCTGTGAAGGGAAAGGAACAAAGCTTTTCTTTGACAACTATAGACAATTTACACCGTATGTAGGTGATTATCTGTTAGCTTTCGGGATAATAGTAAAAACATATTGTACCTCTTGGTGTTGACATTTGATCTGTCAGCTTGTTTGTAATCCTGTTATTTAGGTCCATGTGATCAAGCTGCCCTTTACACTCTGATTTCCTCCCCGAGAACTGTGTTTGTAACAATGTTTTTTGACACTTTCGATTAGATTTTCTGGAAGCTGCTGATTTACACTCAGTGGATAGAAAAGGATTTGTCTGTTATCATTATTTCAGTGAGACACGCCTATTTTGCTGAAGGGTTTTGATGATTTGCATTTATCACACATTAATTTCAGTGCACTTTACGAGAATAAGGCTAATAGCAAACATGAGTGTTTCATAGGTTGGGCAAAGATGCATCTGTTTTTCAGGAGAAACTTATATGAATTAGATTTTATTAGTACTCAGCTAATTTTCTTGTTTGTCCTTGTCCTGTCCACTTTTTTGTTTCCTTATACATTCATTGGCCACTTTATTAGAGATACCTTGCTAGTACCTGGTTGGATCCACTTCAGAGCATCCATGATTTGAATCTCCCATTCAGCCACGTTCAAAGTAATTTAAATCACCCCCATTCTGATGCTCAGTTTGGACTTCAGCAGGACATCTTGAACATGTCTACATGCCTAAATGTGCAAGTTGCTGCCACATATCGCAAAGGTGCTCTACTAGATCAAGATCTGGTGACTGTGGTGGCCATTCGAGTACAGTGAGTCAGTCTCAAGAAACTAGTTTGAGATCATTTGAGCTTTGTGAGATGGCGTGTTATCCTGCTGGTTTGACATGTTGTGCATTCAGAGATGCTTTTCTCCATACTTTAGTTGTAACAAGTGGCTATTTGAGTTACTTTTGGCTTCCTGGCCATTTTCCTCTGACCTCTGGCATCAACAAGCAATTTTAGTTAAGAGAACTGCTGCTCACTGGATATTTTCTCCTTTTTTTTTTTTTTTTTTTTTTTTTTTACCATTCTCTCTCTTTTACCAACCCTATAGATGGTTGTGTGGGAAAATTCCAGTACATCAGCAGTTACTGAAATACTAAGACCAGCCACGCCATTTAACTTGCCTCATTCAGAGTAATTTCCTCATTCTTGGTTTAAACTTCAGTAGGTTTGGTTTAAACTTGACCATGTTTGCATACCTAAATGTACCGAATTGCTGCTGTGTAACTGGCTGTTTGTACCCAGTAATGTGGCTGGTGAGTGTACATTCTGAAGAATTTTTTGTGTGTGCGGGTTTTTTCCAGTGTGAACCCAGCGAAAAATAGCACACATTTAGTGGAAGCCATTGGGAACCAGGCTTTGTGTAGGTTTTGATGACAATCAAGATATTTAAAAGAGAAGATATTGATAAAATGTTATTAATAATATGTTATGATATTGTAAGTAATCCAGGATCAGTAACTTGGCAGGCAAAACAGGCAAACATGGGGCTTTATTGCACCTTATGTAGCTGTTGGTGATGCCCTGGAAAGATCTGAAGACTATAGATGACACTTGCTTCCAAAACATTTATCTTGTGAGTATGGCCCTTTGTTTAGACATCACAATAACAATAAAGTAAAAAAAAAAATCATGTAATGAAAATCTTATATTGTGACAGCCTTAATGGGGACACTAAAGGATCACAAAAAAGCCTTCTGAATTGATGACATGATTCCTTGATAGGCCTTCAAACGGTCAAAATTAAATGAAATTATGAAAATATTATTAAATCAAATTACCCACGTTTTTCGGTCTTCTTTTAAAAGTAATCAGACTCTAATCCAAAGTTCTCAGCTCAGTGACATTTATATTTTTGAAACTGAGCTTTTCCCTCTTTTAGAATTATTTTTGTCACCAATGTAAAATCTAAATGAATGAGTCTTAACTATAAAAGTTGTAGAAGATAATGAAAGTGCACTTGCTCAACAGCATTTTTTTTCTACAAATGTTATAGCAAAAATGTGTATGCATGCCATCTATACACATTATAACAGAGACTTAACATGAGAAAAAAAGTCGAAAGACTTTGCGTGATATTGCAAAAGGCAGAAAAAGCATTTAGGATTTTAGACACAGATTATAACTGTGTTTGATATAACCCCTTTCTGATGCTGTGCTTTTGGCTGCCGATAAAGCTGCTAATAGCGAGGCATGCGAGAATGCAAAGCAGGCCATCTGATAGCAGAGAGCAGAAGGCACGAAGGAGGCATGTGTCTGGGAGAGGCAGCCGAGGAGCATTTGTCAGGAGACAGTGACAAAAGGGGGTTGAAGGGGCCTTGCTCAACGCTATTCAGAGACAATTTGTAAGCCCGGCTGTTGAAGCCAGGCCAAAGACTTGTGAACAGCTGGAGCCCTGCCGTGATTGATAAATGCGGGCCTCCAAGAACTTCATTTTGATATGAATGAAGACAAAAGCGTGACAACATTCTGTGAGTGTTTAATATTACCATCATTAAGTGGCAACAGTGGACAAACGCGCTGTCCTCAGCTGGGGATACACAATGCCAAAAGGGAGGTCAGTACCCTCTGCTAATTAACATTTTTATGACAAAATTCCCTTTTTTTTGTACCAGATTTGTAATTAATTCAGGTTTCAAGCTGAGTGATTAAAAGGACATTTAATCTGGATTTAAAGGGGTTGATTACACCAAGGAATACTTACCAAGAAAACTCCCTACATTAGCCTTTTGATGGTCACCATTTTGGCCATTTTTATAGGTTAAATTTTACATGATAAAAGCTAAACATGTCTAGTGTGCCAAAAAATTGAGACTTTTCTTAAAATAAAATATTTTTAAATAGTTACATATATGGAAACATATGAACATTAATCTAATTACACAGTAGGCAGTTTGCCATGCTAATCACGCGATTACCAAATTTCAGCGTGTATTGACAGCCTGTAAAAGAGTTTTGCTTGCTCGCTGTCACAGGCTTTTGCAGATGTTGTGACCCATGTTCACATGGGTCAGTGAGAGCGAGGGTGGCCAGTTATGAGCTTTTCACTTACTGGGTTCACTGACTTTTAAACCTCTTTATCAACAGCTGATTTATATTTTGCTACATCGATGATAGGGTTTTTGATTTGGACAGAAGTTTCCAAGAAACCACCAAGCAGGAAATTCAATGAGGTAATCCTTTTTTCTTATTGATTATGTTTTTCATCAAATAACCTTTTTTTTTTTTTTATCAACATAACACAGGATTTCCAGTCTCTTTTATAGAATTGAAAGTAAACTATGCACATTCATCCCTGACCTATTTAATGGCTGAATAGTGCCAAAGACCTACACAGGAAAATTGAAAAGTTTTCCGTCATTAAGTGATATATATAGCTGTGACCGAAGTCCATAAAAATTGGGAATTTTTCTATTCTAATTTAAAATTCCATTTCAGACACTCCTCACAGTGACAACGGAGAACATCCATCCAGTAATACAGTCGAGAATTTGCTGCCAGGATTCACGATGAATGAGTGAATATTGATGAAGTTGAAAAACTCCACCGGGCCCCTGTTTCTACATTACTCCAGTGGAGGATGGGATGGGGGAGGAAGGGCGGGTTTCACTGGGTTTCCATGGAGTGAGGCACCTTTCTCAATATTCAGAATCTCAGTGCTCAGTGCCGAGTCTCAAAAGGAGATCAATCTCACTTTGAAGCACTGGGGGCTTCATTTGTTTGTGAAGGATGTGAGGTGCTGCCTAAATGACTACGCCAATTCTTCAAAACCCACTTGCAGTTGACACCAGGTGCCTATGCATTCATTGTTTTTTGGGGGGCTCAAGTTCAGAGACACATGATTGAATCCAGCCCACTTTGGAAAGGCTTGCTCACAATAAAGATTTAGACACTTGGCAGTCACATTTGTTACTTAACTCAACCCTGACAGTGCAAAGATCAGAAAAGGGAACCATAAAAAACAATGAACAGGGAGCAAAAAGAAATTTGGCAAAGTACAAGAAAGATATGAGCAATAAATGTGCACAATATGTAATTTCATACTGCTGTGAGATTAAGGAGGCTTTTAAAAAATATATATCAAATAATACATATTATATTGAACAACTTAACAATTTGAATGTGTGGTTTATTTGATAAAATGCAATTTATAGCTTATAGCATATATCTACATTGAATGAAAATTTTAAAATTACTGGTATTAATACAAAAAAACCTTAAAGTATATCCTGCAAAATATCCTGAAGCTGAATAAACGTTTAAAAACACTGAACTATGTGAAAAAGCTATTGTTACAACATTTATATTTGCCCATGAAAAGCAGATAATGTGTAGCTTTGTTTTTGTTTTTTGCAAATTTAAATGTTTCTAAGCACTGATGGAGAAATGCAGTGCAATACATGATTACTGGTTTGGAGGCTTTGAAGCTGAAACAAAGGTAGATAATTTGTTATTTTCTTAGTGGCATTTTATTTGTATTTTTCTCCCTTGCTTGTTTTTTTTTCTCTTTTTTTGCCTTCACAATGCAAAGACTTTGGAAAATGCAGTTTTTCTGTCTTTCAGATCAAAATCTGCATGCAGAGAAATCTGATTTTTGCATGTAATTCTTAAGTCTTTATGTTTGTTTTTGTTTCACTGGGATCAGCAAAACTTCTGGATCCCAGCTTTACGGAGGTTTTACAAAAGTGTGAGTCTGGCAGTGGGTCCAAACATAAATAAAAATTCCCTCAGTCGCCTGAGCGTAAGTAGCAGCGCATCAAGCCATTCTTCTCCCAGTTTTAGCAGTTCAATGGCCCATGCGGTTTCCTCACAGTGTGTTTAGAAGAGGACCCTCCATGTCTGCTCAGTTGTGCCTGGTTTACCAACACTATTGATTGCAGGTGATGTTCTGGACAGAGTCCATCTGACCTCTGTAGGGGCTTAAATACATCATTGTCCAGAGAGGGGCCTCCTGAGACTCTGGTTATACTGTGTGTGCAGCCCTGCGCCTCACTCCCAGACACACTGATGAAGTGGCAGCAAAAAAAAGTCAACAGGACACATGGATAAGCACTTTTTTTTTTTTACTACTTTTTACTGCTGTGCAAAAACTAAAAATATAACTGGAGGTCAGAGAATAGTAAAGCAGGTAAGACGTCTTAAGACTGTCTGCTTTCAAAAGTGTGGACGTAGAAATATGATAAGCGCTACAGCCGCATTGATTTACACAAGATTGAGACCGTCTTCATTCTCTTCATTATGATCGTGCTTATCCGCTCTCTTGTTGACTTGCTGTGAATTCTAATTGGCGTTATTAATCAGCAATCATGTTAACACTCTCCCTAATTTGTGTGGCAAGCTTTTGTTCCATACACACCTCAGAGCCATTGATGGAAATGCAATGAGACATAGGTTTACCTGCTATGAAAGTACCTCAGCAGCAGTCATCAACACATTGTGTACACTTAGAATTAATTAGCATCGGGCCTCTTGTAGCACCTCATTTCTGTAAACAAACGTTCTAATGTGGGGTAATTAATTTAATATGCCAAGCTTCCTCTCAGTTCGTGATTATCTTTCTTTCTGTTGTTCCGTTTTTAGGCATTATCTCTGGTTAGGAGTGGTGGTTGGTGGTGTTAGTCCTCACAAAAGAGTCTTTAGTCTTCTTATTGTGATTGGAAGCTTTGCTAATACATTCAAAACATATTGTCATAAAGCAAGGGACTCCACAGAAGCTGTAAAGCTCCAGTATAGAGTTTACATTAAAGGTGAATAAATAAATAAACAGGGGACACGCAAACTGGGAATTTGAGAAATACCATAAATTTAAATTCAAACACTGTAACTGAATTTAAATTATTATTGACTTGATCCTAAACTTTAATAACATCAGAAAGAATTAACCCATGCATTTTCATATTAAGTAATTTGTGTAGTAAGCCTCGGTTTAGAGTGATAGCACAGATCTTAATTGTGTGCATTTTTTTTTCTTGTGAGTGTGGTGAACATTTGCATCACTGATTGCCTCTTTAACATTGAAGCTTCGTTTCATTTTTAAGCAATAAACCTTATTTGGGAGTTTATTTCTCAGTGACACCCCTTTCAAAAACAAGGGCCCAACTTTCTGTTTTCCTTATTTCCATTTCATATCTGTGACACACTCCCAGCTCTGCATGAGAGCTGCTCATGGGTGATGATTTTTGAATCGATTTGCCATTCTCACAAACGAAGGGCACAAAAGGCTGAGCAATCAGTCCAAGGCTGGCTGCTTTTGGCCCAGAGAGAGGAGAGATACTCTGTGAGTGGAGGGCAAGCATGGCTGATCTGAATCATGAAGAATAATGTTTAGCCTGGCAGATGATTAGGGATGTTAATTTTTTTGGAGGGGGTGGGGGCAAAAGGGGCTGGCACTTGGTGATGTCACTTTGGCTATCTGAACAATCTGGCAGGGCCAATCCTGGCGAAACGCTGCTCAATTTGCTGGGGCTCCTGCTCCATTTGCCTGTTAATGAGCACTGTTGTTGGAGGTACCCATGTGTACCATGTCATGAGGCTAGCAGGCAGCACCTTCACCTGACGCTCTGACCACAGAGGAAAACGGCAGGCGCTGTGACAGATGTTTTCACAGTCCTGGGGAGAGAGCCATGGGAGACCTGTACAGTCAGAGGGCCAGGATATATCACTGGCAACAACTGCTACAACATGTGTCTGCCTCAGTGTACATTCAGCATGCACTGAAAACAAGGAGTCAGCTTGTTTTAAGCCTTTTTTTTTTTAAAGATTTGAAGAAAATCTACAAAAATTCCTTTGATTTGGCGTAGCTGTTTTTCCATCATGTCAGCCATCCTGTGACAACTCAGGCTAATGCTGAGACTGTACATGAAGTGGGATGTAGCCACCGTGATGTCCCACACTGGTTTGTTGGAAAACCATTTTGAAACATCAAGTTTGCCCATCACCAGCATGAAATTCCATACGACCATATTTGAGAAGCGTATCAATCTAATCGACCAACACGTGCTACTACTGCTGCAGTCACACTAGGGAAAACAGTGTGGTTGGAGACCACGGCACGACCAAAATTTATTGTGACCATGTGTGCAATGAACTTGCAATCTAGAGCCTTTGATTTGGTTACTTTGAAGACGGGGACCAGGTTTGCAACCACTTGCAGTCAGGTGCCATCTTCAAACTACTTTGGTGCATCAAGATGGAATAATTACAGTTAGTCCAAGCTGGACTTTTGAATGTCTGACTGTTTGGGGACAGGTGGCCTCCCACCAGACAACATGTGCAAAAGCCTCATGATTAAAAGTGGTTGCCCAGAGATTGTCTCTGGGCAATCAGTTGGTCACCTCAAATACTTGAAATCAGTCACTGAATGAAAAAAAAAAACACACAATCACGAGGCACCGCCAATTTTTCCTAGTTACAAGGAAGTTACCTTCCTATTTTCACTCTAGTACGAGTGAACCACAACTTGGTTAGCGTGAGTGCAACTGAATGCTAAACAAGGGGGAGCTGAATCTGACTGAGAAACCAAGCACCCTGCATGCCCATTGTGGCATGACAAGCAAGCCCTTCTTTAACATTTATTTTACTCTAAATAGGACTATTATCTATTGGTCAAATTAATAACGTGCTCATTTTCTCATAGACTTCTATACAATCTGTCATCCCTTGCTGGCCACTAGAAAGGTCACATATTTATGACTTAACTTTTCAGAACTGGAACTACATCCACCTTTAATATACAGTCCATTGCTATTGCTGAAGGCAGTGATTGGTTTCCATTAATTTCCTTATGGCATAAAAATCAATTGGCAGTCTACTGAAGCTTGCTTGAGTATTGTAATTCATCACTCTGAGCTCTGTCAAGTCAAATATAACACAGTAAGGGATTAAAAAGCAGGCTGATTGATCATAGTAAATTTGGAAATAATTTAGAAATGATTTGAAATCAATAGCAACCTGCACTGGACTTAAAATATACCCAGAAACCAGAAAATCTTCATGGTTTGGAAACCTCCAACTGGATCAGCAGTTTGTGCAATTCTAACGAGCTTGAAATTCAATGTTTGGTGTGACCACCTTTATTCTTCAACACAGCCTGAACTCTCTTGGGCAGCTTTCTTGTCATTTCTTCTGGAATAGTTCTCCAGGCTTCTTGAAGAACATTTAAAGCTCTTCTTTGGATTTTGGCTGCTTTTTGCTCCATTTTCTGTCAAGATGATCCCACTCTGCTTTGTCCAGGCTCTGGGGAGGCCCATCCATAAGTTTTTGTCTATCCAGGTGTGTTTTTACTGCATTTGCAGTGTGTTTGGAATCACTGTCATGCTGAAAAATGAAGCCAATCAGACGTTTGCCAGATGGTATTGCATAGCACATCAAAATCTAAGTACTTTTCTTCATTGATAATCCCATCCATTTTGACAAGATCCACAACACCACTGGCTGAAATGCAGCCCCAAACCATGACAGAACCTCTACTGTATTTTACAGATCACTGTTGTACCTCCCTGGCTTCTTGAGAGCCACCCTTCCATTGAGACAATTTGTGATGAGGTTTCAGAGAACAGTACAGTAGATGGATCAACTGAAGGTCCAGATGCATCTCTCAGGTCCTCAGATTTTTTTTTAAGGACACACTGCACACCACACCGAGATATGCAGCGTTTTGGGGTAATAGCTCTTCGACAATCCCCTTGTTGGTACAAACTTTGCTATCTTTGGCATTTTACATGGATTCAGCTAAATAAGTGGGGACAAATGTGTTTTTGTGACACGGTGCTAGTAACAAAGTACCTAAAGATATAATTTACAGTTGCTTCTGCTATGTGTAGACACAACAGTGAGTCATGCCTTGAGTTAAATGTCTTTTTTTTTATGAATTAATGGTTCATAGGTCAGTGTTAAATGGTTCAAAAAAAATTCCTCTGAAAATGATCAGGTTCAAGGAGTGGACTGAAAATGAGTACAAAAAAAAAAAACAGCCAATGTCCAAAAAAATCTCAAGACAACTTTTTAAAAAATTCAGTCAAAGTCAGGCTGTTTGAAAGCAACACAGAAAGAAATGAGGGGTGGCTCAGGACTTTTGCACAGTAATGTATACATACTGTAAAAGTATGAGACAATTCTGAATGAGTATTTCGATTTTAGATATATGTAGTGCAGACTTCTGGTGGCATTTACTGCATTCTAACCAATTAACCATAATGAATTAGCCATACTGATATTGATCATTTTGGAATCTGAGTATTTCTTTTGTGCTCTGGATGGAGTATAGCAGCATATTAAAGTAAACAGACTCCACAGCAACAACCAAGATTATGGAGGAAGAGGAAGCCTCTGAACCGGGATGAAACTTGAAGGTTGCTGTGGTTATTTATTGAAGCCTCTGAGTGAAATGTGCCAGTACATCATGCAGCTATACATTGTTACACTATTACACAGTGCATCATTAAACAGATCCATAAACCACACAGGCAACCAGACCAAATTTTAATGACAAAAGCGTTGATCTGAGATAAGTATAAATACGATGTAATTCAGCGAGGTTTCATGCCTGGTTAAGCATGTACATCTTTTGGCGGCCCACTAACTGATATTACTTCAGTGCAATATTTCAGAGCACATCAACATCCCGGTGAAATTAACTCTGATGTGTGAGCAGACCCGAGTCCAGCACTCCAAACTGTCTCATGATTATATCGAGATAGATAGAGCAAGTTGTGCACAAAACTCCCCACAGTCTGCAAGCTGTCCTGGTAAATTTAAATACACCTCTGAAAAAATGGTAGAATCATTCTCTAATGTTTACGCTGCTGGAAAATAGGTAATAGATGTGATGCCCCGAGAGTGTTTTTGGAGGCAGTTGGTTTTTCCTCTGTCTGATTACTAAATCTAGGGTTGATATACAGATGTAAATATGCTGCTTAGAAACCCCCCTCCTCCTCTTTCCCTCCCTCCCTCTTCTCTTCCATCTGGCAGACAATAGTTTAAAATTCTTAATCCATGAGCAACCATTGAACATTAGTGAATTGCAAATTACAGATGTTTTACTGTCTCTCCCCCTTCTTTTTTTCCTGTTTTGATCTGTGCATCCCACTGTCACTCAGTGTCGCATACGCATCCCTGGCTCCTCTGCATTCATTAGACACCCTGTGCCATCATGGCACCATATGACACTGTCATCATTTGGTAATTAAACCTTTGCTCGTTTAAATATGAAAAGCTGGCAAGGGTGTGATCATAAACAATGTTGCGCAAACCAGATTTTCCAGACTAAATGAGAATTCGAGCAGCATCATGCCAGAGTTTTTTTTTTTCTTTTCTTTTTTTTTCTCCTCTTCACTTGGAGCAAAACAATAATGAAAAACAAATGCAGGAGAAGTTGTTCTTGCGCCTAACACATCCGACAGTCACCCATTAAAATTCATGCAAACTCGTACTTTATTTAAGCCACAGAAAATACATATTAGAAATGTTTTTATGGTCATAGTCACAGATTACATCTCTCATCTTTCAGGCTACAAATAAACAATAAGCCGAAAGATGACAGCAGCCAACAACACTTTGTGCATGATTACATTACAAAAGGATTTTAAAACCCTACCCCTGAACGATAAGTACGGGACACAACATCATTGTTGCACTCCTCTGTCCCCCAAACACAGTTATGTGCTTGATCGTGTTGGACCACCAGACAATAAAATCTCTTCTGTGCCTGAGGACAAGCGTCAACAACTCCCAGATTCTCATCTAAATTCACACAGGCCTCCATCACTGAAGATTTAGCCAAATGGCTGCAAAGAGGAGGAATGCCCAAACCATTACAAGCCAAACTACTGGCTTTTTATTACCGCTAAACAATCTTCCTCAGAGCCGTCCTTTAGCGTACCTCTGAGCTCAGAGCCGGTGAGAAAGTATGTGGGAGGAGGCCATTCAGTCACATTATGGCTTTCCATAGATCAAGGTCACAATTTTCATGATCATTACACCACTGAAGGTGACAGGAAGCATTTACAGAAGTGATCAGGAGCTTATGTGGGAGCTGCTCATCCGTAGATTTCTGAGGAGAGGAATATATGTGTATACACAGATTCTCCCGCACCCACAGACACACAAACTAATCAGCAAGTCACACGGCGCAGCTATCATTGCTCATATTATCACAATTATTACACTGAAGATAACTAGCGAGGACAAAGATTGAGAAAGAACAAAAACAAGAGAAAGTGTGGAAATTAAGAAAATTAACTTGTCTAAGCTGAAGAAAAAAAGAAACCTTTTGAGTTTAAAGTCTGCCACCAGAAGGTGACTGCTACATTATGCATTCACATGCCATAGGCTAACACATGTCAGCGGCCCACTGGACAGAAGCTCTGTTTCCCATATTGCTGACATGTGATTGGAAGCTGTTGGCTGTCTGGATGGGACAGAGGCAGCTGGCGGGACACCTCCGAGCCGCCTGAGGCTGATCTCTGCTTTACACACACACACACACACACACACCCACACACACACACAGAGAGAGAGAGAGAGAGAGAGAGAGAGAGAGAGAGAGAGAGAGAGGGGAAAAGAGAGAGATGGGATCCTGCTTCTCCCACAGTGATGAACCCAGGGCTTTAGGAGGCTGGCTAATGTGTGCTGCTTTTATCCAGGGAAAGACATGCTTGTGTGCAGCTCTGGTAGTCACTGAAGGTGGTGATGATGATGAAGATGCTTTTTTTTTTCATTTGTGTAAAAGAATAAAAGAGAAGACTTGGGGAATGGTCATAGCTGGACATCAGTGTCAATTAACTTTTATTGAAAAACAATAAAGATACATACATATGACTTTCTTCAAAATCATCCAGAACATTCCTGACTTTCATTCCTTATGCCCTTACCATTTTGCTGTAAAGCCTCACCAGGCTTTGTGAAGTTAAAACCAGAGGGGCACACATTTAACTATTCATGTGGAAAGTTTGATGGGGGAAAAGGAAGGATTTAGCCCTTGTTCCCAGTGCAATAAATGCAACGTGGAGAATACTTTTGGAAATGACAAGATACAGTCCTATTTTTAATCCGGCACTGCGGGGCACATTTAACAGTAACTTGCAAATCTGCATAATGAATGAAGAGCCAGTTCTTTATTTCCCAATTTAGAATATCAAAGAATGGTAGATGTAAAATGTAACCCTGCTAAAATTATTTTATTAATAATAATAATAATAATAATAATAATAATAATAATAATAATAATAATAATAATAATAATAATAATAATGCTCTTTTTTCTTTCATGTTTAAATGCAAATGAGATGTTAATTTTTCTTAATGATTTGCTGTACCTGAGGCATGGAAAAGCTCAGAAACTCAAGTGTCTGACTGCCTTTGTGTTCAGGCTATGAAAAGTAATTTAACAAAGTGTTTTCTAATCAAAGTAATGTAACCTGATCTCACTTGCATTTGGATCTTTAATACAATACAAAATGACTGGAACCACTCATTATGTGTGTGTGTGTGCGTGCGTTGAGGGCGTGGGGGAGGGGGGGCTGCTGTTGAGGACTAATGACGGGACAGATCATCAGATGAACAGCCAACCTGAAAACACAGTAGACATGAAAAGGGTTTAATTGCAGTGAACAGCAGGTAACTGTTTTGTTTTGTTTGGTTTGGTTTTATTTTGTTTTGTTTTGTTTGTTTTAAGTCGCTGCAAGGACCTTTACAGGTGCAGTGCGGATCCTGAGGGCAGCAGAAAGTTCTACCTGTGTGGGTTTTATCATCTGAAATACGACCCTGGCAGCTGTAAACTTTCGCATTGACTTTTACGCCTATTCTTAATTTTTCATGATTTGCCATCAAAGACAGTAAGCGGTTAAATTGGCTGAACTGAACTGACACATTTACTCTAAGTACGCGCACAAAGCAACAATATGTCTGGAAGTGTGGGGCCTGATGAGTGGCATCAAAATGTCGATCATAGGCTAACAGAATATTCTTCGAGAAATTATGACGACAAAGATTTGGGCTGTTTTATTTACCTGTACCCATGTTTGGCGTTAGAAGACGTTCAGATATCAGTTTATTTATACTAAGTGAATGAACGATATTTGTTAAAGGGCAATTAATTTCAGTTAAGTGTAAATGACTTGCATTGCTGACATCCCTAAAGTCGAGGTAAAACACCCTTTTTATTGCTTAATTACTGTATATTCTTATTGTAATGTGTAGTAGCCGGAACACTGACAGGTTCAAAGGCAGCTTGCAGTGTAGATTTAATATCTGCAAAGTTAAATATTGCGAACATGAACGTACCATATTAATTAATATTTAAAAAATAATAATAATAATTTAAAGCTCGCCGGTTCCATTAACAGGCGTCTGAGAGCTGATTACTTAGAAATTATTGATTTTTGCAATGAGATTTCCCATATTAATCCTTAAATTAAATATGTACTGTAGAATGACATGAAAACTATGGAAATATTATAAGGCCAATGTCCTCCCTCCCTCCCAAAAAATAAGCGATTTTTCGTTAAGAGATGCTGTAGAGGACCGGGTTTGCGTCTCCCTGTGCGTCAATAAGGCCACATTCTGAGGTTATAATGACTTTATAACTCTGAAATATGCATCAGCTGCATCGTTCTGGGAACAGACTCTCGGATGACAGCACCAGAAACAATGTAGGATGTTCTTCGGCAGAACAAATAAATAAATATATTGAAATAAAATCAAAGAAATGAAACATAGATCACGTTTTAATTTTACGTTTAAACGAGGGGATCAATGGAAAACAGTTGTAATGATCCAATTAATTATGGGCAAAATTAAAAGCAAGTGCAAAATCAATCTTTCACGGTGTAGAAGATGGAATCAAATTGATGCGCCATCTGTTCACGCCAGCAAGATTTGTAGCCGGGAGTCTAGTAGCCTGGTTGCAGAAGCACAGGGCAGAGTGACGAGATCCAACATACAGTACGGTGTGGAGAGCTATTTTTGTAAGTTTGACTGTATTATGTGTAAGTGGGAGACCGCAGAGAGGCTGAGCTGTACTTCTCAGATATCCCCCTGTTTATAAAATAACGACATTATGTTTGTGCATATTTCAAGAGCATTTTTGTGAGCTATCTATCCAACATAAAAAGGCTGTTATTGCTAATTTTTTTTTATTCAAACACGCAGAGCATCTTTTCCAAAAAAAAAAATGTGGCCATTAATATTAGGTTTACACAAAGTGCAAATAGCTCTAAAGGACCTCGCCGCAAATTCATCTAAATCAACTTAAATCTGATGACAAACCCCTCCCAAAAGGATTAATATTCAACTTACAACTAGTGGTGTCAGCTCCCCTCTGCAGGGAAACTCAGATCGACTGGTGACGTTGGAATAACGCGAGGGAACCAGCCAGCAGCCTGCACAGGAGGAGGAAAAATGGGGGGAAAACTGATATGACACCTCTACAGAAATAAAACTTCTTAACCACCACTCAGACGCCTCGATCATCCTCCCTACAGTTGCCTGAAAGTGTGAGTTGATGTTCGGCGGGTGGAGCTGCTGGACCGTCGGTGCTCCTTCTTCCCTCTCCACCTCCTCCTCCTCCTCCTCCTCCTCCTCCATGCCACCTCTCCTCTCTCCTCTGCACAGGCCATTAGGAAGCGGGGCAAAAGATAAATTGCTCTCTGTCAATACATTACACCTCTCCTAATGGGTGCACACAGGCTCCAAAAACATTTTCCAAACTCTTGACATGCAGTCGCATCGTCTTAAATGCTGCAGCTGCGTGTCAGAGCGGAGACGAGACAGTGATTTAATTTCTTGCAACTTTTTTTTTTTTAAACTCATTTCAGGTTTCTAGTTTTGGTGTTCACATGATCAGCAATACCAAAGTTTAATCCTAACAAGTAAAACTTGGGGGGGAAATGACGCTATAATTCATTTACTTCTTCTTTTTGCTACCCCCCCCCCCCCCCACGAATGGCTTTTTATGAGCTCTCTGATCCCAGGTTCACTGCTGAATAGATCGGCCCCCGTTCTCCAAAACGAAGCGAGGTTTAGGCCCGCGCCGCACCACACGTGCTGTCCACATAAGGCTCAAACAAAAACAAACAGACAAACGCGGGGAAACCGTTTGGATATGTGTTTTAATAATAATAATAAAATAATAAATTACTTCACCTCCTGCCTAATTCTTGCAGAGATCAAACTGTGGGGTGCAAAAGGGCACGAGGGAGAGAGAGACAGAGAGCGAGAGAGAGAGAGAGAGAAAAGGTGGGTAGAAAACTGAGGGAGGGGGTGACGATGATGATGGTGGCGGTGGTGTTGGTGATGGTGATGGTGGGGGTCTTATGGGGGTGAGGGGGTGTAGCTTTAAGGGAAATGTGCAGCCGAGTGTGAAATTACAGCCTATAGTGCTACATATTGTACCAGAAGCTCTCTCCAAAAACAGTAACAAAAAGAGAAATCATCCTCTAACCTGACCAGGAGGCAGAGCGCGAGATGTGGCCGTCTGCCCCCCCCCCCAACACGACCCCGCCCATCAGCGACCCCCGAAATATATGAATAATGTTCAAAAATAAATTATTATTATTATTACTACTACTACTTCCGGTGCGTATAAATGTCAGACTTTTATTTTGGTATTTCTATTCTCTTTAATATGTAAAAATAGCTGTGTGTTGTCTTTGTTAATTAATAATATTCATATATTATAACAGATTAATAGCTTTTTACAATAATGTGTTAAATGAAAGTTATATATATTTATTATCTAATATATTACATTGTCAACAAATATAAAACAGAATGTTAGTAGGATTAAATGCACCGCGCCTTCTTCACTCCATCATGCAATTGTTGAAGTCCAAGATAAGATTCCCAATTTCAGATGACTTTATGCTGCAGGTGAAGTTATTAGTTAACTTTTTTTTTTTTTTGCAGCACCTTGCACGGCTCTACAGCTGACAGATATTTTAACTTGAATGCTATTTTTCGCTCCTCAGGTTGCATGCACTCAAGTGCACCCCAAGTTTTACTTTTTTTTGGACCACTTTGACAGCCACCTTTAAATTTGAGAAACTATACAGCGCCATCTACAGAAGCTGGTCGGCACTGCTGCGTGCAAAGCAGTTTCACCTCCAACCGTCACCCCAGCTCCACTCAGTTTGGACCACTGCAATCATCATCAGAATCAGCAGAATGTAATAAAAGTGAATGCATCTGCGTTGACATAGCCAGTTTCAACATTTTCTATATCGAATAAACTGCAGAAATGGGATAAAGACAAAAAAATGGGCCTAAAGTGGCCCCAGGACTGGCGTAAAGACTATTAAAATAATATTAATAGTAATTATTTAAAAAAATAAATAAATAAATAATAAAATAATGAATTGCGGAGCTATGTCCTGGCTTTGAAGAATGGATGGATGTCCGGTATATTCCCAGAAATAGGCTTTTTAGTCCGTTTATTCTAGGGAGAAAAAAAACAGATGAAAACACATATTTTAAAATATATATATCTATTTCATTGATTTAAAACTTCCAGTACGCGATCATATAATTCACCGCCGTTGTAATGTCTAATAAACTCTGATATTTGTAACTCGGAACTCCTTATTTATCTCCCGCCCCTTCCTGCAGGTGTGACAGACCCAGAGACCTCCTCATTTGGACCCCCGTTTTTTTGCGTTGGCGAATCACAAAGTGTTGGCATCTATTGCCTTTGTCTGACAAGTCATCCATAGAAGCAAAAGGGGGGTCTGCAGAGGGGAGGTGGGGAGTGGGGGGGGGGGGCTGCAGCTTTTAGAACCACAGACACAGAGAGAGGCTTCATTTCCAGCCCAAAGATCCAGCCTAACGCATCCAGCGCGAAAGAGAAACCCCGACGTGTGTGTATGTGTATGTGTGTGTGTGTGTGTATACAGGTTCCCTCCGCCGTTTTGACGCGTGAATCAAAGCCACCGGGACTGAGGAGATACCGGGCCCTGCACACTGGAACCTGAACGTTTCGTTTCTGTAAAAGAGACCCAGTTTGCTCGCTGACATGCTGTGAGAATTACCTCTGGTCGCCCCAGGCTTTGAAAAATACCGATAAACTGAACACAGTTCGTGTTACTGAAACAATCCTTCGGTCATGCTTTTCACCTGCCAGACCTCCGCTGCTGGACGGGACTGTTAAAGAAAAGAAGGGCAACTTTGGGGGGGAAGAAGTTGCCATTAGATCGGTTGCTGAAGCGGGGGTGGAGGGGCAAACTTAGTCCCTCCATCGAGTAGAATCACCTTTTTTTCTTCTTCACGTTTTCATTCTTGATAGGAAGGCGAAACGGCGACTTCAGTTGATTATCTCTCTTTCCTTTGCTATCCAATGGATATTCACTGCAAAGCAGACCCCTTCACAGCGATGCACCGTAAGTAGCACAACCCGAGTTTCTTTGCCACTGCAGCTTTTGCATGCATGCGGATAAAAGAATAACGGGAAATATAATATTTTTGCACAGCACAAAGGCTCGCAGCACCCAGTGTAACAATTTTGGATGCAATCAACATCTTCGTGCATTAAAAAAAAAGACATAATTACCATCTGATAAACGCACGAACAGAGCCGAATAAGGAATCATAAGACTGACAGCGGAAAAAAATAATATTTCAAACAAATTTCACACCTTATCGTATGTGTGCGAATTCCAACCTTGTGAAATGTTCTTGCAGCTTCACACACAGCGGGAATGTGCCGAAATTCAACTTTTCATAGTAAACAAAGAACATGCGTTGGCAGGTACTCTGTAATTTACACGTGTATCACCACGTAGCTTCCCGCGCAGCGCGCGCGTGTGTAGGCCTAATAAGTCAGGACATATTACACATCTATTACTCAAATTATCCAGCTAACAGCAAGCTCTGTGTGCACCACATTATACTCAACATGCAGTGTGGTTTACTTGTAATTTGGCGAATGTCTGTGAATTATTAATAATCTCTTCGTTTACCAAATAATATGTAATATGAGTAATCAAAGCTTGTTCAATTATTTAAAATTAGCATAGAGGAAATGAACGAGCTCGTAACTTAATAGCCAACATGAACCGTGGAGTTGCTAATATATATA
>JAVDPK010002450.1:32326-44103 GCA_034780415.1 Cichlasoma orientale
CCGTAGGACTGGCATTTCCAGCTTTGGTTTTAGTTTTTCTTTTGCTCTTTAGACTTTCCCACTGTTATTATTTTAATAGGAGGTGTGTGTGTCTGTCTGTCTGTGTGTCTGTTCACTTCAGGTCTTCTCATCCATTAGCAGATGAGAACAGTAATTTCACACCGGCCTGGCCAGGCTAATTATCAGGATCCACACTCGGTTTGGGGAGCACTGTATGTGCATGTGGACCCACAAAGCACAGTGCGCAGCTGTGTGTTTCTTTGCAGAGAACTGTAAAGCAAAAATATGTGTGCAGGTTTGTAGCACCTGTGCATATTTGCATGTCTTTTTTAGTGTGTGTGCGCGCGTGTTTGAGTATGCGTGTGCTTGTGGTATGCGTTCAAGAGTGCACGCAAATGCCTCGGTGTTTTCCAGGTAAGAGAGTTCCCCTGCTCACTGACTCGTTGTGATTCCTATAATTGGGTCCCGTTTGATTTTTGCCGACCAGCACCCCAACCCCCTCGTCCTCCCCCTTCTCCTCCTTCACCCCCCCCCCCCCTTTTCCTCCTCTTCTCCGGCAGTCGAGAGGACTCCTGGGTCTTTGCTGTTGTGACCTGTGGGTGTTGTCATCCACTCCCATCTGCTGTCTTTCCTCTGATCCTGACTCGACTGCATTCATGTCCATCATGTCCGCCTTTCTTTATTAATTTGATTTTTTTTTCTTTTCTGTTTGGTATTAGTGAACAGAAGAAAGCCCTCTGGCTGAACCGCGGCATGTGTAAAGGTTCCTAAAAAGGACAAACGCACTGTGTGCGAGTTACTCTTGCTGATTATATATATATATATATATAAAAAAAAACATACTGCTTGTTACTGGGGTGTTTACAAATATTAGACAAGTGCAAAGGTGAACTTTGTCTTCTTCCTTCCTTCCGTCCTTCCTTCCTTCCTTTCTTCCTTCCTTCCTTCCATAACTTGTGACCAAAACAAAGCCCCTCTGGCTGAACCTTGGCATATGTAAAGCTTCCTTAAAAGGAAAATCACATTGTGTGTTGTTAATTTTATTTCTGCGATTTCATTATAACCGGTTACTTATTACCTGGCTGGTGAGCCTAATTTCAAGACAAGTGCAAAGGTGATCTTTATCAACTATTTTTTTCTTTCTTTCCTTCCTTACTTTCTTTCTCCCTTCCTTCCTTCCTTTCTCACTTCCTTCCTTTATTTCTTTTGTCACTTGTGACCAAAACAAAGCCCCTCTGGCTGAATTTTGTCCTTTTTAGGAACCTTTACAAATGCCAAACGCGTAACTTATGTGTGAGTTATTCCTCTCTATTTTGTATGCATTTCATTCAAGTAATTATAAAATATAATGTTCTCTCCAAAGGCCCATTACATCAGGTTCCTGTTAGTGGGCTGTTTCCAACAGGTAGAAAGGTGAACCTTTGATGCTTGGCACACTGACAGTCAACTAATCACACCAAGCAAAACATATTCAGCATTTATTCATGCGAATGGCTGTTCTCATCATTAAGTAGTATGATCTAAAGGTGCTTATGATTTAGCTCTAATAACATCAGCATCATTTTTAGCATTAGCAGAATATATTCACTATAATTACTGCTCTCCTTTTCATAAACTTACATAATCCTGAAAAAAAAAAATTCTTCTCACGGCTTTGACCATTGAAAATGCAACCACTAAAAGGTTGTCTATGCAGCAAAAACAGAAAAAAATGTCTGTTTTGAAAATGCAAATATGGCCTTGTGCACGCTCTCCTTTTTTGTCCACACTTTGTTCTTTACTCCCCTCCTCCCCCTGTCCACTCTCCTTTTCAGCTTTCTCCCAGCAGTAATAGTTTTTCCCCAGGTCTCATTTTAATGTGGCTGCAGTCCCTTTCTTCTCCCAGTTCTCAGGTTTTTTTTTCCTCTTCTCTTCTTCCTCTTCTTCCTTCTCTCACCCCCCTCCTTTCTTCCTCTTGCTCTCTGTCCTTTTTGAAGAATCTGCCCCTAATGAAACTAAATAGTTTGGTGGGGAGTTTCTTTGGACTGTGTGCGTGCTTGCCTTGGAGTGTGTGGGTATGTGTCATGGCCGAATTGCCTGGAGTGGAGATCAAAGGAAGTCTCAAAGTTGAGTGTGTGTGTGTGTGTGTGTGCGTGTGTTAACGAGCAAGAGAAAGACAGCTCTCTGAATTGCATCACAAGAGCTGATCAAGCCATCAGAGAAGAAAGCGGTAACTCACTTACACTTACATACCTCTCCTGAACACATGTACCTCTTCTCCTCTCTCTCTTTGTTACATTGTTCACGTTTGACCAAGTGGAAGTGTCAAATGTTTTTCACGTCCACCCTCTAACACTGGTCTTTTGCCTTTTCTCTTTCTCCCTCTTTTTGTGCCACTTTATGAATACAGTACAAAGAAAAAAGTGTTACATTTAGAGAATATTTACAAATTAATGCAAAACAAAGGTATCGTGACCCAACAATAATGGGATATCAGTCACAGTGCAGAACAGTCATGTAAGATGCATCATGATCTCTGTGTAACTCAAGAAAAAATAGACTCAAAAAGGCAAACGGCAGGACTTGCATATTTATTCAGTGGTCTGCGGTGTCTTTTAATTCAGTTTAATAATGTGGCGTTATGTCTGCATTTTCACCCATACATATGTTATTAGAAATGGATGTCGCCACTGTGACGTCACCTGTTGGTTTTGGAGCCCTCATTTTGAAGCCTCAACATTGGTGCCAAAAGTTTATTTATTTGGATGAGAAGACTAATCAGCTAATGCTAGCAAGCTTGGTTAGCAAGCTGCACGGTTGTAAGGCTAAACGGCTAACTAACCAACTATTATTCTAATTTCACTCAGTCTTGGATGGTCTATACCACACAGCAAGATATAATTTTAGTAATCAATATAAATATTCCAAATGGCACCAGCAGGACCCGCACAGAGGAGGTCCAGTTTAATGACTTGAAGTAGGGGACGAAGCCCAGCAGATGTCCATCAGCTCCAGTGCCCTGTGTCAGGATACCTGTCAAACAAAGCAGTCAGGCCTCTAACTCCAGTATCCAATAAAAAAAGTATCACCCCACTCCACACTTGCTATGAAAGGGAAACCATCCATAGAGGCAAATACAGTTTCTTTTTTACCAGGGTGTAAACATGTGTTAGTGCTGTAAAGTTTGAAAGTCATTTTAACATGGCAGTGTGTGGGGCTTGGTTTGCTTTAGGAGCCGGGCTCAAGGACACTTCAAGAACTGCGGTTTACGACACTTCTTAATCGGCTTCATTTTACAGCTCCAGAGGCTGCCCCTTATTTTACCCCCAGAGGTTTCTTCTTCTTCACTGAAAGTTGAGTAACTTGGTGCCTGTGTATCAATAATTATACTGCAAGTGGCAATTGAAAAATGTATCATTATAGCATTTGGATAAACTCCTGGAGATGAAGCATCTCATTTTTAAGGTGTTCCTAACAAACATTTTACAGATGATAACAGAAGAACATATTTTAAACAATAAAAGCAAATTCATTCATTAAACAAAGAAATAAAAATAAAACGGTACAATAAACAAAATAAAGGAACAGTGATAAACTTAACAGTGATTAACATAAGCAATCTAAATAAGTGAGAAGATGACAAGGAGGATATTCAAAAACTTGTTCTAATCAGAGGGAGTCCGAAACATAAAAGCCTTCATGATACAACAAGGATATTAAAGAGAAACTGATTCAAGTTTCTTTATTCATAATTTGAAGTATTAGGAACAAAGATTGTTTTAGATTGTAAGGATAGTCACAGTTAATGAATATAAAAATCCTCTGGTTCCAGTGAAGTTAACGTCTTAGATCAAAAGATCAGCTGAGTTTGTCAAACATTGTACAATGAGCTGTTTTTTTTGTTTTGTTTTTTTTAAAGATAAATCTGTCAAATTAGAGGTATGTTGATACACCATCTGTGACATCATAGTGCATTATAGTCCAAAAATTCTATAACAATACAAAATTTCAGCAACAGTTTTTTTTTTGTTTGTTTCAAAATAAGATCAAAGTCAGTCCAGAAACCTAAATATTAAATTTTTTTTTTACATCATATGTGGTGGTAGATATTTTGACTCACGCCTATTATCAGTGGACCAATATCGATACCAATATATCTGTAATAAGATACTGGATGAATGTCTCCTCCTCCATCCTGATGTTTTCTAGAACTTTCTCAAGAAGCAGTAGTGGTCCTGAAAAAGGCTGAATTTTATTTTCTTCGGGGGGGGGGGGGTTGATTTCATATTCTCCATTTCTTTATTCCTCCGTTCGTCCTCCTCTCTCACCCTCTTCATCTTTCCTGTCTCTCTCACCAGCAATTATCCTGTCTATTTAAAGGGCAGAGCCTTCATACTCGTCTGTCACTCTGACTTTTGTGTGCGTGTCCCCACTCAACCTGTTCTACCTGTCCTAATGTATAAGTGTCCTTTGTTAAGTATACATACATGCGCACACACTGTGCTGAGGGCAAACTGTTAATTCAACTATGAAACCACAGTTAAACAGAACTTCAGAAGTCAAACACACAAACGTATTTGCTCATTAATAAAAATTAAGCTTGATTTTACATGCACACCTTTTGTTCTTCTGCATTTGTGCCACATACTCAGTACTTCAGTGCAAACTGTGAACCCAAGGCTGCTTCAGCTGTTAAAAATAAGAGGCACAAATAAGATTTTGCACAGTAATATGGCATCACTGCCCCCCAAAAAACAGGTTCATATATACTGTTTACAGTAAGGTTCATAAGTGTTTGGACAGTGGCACTTTGGAGGGTTTTTTGGTTTGTTTTTGTCATTCTGCATGTGTACACCACCACAGTGGATTTTAAATCAGACTAGATGTGATTTGAAGTGCAGGCTTTCAGCTTTAATTCAAGGAGTTTAACGTAAGTATCGCTTCAACGGTTTCGGAATAACAGACATGTTTATACATACTCAAAAGTAACTGGACAGTTGATTGACAAGCAGGTTCATGGGCAGGAGAGGCCTGTTCCCTCCTTCCCTATTTCGTGACAAATGAAGAAGATATAATATCTGAAACTGATTCCAGTGTTAACTTGTATTCGGTAGTTTTTCACTAGATCTTTCAATATGAGGCCCAGAAAGATGTCAGTGCACGTTATGGAGACATCATTAGGCTGAAGAACCAAAATAACCCACTGGAGGAGTAGCAGAAGGTTAAGGAGCAAACAAGTCAATACACTGGCCAGCTCAGTAACACCAAAAGTCCTGAAAGACTACAGAGGACAACTAATGTCAATGATGATGGAATTATTTTCAATGGTTTAAAAAAGCAACTTTACAACATCTAACCAAGTCAAAAACACTTGAGGAGGCAGGTGTCTCGTTGTCAAAGAGATTCCTCCATGAATGTAAATACAGAGGATTCACAGCATGGTGCAAACCACTGATTACACTCAGAAACAAGAAGGTCAGATTAGACTTTTCCAGAAAACACCTTTATGAGCCTGTGTGGAGGAGAGAAACAGCTCATGATCCTGGTACTCTGTATGAATATGTCTGTAATTCCTAAACCTTTGAGGCAATACTTTTGTTAAACCCCTTAAATTAAAGCTGAAAGTCTGCAATCACATTTTGATTATCTGATCTACTGTGATGGTGTACCGAGGCAAAATGCGTAGTATTTGCCATTGTCCAAATACTTATGGCTCTAACTGCACTTGAACCCTCACACATAAGCTTGCGCACCACTCCTGCGTCTTTCCAGTTGCACATAAACACACATCTGCATGTATACACTGACACTGTATACACAGGTACATAACCTGCACTTCTACACAAATTCCACACCAACATCTCACAAATTTATATTTATGTACATATAACACACACAGGCACACACAGACCCCTATCATGGGCACGCACCCGTCGAATCATAATTAGGCCGTGTCCTGGTTCTTTGATAGCCATGTACAGTGGCTCTTCTTTAATTCTTTATCAAATGCATTGATCGCTGTGGGCCTCGCACGCCCATTGATCCGCGCACTCTGTCTGGAGCCAGCCGATAAGCTTCCCCCTCTCTGTCTCCCTTTCCCTCCCTCCCTTCTCCTTCCTTTCTCACTCTTACTCCCTTCTTCTCCATTTCTCTGTTTTTACCCAAATTTGAGGAAAAATGTTACATTTATTTATTTGGTACATGTAATATTCCTAAAAATTTTGGCATTGTACCTTTCAGTTTAAGTGGAATAAATAGATAATTAAGCAAAACTGAAGCCTCTGTAGTGTTTTTTTTTTAAGCTGGAAAACCACATGTCCCATAAATCCCACTGCTTCCTGTCAGCAAGCGGATGTTGTTTGTTCATCTCCACCTTACCTTTAATCCTCTCTCATCCCAGCATAAAGAGCAGCAAATAGCTGCTTAAGCAGTGTTTTAATTTAAAAATAATATTCCAGAAAGGATCTTGCAAAAAGTTTTTTTGCATCATTGTTGATGTTCAGGTATTAATTATTCATTAGCCGAGTTTGCATTTAAATCCTTCAGATGCCAGACAATATGTTTTTGTCTTCCAGGGATATTTTAAATATATATTGAATATTACCGAGTCACCAGTTCATCTGTATTTTGGCATTAAATTGATATGAGCGTGCTGTAATACATAATTCTAGTTGTATAGAAACAAAGAAAGTTTGTGTAAGAAGTAACAGATGAGGACTCTAAATAAATGTAAGTTTGCATTTTTTGGACTATTTTATGCATAAAATGATTGAAAATCAAAAATGACATCAGAACGTTCTAGAATATTTTATAGGTCGTAGAAAGGGTGATAAGTATTCCTGTTTGGTTTGGTTGCTTGAGGGTTAATAAAGATGCTGTCTGTATTTAGTGACCTTTAGGCTGATTTGTTGCTTAATAATGATGTATGGGAGGTATGGTAACAAAACCAGCGAGTTTAACGACTGACTGATTTCTACCTGATTCTGCATCATGTCTGGACCATCTCTCTCTGGCTTTTAAAACAGTGTTGACGAGTGTGTGATTACATGGCTATGTGACTGGCTTGGTGTGTGTGTGTGTGTGTGTGTTTGCATGCGTTCGTGTGTGTGTGTGTGTGTGTGTGTGTGTGTGAGAGAGTCTGGACAAGATAGAGACCTAAAGCACCTCTTGACTGTGAATTAGCCTGTCATGACAAATGTCTGGAGCTGCATGACTGGCTGCCAGACTGGCTGGCTATCTGGGAGGTTGGCAAACCCTTTCAGATAGTGATTGTGTGCGTATCCCTTAGTGTGTGTGTGTGTGTGGCATCACTCTGTGCCCACGCCAGGTCTCTGTACATGACCAGTGGTGCGTGCCCTCCCTCTCTCCCTTCCTCCCTCTTTCTACTTGCCTAGAAAAGAGCAACCAAGGCGACAACCTGCTCCCCCTGCTCAAACAGAGCTTCCAGAGCGGAGAGAGGTCCTCACTCGACGCCAAGCCCACAGAGGAACTCTCTGTCTCAGCCTCGCACTCAACCGTTCAGCCTCTCTTCCAGTGGATGTTCCCAGCAGTCAGTGGAAGACACAGTGGAGGATTGTTCTTGCTGTCGCCATTTAAAAAAGAAGTCTCTTCTCCTCCTGAGTCTCCATTCTTGAAGTTGTGCTGCCCACTGACCACCAACTGACAAGCTTTCTCCTCCTTTTTTCTTCTTGCTTTTTCATCCCAGCTTTGATCACATCGTAACGTGGCTGGTTGGGTTTCTGCTTTCTCCTGTTTTTTAAGTTGCATCCCCATGGCTTTTTGGATCCGCCTTTGTTTTGTGTGTTTGTATCTATTGCCACTTTCCAAGTTGGAAGTACTGAATGTAATCACCACTTAATTTTAACATTGTGTCCACTAGGTAGCATTTAATCTCCATATGTGACCCGATCTGGCAAAGCAAGTCGCTAGGGCTAATTCTTAGGCAAATCAGCGCTGTACTGCAGGTCATTTCCAGGTTCACGGGATGTTCTTGGCAACAAGGGAGAGACCAGTTAAATGTTTTTAGCATTACCAGTGATGCCATCATTAAAATTACTTTGCATATTAGATATGCAAAATAATTTTAATGATGACATCACTGGTAGCCGGTAATAGCGTTCAAAACATGTAAGCGATCGCTCCCTTGTTGCTAAGAACATCCCGTGAACCTGGAAATGACCTGCAGCACATCGCTGATTTGCCTGTGAATTAGCCCCTGCGTTTTGCCATATCAGGTCGCACATGGTCAGCTAATCTTCCCTAAACTTCTGGCATATTGTCTTGCTACAGAACAATGAGTTGTAATTGGAATTGCAGCGTTGGTGACACTTGGGTCACCAAAATAAATCTCAACAGGTTTGAAAGTAACCAAAAATGACCTCCCGTCACCCGGGTCTTCATTATTTAGAACTTTAGACCATCAAAAGAGCCTTTTTTGACTGAGTGGAGTCACAAAACATGTTTGAGCCTTATAATGAAAACAGTGTATTAACAATAAATTAGTCCATCAACATTACTATAGGTGTAAATAGCTGAGGTGTTTTACCATGTGGCTACTTTGAAGGGCTATTTCTGATGATTATTTGGTGATTTATCATTATCATTGTCCAAATTATATCTCATCACTCCCTCTGTCACTTTATTTTTCTTTAGCAGTCTGAAATTGATGTGCAGATCCTCCAAGAAGGACTTCTCATACGCTTCATTCTTAATTTCTATTGGTTACCAACACAGATTACACCTGTTCAAACCTGTTTCAACTTCATTAAAAGTTAGTGCCACAGTAAGATTTGATAATACATAACAAACTTTGGCTTTCACATAGTTTCACACAAAAAATTGCCCATCCTCTCCCATCCTTTGTGCCCACCCCACCACCCTCACGACCCACCACACACATTCTCATATTTTTGAATCGGGGCTCTGTAGCTGTGGGAGTCAGGCAGTGGTTAGATGCATTTTATAGTAGCATAGTGTTAATCCTTGCCTCTGGATAGGCAAAGTCAATTTCCCATTTCCTGTCCCCAAAATGCCTAACAACAATAATGCAATGGGATGTTTTTATGGCATGTGGGGGCATTCGTGGGCTGTATGTATATATATATAAACTGATACAGCCCACACAGGCCCTCTTGAACTGGTAGTTGTGTCCATATCTGTAAAGGCCAGATTGTATATCGGAACCAGTCCATAGCCAGAAGGCCATCAACATTACTGTTTATTTTGCATTTATAAAAGCAAGAAGAGGCCTGATTGTGCAACATAATAAAACAAGTAAGGATAGAAAGAAAGAAAAATGGGGAAAAATGTAAAGTATAAAGAAGGAAAAGCAGTTCCTTTTTGTCTGTGTGATACTGTTGTGGGAATCTGATGAAGCAGAAAGCAAATATCTTGTGTTTTTACTGGGCTACCTCCCAATCACTAACAAACAGTTAAAAAAAAAATGGGCACGCTAATATCACCCATTGGTTAATGAAGTCCTGTTGTGAAGTCTCGATCTGAGTATTTTGGCTGTTGCTGTTATTGTTCTTTTGAAACCACAAGACCAAAGCAAGGGGTGGCTCTCTCAGTAGCATGCGCATCAGTAGAAACCTCTCAGTCACAACTCCACTCGCTCCTTTCAACTCAGAGAAGCAGCAGCGCTACTCCGAGCTCCCTCTGGACGTCCAAGCCTCACTCTATCTCTAAGGGTCAGTCCAGCCACTCTGTGGAGGAACCTGGTTTCAGCCACTTGTATTTGCAATCTTACTTTTCAGTCATTACCCAGATCTCATGACCACTGGTGAGGGTTGGAACATAGATGGACTGGGCTGTTGGCTCAGCTCTTCTTTCACCACGACATTCGGGTACAGTATCCAGATTACTGCTGACACTGCACCAGTCTTTGGGTACACCTAATGCTCCACCTTCCCATCAGTCCTGAATGAGACTCTGAGATACTTAAACTCACTTGGGGTTGGCTCTCTTCTTCTAACCATGAGGGTTAGAAGGTTCAAAATCTGAAAATCTTCATCCACCAACACCTTAATCAGAACTGTGATGATGACACAGGCCTGAGATGAAGGCTTTCCTCCTCGGTCGCTTATTGATTGATAGGTTTTCTCTCTTAATGTTGTCAAATAAATCATAATCATAATTATCTCTAGTAAGAACAGTTTTTCAGTTTTTATTCCCCAGAAGATTCAGTGCATTTCTTTAAAATACAGTCTGCTGTCGATTTAACCTAAATGTAAACACAAGCTGGGTGGCTGCTATTAGACAAATAAACTCTTTGTTGGTAAAACCTTTGAATGCATAGATTTGATCCCATCAGCCAAACTGGTTGTTAACTGGATGTTTTCATTTATATATTTTATAGTTTATTTGTTAAGGAAGCATTGACCGAGCTGATGTCTATATCCAAATCTAATTTCCAACACAAGCCAAGGGGCATTAATACACAGGGTTTTTCTGCTTAGAGTTGGATTTTGGAGGTAGCCCCACCCAACAGTACAGGCAATGATTCTGTGGTACCTGATTTGACAGGAATCTATGCATTTTCCTATCATTTCTGGCCATTTGATAAACAAAAATGTTTGTCTATTATCTATTATAAATAAAACCCCTAAAAAAGCCCTTATACGTGTAACTAAAAAAGTTGTATAATAGTTGTGTATACCATGGATAATGTAGTATAGAAATCTTGTTTTCCACAGTAAATAAAGAGTTGAGGTTTAGTTTTTAGGTACAATTTGGGCTTTTTCTTGTTTGTTTAGTTTCTTATTCCTCTCTTAATGTGCTAAACAAACTATATGTATAAAATTGTTGCTTGTTGTTTACTGAGACCTGGGAGAGAAATATTTTTCTTTAAGCAGTGTCATCATTTATTTCTCTTCTCACTCTTTATCTCTCTTTCTTTCACTTTACCATTGCCTCTTTTTTTCCCCCCTAAATCAGCCTCTCTCTAAGGTGTGTTTCCATCTCCCCGTGGGCATCCCCCTGGGCTCTCTCTCACACACATACACAGAGTGCATTAGGGTTGCTGTCATTTACAATACAACCCCATTGTCCTTGCCAAACAATGGCTACAAACAAACAATTGACATGGAAATGGAGAGATGTAGCTCATTAGCGGGCGCTGCTTGTTTTGTTAATGGATAAATGGGCGGCTTCAATAGGCCAGCCCTAAAACCCCTGCCTCAATATGGAGAAGGCTGATTAACAGGAAACCACAGGGAGGGAGAGCAGTGACAGAGAAATGCAGCTTCGTTCTCCCCTGGGTCGTATGTGGATGTGTTTGGGCGAGGGGGGTGCAAGTTTAGGAGTTTGTGTGTGTTTGTGCTTAAAGGTTTAGTCGTGTAAAAGACAATTTTGTGTTAACTTGTGCAGTTGTGTTGCAGTGGCTTAAAAGACATGTAGGCATTTTTCATCTTTATGTAATCCAGAATTGACTTTTACAGTAAAATTCTCAAGACTCATCAACCATTTTCAGTCAGTTTACTCTCTTATAACTTGCATTGACCGTGTTTCTTTGTGTTCTTTTGATCTACTTTTGTGTGCCTTATATTCCTGGAAATCATCAGTGGCTGTCCCGTCATTTTAAATTACCTGTCCTGGATGTTTGTTTACTTCTGCCTGGTTACTGTATGTAGTATGGCCTGCGCAGTGAGGGTGCGTGCTCAGTGGGGTCATCATCTGTTAAGTGCTTGTCAATTGACATCATCAAGGTTTTCTCGTTTGCTCTGTGGCTCTGTGTGTGTGTGTGTGTGTGTGTGTGTGTGTGTGTGTGTGTGTGTGTGTGTGTGTGTGTGTGTGTGTGT
>JAVDPK010002450.1:78328-94707 GCA_034780415.1 Cichlasoma orientale
TGTGTGTGTGTGTGTGTGTGTGTGTGTGTGTGTGTGTGTGTGTGTGTGTGTGTGTGTGTGTGTGTGTGTAAAAGAATATATGGTTTATGCTTTGATTTAGTGTTGAAATGTGCATTTTAAACATGTTTAAAAAATGCTTTAGTTTTGGATTCAGAATGTTTGCATCAGTAGCATCTCTGTGAGCCCTCTTTGCTCCTCTTGCTGTTAGTGACCAACTCTTAGGACCAAATCAGCAGACACGCTTTATATTTGTTTTGCAGTAAAAGCAATAAACCAAGTTCACATGGCCATATAACCTTCAGGTGACAAAAGGTATATTTGCAACTAAAATGAGGTTGTTTATGACCCCAGTGTACATTTTTAATGGTTCTATTTGTGCTTACCTAAACACTTTTTTTTAATCTATGACTGATATTGTAAAATGTTCTCATGTAATTAATTATGGTTTTTAATCTTTTTTTTATGCAACAAATCAGTTGAGCTGTTTCAAGGCTTCTGCAGCGGTAAATCTTTCCACTCTTGGTCTGTTAGCCATGATTCTCTTCAACATGTCGCATTGTAGGGATTAGAAATAGAAAGTCTATAATATAAACATAAATTACACCACACAACATGCCTTTGCCACACCAGTGGGTCAGTTCTTATAAAAACTGTGGAAGTAGATTAAAAATATTTCCCACCATGAATTTGTCACAGTTAAAAATGTATATATACATAACAACAACAATAACAACAATTATCATTATTATTATTATAATATATATAATATAATATTATTTATCATCATCTGTGTGTTTGTATTAAGCAGCCACATCTTTTCTATACATCTTAATGCCATTGCTGTTATTCCAAACCAAGCTCAGCCTACTTTTATTTCCCACAATTCCCTTGTGTAACCTGAGGCTAGAGGAAAGCACCCCCACTGAGCAGAAGACAAAACACTCAGGGGCGGAAAAAAAAAACAAAAAAACCAAAAAAAAAAAAAACAGGCTAATCTGTGTTTCTCTCCCCCAGCCTCTTTCCTTTCTCACACTGCTGGTGGATAATAAAAATATACTTGTCTAACTTTATAACTGAAACTACGGTTCTAGTATTGTTTATGCTCTAAGGAGCATCAGCCAAAACATCGAGGACTCTGTGTACCGAAAAATACAAATAGATTGAGTCCTCGTTTTCATCGGGCATAGTATGATTATCTGTGGATATCAGTCATCGGGAGTTAACCACCAAGGTTCAGCTTCATCAGCTGGCTCTGCACCTTTATGGCTGATTGCTGACATGTTGACTGTAACGATGGAGCTAAGGAGTAACGTGAACCAGATACAAATGAGTTTCAACAGGTGGGGCTCAAGATGTTTTCCCAGTGATCATCACTTCTGGCATTGAGCTGCTTGATTGAAGAATCTCTCCCACTTTGTGTTGTAGCACTGAAGCCTAATAGAAGCCGCCTCCCAAAGGTCCAAGGAAAGACTCTCATTCTGAGACGGTGAAAAAGAGTCCAAGCAGGACCCTAGCATGGGGTCTCTCCTCTCTTCTCTCCCCCTTCATACCGACTCTTGTCCCAGGGCTAATAGGGAGGCGCCAGGCGCCTTTCCTGCTCCCTATCACCCACTCACCTTAATAATAAAAGAGAGCCCCCTGTGGAAAGGAGCTAGCAGGAGCTGGTGAAGAT
Source organism: Cichlasoma orientale (assembly GCA_034780415.1). Lineage (NCBI taxonomy): Eukaryota > Metazoa > Chordata > Actinopteri > Cichliformes > Cichlidae > Cichlasoma > Cichlasoma orientale. Next base: position 80,001 of record JAVDPK010002450.1, read on the forward strand.
CACACTGGTAATAGGATGATGCCTTTTTGCCTTTTGTCATGAGATTATGAACAGGGATAGCCTCTCCTCGCTGCTCCTCCACTCTTCTTTACTCTTCCCACACACAGCTACAGACATCCTGGAGGGCCCTGTCGAGTTGGAGTGGAGACAGGCGTAACCGAGGCTTTGTTGCTCTGCTTGTATGGTAAAAGGCCCGCTAATGAAATACCTTTTAGGGGGTATCGGCAGGTGAGCTCCCCAATCAGGCATTTCAGCAAAAACACACACAGGCGTACATACACTCACATATTCTCTGTCTCCTCTCATCTGCCCCCTCTTGCTATATTAATTACCTGAAGTGCTCCGGCCCTGCAAAAAGCTCTCAATTCTGCCGCGCCTCTCCCTCTCTTCATCCAGCACGACAGCCACAACGGCCTGAGCTAGCCTAAAGTGGGGGGTGCAACAGAAAGGGAAGGGTGATAATAGTAGTAATGAACACGGGTGACAATAATGAGAAAGGTAATTGAGAAATGGCGTATGGCAGGCCCCCTGATTTTCCTTTTGCAGCCCCAAGCTAAGTGGGGACGGGTTGAAAATCATCTTATTTAGGGCTCAGTTAAATGGTTCGTGTAGCGCGTTGGAGAGTGTGGGGATTTCTGACGCTAAAGCTAAAGTGAGCTGACAAGCATAGAGTGGGTGATACAGCAGCCTAATGGGTTAGGGAGTGTTTAAAGTCGCTGTTGACTTTAGACTGACTCTTCTTTTCTTTTTCTTTTTTTCCCTTTAATTTCTTATTGACATTGAATGGCATGGTCACAACAGCCTGTGCTGCACTGTTAGGATTATTTTTAAACACCTCAATGCTTCACTGCTGTTCCTTTCTCTTCCAGTCTGCTCGCTGTGATTGTTTTCTCTGTTTGTATGGATGTGAGAATTCACTCTGCAGGACTGTACATGCTCCAAATGCTCTGTTTGATTATAGAGCATATCTGTGTTTGATTATGGCTCAGTTTGTATGCACTCTGCTTCCATCTTATGTATACTGTAAATCCCTATAACTTGTATTTGTGTGTGCGTTCGTGGACTCGCATTGCTTGCCTTTCTCTCTCTTGCGTGCATCTTTCTGTTTCCTCCTGGCCTTCTCACCCAGGCTGTGATAGAGACAGGGCGGTCTGGGCTTTAACAGACAGAGGCTGCCTCCACCAGCCCATAGTCTGCCACTCTCTGATAATGTTTATTGATTTGTAGCAAAAACACAATTTGATGGAGTTGGGGGAGGGAGGAAAGAGAGGAGGAGATGCTTCGGGGGTGAGTCGAGGCAGAGGAGGGAGTGTATATTTGTGATTGTCACGGCTTGGCTGGTTCTGTTAGAAAAATACTCGGGGAATGGCACTTGTTTTGTTCTAATCTGAGCACATTTCAGCCCCTTTATTTGATAAAATAAAATATGTTCAATTTAAATATTTAAAATGAGACGGCAGAGAAAGTTGAGAGAGGAGAAATTACTTCTCTTGTGCAAATACACTCTTCAGCTCCTGTTCAAGCAACAGAAAATGTGTCTAAGCGTGTGCGTGTACAAAATGAAGCCTCTTAATATGAGCATTTCATCTCATCAGTCAGTCTCTTATGTGAACTCTGTTTGCCCAAGCTCCCATCTGTCCTTAACTTCTGAGGTGGAGATGTTTGGAGGTTGGTCTACTGTTAGCTCTGAGGTCAAACATGTTTGCCCAGTGGTATGTGTGCACGTTTCTGCTTCTGTATATGTAGGAGAGTCTAGAGATGAAAGGAAAGAAGTGAAGAGTGAAGGATACAAAGGAAGAAGATGTTAGCAGGACAAACAGATCATCTGTTTAACACGATATTGAGTAAAAACGTTCAAACGGTGACATGAGAGGAGCTAAATAAGTACGGTGTCCTATTCATTAAAAAGAGCTTTGAGAGTCTGACTCTTCACCTGCTTGAAACTGGGCTCATCATCAGGACTGCATGATAATAACCTGTAACAGCACTTGTTATTGGTCTTGAATGAAAGTTTGGCCCATGATAAGAATATTGTTTAAAGAAAAAATACACATTTTCACATCTAGAAAAAAATGGCTCTATGAAGGAGAACTTGAAAAGAGAAGTCTGCAGTTTGAAGCTTTTTAATTCAGGAAACACTGAGAAATAAATATCAGGTGTGTGTGATGCCACAGGCCTGAGTCACTCTTAAAATTATCAGTTCATTTTAAGCTCGACTGCTTCGAAGAAAATGTCGAGCTATAGACATAGCCTTGGTGGTAGATGTGACGTCTGTTCCAAGAAGACTTTAACGTTGGACATAACTTGAGAACGCTGTGACCTAGGATGTTCAAATTCATACCATAGATGCATCTACTAAAAATTTCAGATGAGTTTGAATCTAGGCGACCTTGACCTCAAGCTAAAGGTCAGAGGTAAAGTTTTCTGAAAACCTTGTGAACACTTTAAGTCCTGAACAATCTCAAATTCACAACATTGATGCGTACTGTTCAAGCTAGACCTGTCAAACTTCACTTAGGGTCACTGGATCCTGTCCCAGCTAGGGCGAGAGGCAGGGTACACCTTGGATAGGTTGCCGGTTACAGGGCTAACACAGAGACAACCATTCACATTCACACCAATGGGCAATTTAGAATCACCAATTAACCTAACCTCACTAACTGTATGTGTTTGTACTGTGGGTGTAGACACACAGGCTCATTATATACATATGCCCCACTAATATTTGGTTAGCAAATTGCACCTCAACCAGGCACTTTTGGTAGCATCAACAAGCTTTTGGCATAATTCTGGGTGTATATTTCATCACTCTTCTTGGCAGAATTGTAAGAGTTCATTTAAATGTGTTGGTTTCCTGGCAGGGACTCGGATTGTAAGCATAGTCCACAAATTTTCAATAGTGTTGAGATCAGGGCTTAATATTAGCCTGCTTTTTTCATTCCAAAACCAGCTGTGATGTGTGTTTTGGATCATTGTCCTGTTGGAGCACCCAGTTGTATCCAGGTGTCAACCATCTAACTGTTGATCTGAGGTGAGGTTGAAGAATTTGGAGGACGTTTTCCTTTATTATTCCATCCACTTTGTGCAATGTACCAGTATCACTGGCAGCAAAACAGCCCCAGAGTATAATGTTACCACCACCACCATGCTTGACAGTTGGTACGGTGTTCTGAGGTTTGAAAGCCCCACCTTTACTCCTCCAAACAGTCCATGGCAATGAAAACTTGGTACACTGTGGGCAGTGATGCTGGTGTTCCAGCAGATTGCAGTTCATGGCAGGCTTGAGCCTTGGTGGTTTCTAGATTGTTCCTGAACATCCTAACCAATTTCTTCTCATCTAAAGATGACAGTTTGGGTCTTCTTCCACACCTTGGCAAAGTGGTGACACATTCCAAATAACTTGTACTTACTGTTTGAACAGATGCTCTTGGAATCTGCAGTTTACAAGGTTTTAGCCAGCGGTGGATCGCCCAGGCTAAAAATTTCACCGGTTTGCTAATTAGCATTAGCAAGCGGTTGTCCGATACCCAGGGTTACCCTGTGAATCTCCGTCTTAGATCTTCACTGAGATGTAAAAAAGATGTGTACTGTACAACCATTCCACCCTTGATTCTGTCCTTCTATATTAAAGACACTAAACTGGTACAGTTTGGGTCCCGGGGTGGCTCAGTGGTTGAGCAGACGACCATATTCACATGCCGCGTAGCGGTGCGGGTGGCACAGGTTTGAGTCCCGACCTGTCGCCTATTTCCCGCGTGTCTTCCCCTCTATCTCTCCTCCCGATTTCCTGTCACTCTCTACTGCCAGTAAAGCCAAAAAAAACAAAAAAAAAAAAACTGGTGCAATTTGCTATTGAAACTATGATATCGCTATGATGTTGATGCTCAAAGTTGGTCATAGATTTTGTGACACTTGGAGTGGGTGTAACAAAGCTTAAATATGTTTTTCAGCCCTGTAAATGTTCTGTAGATATCTCCTGTACTTGTGAAATGATAAGGGCTGAAAGATACTGGGAAAATAAGCCCTCAAAACCCCCACAAAATATCATCACACCTCCGTGTACTTTGAGGTCCTGTAACTCAAAGTTTTTGAACTTTGTGAAATTTACCTGATTTTCATACGTAGTGACCCAGTTATTATTTACAGCCGGTTTTATGATTAATTATTCCTCTCAAAATAATTTATCAATGAATTTCAAGTAATTACAGTTTGAAAAAAAGGTGTTTTGAATGAAGTGGATTCAACATTTTTCCAATTAAAACTGGCTCACTGATGCACTTGTTTAATGTGACCTGATGTCCACTATCATCACCATCAGTTACCCATCAAAGCAAAGCAGAGATGTGCAACAGTGAGGTACAGGTGTGTTCTGATTTGGTTTTACTCCTGCTCAGTTTACAGTTACCAGCGTTGAACCAGTTTGATCAGTCACAGCCTGGAGACACTTAAACAGGTGTTAGATAGGCAACAATTCTTTTATTCAGCATCATATAATAACATGTGTCCCTTTCTGATCTCCTGTTGCTACTGATTGTGGTAACAAAATAATTGTATGATGAAATTGTCCATCTGCAGTTCAGCTGGTCTGTGCTGTTGCTCTTCCAGCATCAGCATTTTGAAAGACGGACCTCCCGTTATTGTGTAATCAGAAACAAATAATTATGTAGCCCCACTTATGATTAGGCATCCGATTTAATTCATGCCACTGCTTCCAAAACTGTCTTACCCCACTCCTGCTTCTCCTCCTCTCTCCCCTATCTCCACCTCTTTTGTAAGTTGTAAAGCAAGCAGTGGTTGACAAATGACACCAGTGGAAAAGGCACTCATTGTGCCCCAGTGTGAGAGGAGGGTTTTCCCCCCTTCTCTTTTTTTTTTCTCCTGAATTTTTACTTTTCTCCTTTCTCTGTCTGGAGGGAGGAAGGGGGAAAGAGGTGAGTGTGAATCGGTTAATGTGTTCCATTCAGCAGACATTATACACAGGTTCAATAAAGCAGGAATCTGCTCTATGAGCTAGGAGCCATTGTGCCATTGAGGACACCTAAAAGAGGCCTCGTACAAGACTCCCCTGGAAAAATAGCCCTCAGCACCACTCCAGAGGAGAGGAGAATAGAAAAGGAGAGAGCAGGAAGAATCACATGCAAAGGCTAGGCAGTTTGATTCTTACGCATATCACCAGTGTTGTAACACTTGGCGTGCATAGCTTTGAATACATCTTTACCTTAAGGGTTGTTCTGCTTTTTAGAAATAGAAAGAAGAGAGTAAGCTTTAAATCAAACTATAAAAGTGATGCTGTTATATGGCCAAACCTGAATTTGAGAGCTCCCTAAACTCTCTTGCTTACAAGCTTCATTCTGTCCCTCCCCATCTATTTTCCTAACAAGACACTCCTCTCCTCACATTAATTAAATCAAGTCTTCAGTAGGCTACTTACACACAACCCCCCACCCCCACCCCCACCCTTCGGTCCTTGGCACAAACCTCTCTGATTAGGCCAGCCCCTGTCATGCATATTCACATCGCTGCAGTGACAGCCTTTTAACGAGCTCTTACCTAATCACAGGAAACAATGTTCATCCTGTTCTTTTTATTCCTCCTTCTCTCATTTTCTTTCATGTGTCTTTGGCTTTCATCTTCCCCGATCCCCGCTGATATCAGACGGGCTTGACGCTCGGATGGAGAGAACGATGGGGGGAGACGCACAAGTGCAGCTCGGCCCTAAATAAACCACAATTGAGAAAGTGATTTGAACGCAGAAGAGAAGTTCAGCTCCATCTCCTCCCTTCCCCTCCTCCTCTTCTTTCTCCTCCTCCTCCCCGCCTTTTTATATGTCCGATAGACAAATTGGATTAGCAGCTATTGGATTAAATGACAAAATGGTGGGATAAGGAATGAGATGAACGTGCTGTGATCACAGCTTTTAATGTGTTTCTCTTTCTGTCTCATTCATTTTCCTCTGTTATCCAAGCTGCTTCCTTAAAGACACAGAAGTTTCTCCAGGGAAGACGGATGCAGGATATCCAGCTCATCAACTTACTGCAGTGTATATATTATATATGTGCAAATATTGCACATGTATTAAAGAGCCATTTCAAACTATTAATCACAATAAACAATAAGAAAATCGAATTTTAAAGATTAATTTGCTGAGTGTGGCTAACATTAGCAGTGCTAGAACCAGCAGCCTTCTTTCCTTGCCATTAATGTCCACATGCCTGAGCAGTTCATGCGTAGGTCAAATGATTAAAAAATAATAATAATAACCCTCCAGGGGGAAAAAGGACCAAAGAAGAAAAAAGCACAGGTGACACTGGATGCAGTAGAAATTTTTCATAGGTCACTATAAAATATTTCTTATATATTATGACTTCTACTTTCTCCACAGCAGTGGCCAAACTAAAGTACCGATAACAATGCAAACACAAAAAAAGAATAGCCCTCATTACAGGATATTACACATATTTTTAACGCTGCCCCAGGTGATGGTAAACAGCAGCAACATATAGACATGGGTCCCCAAAGCCCTGTGTAGCAGCTACAGTCTGCCAAACACCTTTGTACCCAGCAGATTACTGGTATTTTGCATTTATAAAATATAAATGATTAACTTAAATGGCTAATGAAGGCAAAGTATCAGTACACATCCCTAGTTTCAGCATTCTGATTGTGACTAATCTCTGGTTTTCTGTGCGGTGGTTAATGCATTCAGCTGACACATGAAAGATGTCTGGTTTGAGATGGGGAGGAGACGGAACTCCCCGGGCCGTCCACTGTAAAAATCTGTGCCAAATCAAACATGTGGATCCGTCCACTGTGGCGACCCCTTGCGAATAAGAGAGCAGCCAAAAGGAGATAAACTACACGCAGATAATTTAGAATCAAAATGATCAGTAATTGCAGGTTTAGTCACCAATCAAACATGCACTGCTCCCAGTTGAAGGCAATTCATATTTACTCACTAAAACTAATGCTCATGCATGAATTTAGTATGTAGTAGCAGTACACACAATTCAGAACAGCTCAGCCCACCAGCAGCAGCAGTTTGACCGCCTTGGGGTGGTTTCATTATTGCTATCTACACTGAATGGAACAGTGGCCAAGATGGCTATCTTAATCTTATTTGGCTATAGAGGCTGCCTTTGTACCCCCTCTTTTTCCTTCTTTCCATTTCTTTCTTTCTTTTTCTCTCACCATCTCTCATATGGATTCTTCCAAACACACAGTGACCTATGCTAACCATCCTTGTCTTCATGCCTTGAGGATAGCAGCCTCCCTCCTAACACGGCAGTTTGTGTCATTGTATCCTGGTAGTGTTTGTGCGAGAGCCTGAGAGAGTGAAACAAGAGAAGAGGGAGACAGGCAATCAGATAGAGGGGTTGTTGGAATATGTCTATCAGTTGTATCTCAGCTCTGTGTGTGTGTCTGAGTTGATTGTATCTTGTGTGTTTCTCACCAGCACAGTCACATTGATAGCTGAGGTAACACTAAGGATGATATTAATGTCGATAAACACTGTGCATCATGACTAACCCTTTGATGTCCTCATCATACACTGTACCGGTGCCAAATTTATCGCTTCAGTCTCACTGGAGTTTGGCCTGTTTCTGCTCTGCCCTGCTCTGTGTTGAGCACTAAGAAGTGGCGTGTAAGGCAAGCAGCAAGACCCAGAATACAACCTGCCAAACTGCCAGATGCTTTGATCCAAGATGGCCCCCTGAGAGCCAGCATGGATCCACAGTGTCTCAGAGCCAAGGCTGGATTCGCAGACACAGTGTCAGTGGTGGCTGCCAAGGATATTTGCACCATTTGTCTTCATACACCACAACATTCAGCAGTTTGTTGTCACTATAAACATATGGCTTTTTTATGGAGCACAGATCCTTTTAGAAAGTGTTGCACCAGTGGGAATCAAACCCCACTCCCTGCACTAGAGCCGTAATTACACACTATAGCTCATTGGCTTTTATCTGAAAGTGAACCAACCGTTACTTTCAGGTTTAAGATTAGAAAAATCTGTATAGTATGTATCAAGCAGGCAAGCTAGTAGAAATAAACTATTTTAATAATCTGAAATCTTTAAATGTATTAACGACTGCAAATGTTCTCTGATTCCAGCTGTTTCTGGTCATTTTAATTATTATATTTGAGTTTTGGAATGCTAAAAAAAATAGACATTTCTTTCTTTGTTGCAAAATTTTACAGACTAAATAGTGGCAGATAAACATAATCAGGCATGAAGACTATTGCGAGTTCCACTCAATTATTAAACAGGTTTCGGTCTAACAAAAATTATTTTCACTGTAGTGGTATTTTTTAATGGCTCTCGCCAAATACTGTAAATAAACAAATAATAAAATACATGGTTCATTGATTGAACTGGTGTTTAGCACGTCTATACCCACTCTGTCTCTTTAAGAGTCATGTAGCATCTGGAGGTTGAAGGTGGATGCTGAGCAGCTGTCGAGTGTCCTGCACCACTCGTCCTGCCTCCATCCCCTCACTCACCTGCTCGCCTTTATCCCCCCCCCCCCCACTCCTTCCCTCTTCCAGTCATCCCATTTTGCTTTCACATTCACTATTTTCCCCTCCTCATCTCTCCCTTTCTCCTTCCTTCTACCCTTTTCTCCTCCCTCTTCTCCCACCTTTCCTCTGACCTCCCTGCCTTCCTCTCCCCTCGCCTCCCCTCCCTCCTTTCATAAAATGTGGCTGTTGGTTGGCTGGTAGCAGCTGGCTGGCTAGCGGTGGGGGATATAGCTTTATAATCCCCCCTCGTCTTCCAGCCCGCCTCGCCACAATGTCACAGGAGCTTAATATTTGCCATTATTATTTGCTTGTTTTATTTGACTTCGAGGCAGCACAATGACCTGTCAGCGCCGGCTTTATCCCTCCTCCGAGTGTCGTCCATTTCAAAGTTGACTACAGTAATCCACGAGCCCGTGATTCCGCTAAATCCCGAAGCTTTCTTTCATTCGCTTGTTTTTTTTTTTTTCCCCCATTCTTTCCTTCTCCCTCCCCGCTCCCCGCTCCTCCCTCCTAAATGAAATTACATACATCTGCTGGCTCAGAGTATCACAAATGTCCACACACTCACCGGTGTCCACACACACATCCACGCATCTGCCTTTTGTCATCAGTGACGCAGTGGCCCAATGCTCCCTCTGCTCTGCAATGAACATTGGTGTGTGTGTGTGTGTGTGTGTGTGTGTGTGTGCATGTGTGTGTTTAATGGAAAAACACATTTCTTTTTGATTTTCTTCTCTCTTTAGAAGCCCAGTCATTTGTTTACAGGTTCTCATCAAATAAATGCTGCAGGGGTTGCAGCTGCGATACTCAGACAATAAATGAAGGAATTCTTAAAATGGCTTCTGCATTTACCAAGGTGAAAGTGAAGATTCATGTCTCCACTGCAGAGTTGAACGGCACCTGTAATTATTAATGTTATAAAATCTCTTCGTGTTAATTCTGTGACAATGCCTGTCGTAGCAGCCGCTGAACCTCCTCTTAACGTAAACCCCCAGACGATCTGCTTTCATCCATTTCTTCTCCTCACAGTCGCGCCGACAGTCGGATTAATGCTGCTGTCGCTGTTCACCTGACCTCGAGAGCTCGCGTCCCAATTCTGGACGTAAACAGTGTGAATCGAACCTACAACAGGACAAATTGTTCCTGCGCTGAACAACCAGGAGATATTTTGATGAAGAATAAATTGCATTTAAATTTATAACTCATGTGAGACATTATTAAAGCAAAGCAAACAGAAACAGATGTTGATTAGTATTATTTTAGGACGATCTATTTCCCCCTTATTACTCTTGATACTGTCCATCCCTTCGAAAATATGTACAGGCATAAAATATCTGTAGGTGAATATTTACCTTTGGCCAATAATAGCTTTAAAAGAATAATCTCTTTATTTTACCTAAATGGCTAACACTACCTTTGACTGATAAATTGTTAATTTATAGTTAATGGAATTAAAGTAAATCGTAAATAGCAAAAGATAAAAAGATAATTTATGAGAAAAATATTGTATTGTGTTGTATCATAGTAACAACAGCAGTTTGCTTCTGATGACATTTTGCACATATATTTATATCCTGCATTATGTATTTATTAATAATTATCGTGTTTTTGTAAAAAAGTTGTTTTTTTTTGTTTTTTACTGCTCAGTGAGGCCATCTCCATTCCCAGAGGTCAAATACTTCAGTTTAGTCAAAGGTGCTAGCACCTGAGAGACACGCCCAAGGTGTCTTTTAGCTTTGGTCATGTGATGCACATCTTGGGCAGCAATGGTGAGACCGGTCTCTCTCTCCCAGGTGGTCATATTTCAACCCAAACTGTAAACCTATCCAAGCAGCTGTGGTGCCTAAATGTAACCAAACAGAGTGAAATGAAAGAAAACATGAAAAATAGGACACGAAATAAAAACGTGACACTAACCACGAAGTACAGCCTCCGGTCCTGCAGCTTACATCACCATTTCCCCACCTGCCTGCTTATATAAAGTAACTATACCATTTTTCTTGATTTATGATAGACACTGATTTCTTGGGGGTTGCGTCAGCATGAGCATCCAGTGTAAAAAAATCTGCCAAATCAGACATGCAGAGCAGCCGAAACGGGCTTTAAAAAATGTTTTAATGGAAATAATTTTGTTTCAGTCTCCTTTTTGCATTAAAAAATAAAAAATAAAAATGACAACTTATCTGCCTCAAGGTCTCTCCAGCAGGAAATCTTGGATCATGTGCGTCGTTCCTTGACTGTCTAGTCAAAACATAAAGGCTAAAAATATCATCAAAAAAGTATGAAAGGTTGTAGCGACACTTGTGGAAACAATTTTTAGAATTAAAAAGATCCCAGCAGCACATAAATATGCACTGAACAGTACTGAGAAAGTTTTGTAAACATGGGTTGCAAATTTTTGTTTACAGGCCATGATTGAAAATAAAGGGCTCTTTTAATACTGTTTATCAATCTTTTCTGTGTATTTCTTTGAAACATTTAGTTACTTTGTGTCATATTGTGCGTGAAAAACGAATCAGTTTGGCAGTGATCACAGGTTCAATGTATCGTTAGGTTGGAACACGTGTGTTTAAAACTTCATGATCACATGGTTTTAGTACACGGAGGCCAGCAGATGCGCAGTGGGAGAAAAACTCCACACCCAGGCTGCTGGTCTTTATTCCAAGTCAAACGTGATGGAGGCTGTCGCTGTTACCTGGCTAACATTTAAAGCTTTCCATTCGATGTGCTTTGTCTGTATCAGTTGTGCGCATCCCATTGTACCTTGTAAGTAAGTTACAGCATAGAGCTTTAGCCCCAGGCGTGGGCAAAGCTTACAATAGCCATGCATCTGAGCCTCGCTAGCTCTGTGTGTGTGTTGAGCAGGTATTACACTAAGCAGGAGAGAGTCCCAGAGATGTTTTTTTTTTTCTTTTTTCTTTTTCTTTTTTTTTCTTTTTTTGGAAGGCCTGCTGAGTGATTGGTGGGATATGTATTGCCCTACAGTGAGAGGCTTCACTCTGTAAAGGTGCTCGACGGTAATCGCCGAGTTAATCCCGCCCCAGTTGAAGCCGTATCGACGTTGTGAAGTAGGTGAATGTTTACACAGGGAACATAAGCGAAGAGAGTATTTACACCCACACATGAATATCTGGTGGACATACTAACTGCGGGGGCAGCGGCTCAGTCGTTTATCTGCGTCATCTCTTTTCATGTGCATATGCCTGTGTACACGGTGTGCTCTAATTTTTATGTCAGGTTCAATTCACTGCAGAAAGCAGCGTTTCCTTCTTAAAGCGTTCACTGTAACGTGTGTTAGCTGCTTGTTTATTTGTCTGTTTCTGTGTTCTTTCCAGGCAACAACAAGGAGGAGGAGGAGGCCATGATGCAAGAGTGGTTCATGCTGGTCAACAAGAAGAATGCCCTCATCAGGAGACAGAACCAGCTCTCGCTGCTGTGCGTACTGTTTTTCCTCTCTCTCGCTTCACCTTCGCTTCCATTTTCTGCCCTCGTTTGTCAAATTAAAGCGGCCGAGAAGAATTAGAAACCTGCTCTTCGAGCGTTAGATCAAGCTCGTTGAAGCCGCACGGGGCAGGAGTGTACTCGCCACTTCATTCACCCCCCCCTCTCTGTCTATCCGCGCATTGATTTACATGCAGACGGGATATGAAATCAATAGAAATGTGGCCATCGCTACTCTATCTCCAGTCTCTTTGTATGTGGTCAGCTGCGACAGGTGGGGACACACGCTCAATCATACACGCTGCCTTTTTTCTTCATTTGCGGCTGTTGGGATTTCAAAGTGGAGCAAGTGGAGGAGAGCCTGAAGTATTCATAATCACATTATATCGTGGGAAAGGGGAGGCTTTTAAAGTGGCCAATTGACAGAAGGGCTGATTATTAGCCCTTTCTGTTCTCCCTTTGTGGAGGCAAAGAGAAAAAGGCGCCTGTGAAGGACAAATTCTATTAGGGGCCGAATTAGCTCATTTTTTAATATGGCTGAAAGAGGAAAGAATTCAATTTGTGTTGCGTGTGACACACACACACATATATACCCATAGAGGGCCACACATACATATACACATTCACTTCTTTTAATGCATCCCCCCCTACATTCTCTTCTCCTTATTTTCCTTTTCCCATCCTCACACACACAAGCACACACCTTCACCCAGGGCTGTGTGAGTGCACTATGAGTATCAGTTATGTGCAGTAGATTAATGCGAAGCCGGAGAAGGTTTGGGCGAGTACCTGAATCGATGTTTATTGCAGGTTTCTTTAAGTACTTAATGATTTAGTCATTAACATATTGATGAACTTTGTGCGTGTGTGTATGTGTGTGTGTGTTTCTTTCCTCTCTCCCCTCTTTCTAACTTGCCACAGGGAGAAAGAGCACGATCTGGAGAGACGTTTCGAACTGCTGAACAGAGAGCTGAGAGCCATGCTGGCCATTGAGGGTAAGACACCTACACACAGAGTGAGGCTGCAGACGTGTACGTTAAACTCTAAATTTTGTGAGAGCAGGTTTCACGTTATGTGACGGTGAGGTAAAACGAACAATGATATCAAGAAGTTTGTTTTTATTGGAGTTAGTTTTGCTCTCCTGGTGGCGCTCTCGTTCCTAAATCTTGCTGAAATTTATCAGAACATCTGGATGGAGTTTAATTACTTGCCAAAATGACTCCTAGAGGAGACGGAAGCAGTTGAAGTTTATTTTCCATTTCATAGTGATGGAGAGGAGGTAAAGCAACTGTCAGGGTTGCTTGAGTTCGAGTAAAGTGTTTTGTGTCTCTTCTTCTGAGTCCTTCCTGCGTGTTGTCCGGCCGCTGGCTGTTGACCAGCCTTCATCAGGGGCCTGAAGCAGGGTCATTTGAATTCTGCGTTGGCTCCTTGATGAGGATTAAGATGCACGCTTGCGAGGGATTTCACTCCCGGATACTTGATCAATGCTATCTGTATCTCAGCCAGACCTGACTAGCTGATGCCTGATTTGAAATCTGACCACAGCTGCATTCAGAGTGTGTTTGTGATGTTAAAAAAATGCAGTTGTGTTATTGAAATCTTGTTAACTACACCACAGCCAGAAAAGCAGCCATTGTGTCGTATCAAAGTTGTCAGAGGGCCATGGAAGTTTAATCCCCTTCGACTGCGTCCTCTTTGGCAAAATGAACCTTTCGCCAATCAATGCTAATTGATTTTGCCATTCGACATTGACCAGCACCCCCTTCCCCACAAACCCCTCCTTTCTCCTCGCAGCCTTCGGACACCCATTGTAATTTTGCCGGGCACCTGATAAGCTACCTGGTCCATAATAAATCAATTCTAATTAGCAAGAGAGGAGGTGGACTCTGCATAGGAGAAGGGGAGCAGACGCGTATCCAAAGTGGAGCCGCTGCCACGCTGCCTGCGTTCAGCTTGATTTCCTCCCTCTTCTCCAGTTGCTTTATTTATTTTTATTTATCGAGCTCCTGCTGGAGTCGAATGGGAGGATTTTGCTTTTTCTGCTTCACATAACAGAGTGTGTGTTTGTATCAGCGAGCCTGCTTTAAGTGTGTGCGCGTATTGTTTTGAGCCGTGTTTTTGTCTTTGTCTCGTGTGCGCGCGTGTGTGTGTTGTGGATTTGTATAGCGCTCGCATGTGTGGATGTGAGAGCAGAGATAGTGTGTGACTCGAGGTGGAGAGGTGGTGTGTGTCGTGTCACCGCGGTCCTCTCTGCCTTCATGTGGACTTGTTGGATTTGCAGCTGACTAACTTATCAGCCGGCCTTATTTTCCTCCCTAAGGGAGGCACTTAACATTCAGAGGCTCTACCTTTCTGTCGCAGCCACAGATAGTTCTGAGCTGCTGGGAAGAGCGGCACGAGTGTGTGTTTGACTGTCTGTGTGTGAGGATCTGTTGGTCTCTGTTTACCTGCGTCTATGAGTTTACATCTCACAGGTGTGTGTCCACCTTTCACTTTCTCTGTGTGTATGTGTGAATAAAGGTGTGTGTGGCACACATCTCCCCAGCTCTTATTTGGTGCTTGGGCAGGTCCATTGAGCGATGGTCGGGCGTGCGAGTAATTGCTGATTTGGTTGGCCAGTCGATGACACACACACACACACACACACACACACACACACACACACACACACACACACACACACACACAGACAGAGAGATGACTCAGAGAGAGAGAATAAACACACCGGCCCACACACACACCCTGC
>JAVDPK010002450.1:102331-134121 GCA_034780415.1 Cichlasoma orientale
GGGGGGTTCTTTTTTTTTTTTTTTTAAAGACGCACAGTTCCAAATATTTTACTCCTTTTTTTTTTTCAGTTTACAAAAAAGATTTCCAATCCTCGATCCAAACCATACTAGTTCCTCTTTCTGTTCACATAATTTAAGAAGTTATTGAAATGCACGCCCTTGGCTGCAGCCCCTGCACATAAGTGGCCCCTATCACTGCTTCCACCGGCGAGCGTTGCGTTTATTATTCGGCGCTCTGTTCAATTCCCCTGCGACCTGTTTATAAATTAAAATCGGCGGTTTTGCGCTTTTTTTTGTTTCCTTTCCTTTTCTTTTTTTAAGGTCGGTGTTAAGCAGGTTCCTCTGAGGAAGATTAGAGAAATCACTTTGTACCAAGCAGATGTTTTTTACCCCTCTCTCTGGGCCGCTCCTGTGCGCGCTGGAGACGGGGATGCAGAGCTGGAGAGGCTCGGTCACCCGCAGCCACGGATGGAGAGGGGGACACATTATTTAGTATTCATTTTCAAAGCTGTTAAAAAAAATATCACGCCCTTAAATTCTTAATTTGGCCATTTTAATTTGCACTAATTTACTGAGACTGAAATTAAGTGTGAAAAATGTTCCTGCAGTAAAACATCCGGATGAACAAAGTGTCTGCGGTTTAACCCTCCTCTCCGTCCCTGCAGGCAGCCTCCCATCCCCGATTAAAGCAGGAAAATCGGTTATGACAGCAGACGTCCTCCCCGGCCTTTCTAATACTTTCAAATTAATTTGCTGATTCGTTTCTTCTCTGCTTGGGACCGACTGTACGCGCACATTACGCACTCTGCGTCCCCCGAGGCGCTTTGTTTGACTTTGTATTGCAGCGCGGGCGCCTGTGATCTGGAGGAAAAAGAGCAGAGCCTGAACGGTGAAGGACGTTTTGCTCGGTGCTGTGTGTGTGTAAGAGAGTATGTGTGTGTGTGTGTGTGAGAGAGAGAGAGTGTGTGTGTGAGAAGAAATTCTTTTAAAAAAGATACACAGCCTGTCATTTACACTTTGGTTATAAATTATTTTCATGCAGCTGTTTGATTTTGTCTCCACAGAACTGTTCACGCGCAAAACGAAACTTTTAAAAGTTTTAAATGTACTTAATCTCTGAAATTCATCTAAATTACTTCAGTTACACTGAAAACTGATTTAAATAAATCATCACAGGGTCTTAATTTGAGGTTTTTACATTTTTTTTTTTTGCGCATGTTTTAAAGAATAAAACGGCAGAAGCCGACCTGTCTTACCTCCGCAGCATCACCCGGGTTTATTTAAATGCTCCAGCAGAAGCAGAAGGAGTGAAAAATATTTGGAGTCAGTTTCCTTTTTTCGGTGAATAAGAGCGACGCGCTGCGTTTAAAAAAACGGCGGCGGTTGGGCGCTGCTGTGCAGCTGAGGATCCTTCAGCTGAATGGATTATCTCCTGAGCTTTGAAGTCTCCTGGCCTCACCTCACAGGTGCTGAGCGCCGCTCGGCCTCTGCGTTTTTTACTTCCCTCGCCCGCCGCCGCCGCGTCCAAAAAAGCTGCACCTGAGGGAGCCGCGGTCTCTGCGTGCAGCGCCGGGGCTCCTACAACACTCCGTTTTATGCATCATCGTTTTAATAAGCACCGACAACATCCCCACAGATCCCCACTTCCAATCCTGCCGGCTGAAGGGACAAAACTTTTCCCCCTCCTCTCCTCGCCGCCTAATCCCAGGCTTTACCAGCTCAGCATTAAGAAAATTCAACTGCAATTTGGGATTAGACAAAATACTCTTATTACAAAAGGTTGGTGCAACTTGATAACTTGATACTTGTTCAGGGGTTTATCTCGGGGTCTTACTCACATCGAGAGAGGATGGAAGGAGAAAAAAAAGCAATGCAGGGGAAATGTCAGAATAAACCGTCTCTTTTGTGTTGTGAGGGCCATATTTGTTGAATGGCCTTTTTGCATAATTTAACGGAGCCTGTGTGTGCATGTGCAGAGGAGAGGAGGGGAGGTGGTATTTCAGTCAGACCCTTCGTCGGCCCTCTGACAGCTCGGACTTCAGATGTGGCGGAAATAAAAAATGGATAAAAGGTGCGTGAAAACCAAATCAAATGACTCCACGTTAGGACGCCTCCTCTCTTTGTACCCAGCCTCCCTTCACTCAAATGTGTCTGATTTCTGTTTGATTTTGGCCTCTGAGTAGAAAAAACACTCGGATGGGGATAATTCCTGCACAGAAAGGTGCGTTCAGGTGCATCTGTAACAAGCATCACTGCAGGCCTCCACACACAACCTCTAACATACTTTTTCTTTTTTGCTCCCACGACTATTGATGCCAAAGTTTCTCTGTCAAAGTGCTCTCGTCGATGACTTTTAAGTCCCGTCGGCCTCCACTTTGATACCCCTCCCCCTCCTTTTCTCACACACGTAAAAATGTAATTTCCATCCTCGCTCTCTCTCTCTCACCCTCTCCCTCTCTTTTTCTGGGCATTAGCTCGCTTTCAGCTCGGGCCTCATTTACAAAAGTTGTTTTTGCAGAGAAAAAGAAGCTGCACCCCCCCCCCCCGACCCTAACTACCGCTCAGGCCAAATCATAAAACATACGCAGTGTTTTTCTTTGAGTGTGGAGGGTTAAAAACGCATTAAAAACATCAACTCAGGATTTGATTCAGTGACCGCAGCTTTTTACTGCTGATTCTTCTTCTGTGGATTCCTCTTTTTCCTCCGCAGTGAGTTGGAGGTCTATCCCTATTAAACTTTACGTCAACCATCCTCAAATGTAATTCTAAATGGGGATTAAACCTCATTCATATTCATGAGACTGGTGTGTGTGTGTGTGTGTGTGTGTGTGTGTGTGTGTGTGCGTGCGTGCGTGTGTGGAGAGAGAAAGAGGCGGGGAGGGGGCATCACAATAAAAATCAAAATGGATATTTTTAACTTCTCCCCCTGTTTTTCAGTTCTCACGTCCACTTTTTTTGACTTAAAAACATCACAGACGGACAAACTGTGACGATAGCGGTGTAAATAAAAATGCGGCTGAAGCTCCGCGGCCTTTTCTGCAAATGTGTGCGTTGTGTTGTGGTGTTGGGAACGTAAACTCGTAGCTTTCCACCAAACTAAAGCGGGCCTTTAGTCTCAGCAGCTTTTCTCGCTTTTCTATTTCTGTTGAAACATCCTGAATCTGGATTTGTAACCTTTACAGAAAATGTGTTTTAGGTGGAGAAGTCACCACCAAAGTTTGATGACAATCCCACCAAAGATGCTCCCTAACCTGCGTGCAAATAATAAAAATAACGTCTTCATGTGAGATGCGAGTACCTTCTAAATTCTTCCTTTACGCACAGCAGAGCGCAGGCCTGCACCCTCTGAAGCACCTTCTCCTGCAGGCCTGCGAAACATTTCCATGTTTTTAAAACCGCTCTGTGGTTCGTCTGGTCCGGGACTGAGAAGAGGAGGGAGGGAGGGGTGGGGTGAATGGGCGTGGGCAACCCGGGTTGCCTGTGCGCGCCCATAGGCCGCCTGTGCAGTCCGTCAGACCGCCAGCTCTCACCGATTGGCTGCAGGAGGCGGATCCGCAGGTGATCCTCCGCTCATAGAGGCGCGGGGCGGAGAGAAGGTGATCAATCTCTATCCATCTCCATTAGAAATCACCTTAACACTCTGACAGACAACGACAAGCCCCCTGAAAGCAAATGAGTTTGATTTATTTGGCTGTAAAAACGCCCGGAACCGCACCGAGGACGCGGCGATGCTGGTGATGCTGCTCGGTTGTGCGCACTGATATTTGTTTCTGAGAAAGTCTGCGGCCGCTGCGCGAGTTTTGTGCCCCGCAGACTTCCTGCAGCTGGATAATTTTTACTCGCCTCTTGTGGTTCGAGAGCTCGGGAGAAGGGAAGGAGACCAACAAGGTAAAGTTTCCTGTTTTCTCTCACTGATTTTACGCACACTCTCTTGGCTTTTGCGCATTTTCGCTCCGAGGAACGGAACTGTGTTTCAATATTAACATAACACTGCAGCTAAAGTGCATAAAGCGATTAATATACATTTTTAAAAAACAAACATTTTCTCCCGATAACCTGTATCATGTGTCTGATTTAAATTTGAATAGCTGCACTTTGTATGAAATATTTGCGCGGATATCAATTACTCCGCACCGCGGAGGACTACATCTTGAAGCCGACAAATCGAGCCAACTTCCTCCGGAGTAGATTTTTAAAATATATTTCCATTCCAGTTCATTCCTATGACTTTTTTTTTTTTATTATTGAGAGCAATTGCGCATTAAAGAGTTTGAAGCACTTAGCAGATAATTGGAGAGGCGTGTTTTTTGGTTTTTGTTAATTTATTTTGCTGATAAGGGCCCTTCTGAAACGCTCGCTCTCCCCGGAGGACTAATCTAAATTCTAATTGAGTTCATTTGCACGGAGATCTCGCCTTTTCACTCCGGCCTGTGGAGCTAGAAACGCTTTTTTCCCCTCCTTCTTCTTTTTTTAAGAGCCGCTGGAATACACGTTTGGCACGCAGAGGTTTGGTTTAGTCATTGTTAAAATAACCTCACTAATTTAATTCACACTCTCGGTCAGTGGGTTTTTAGCTTTAGATCAGTCTGCACCCAGGAGTGAAAAACAAGCTGCGAAAAACTAGTTTCTCCACCCGGATTGTGTGTTTGTGCGCGTAAATGTAGGTTAGTTCTCATGTTTAAGTGGCTGCTGAATATGTAGATATACTTGTGCTTATTTTCCTTAGAGTTTGCGTATTTAACCGTCTTTGCTCAGAGAAACAAAACCATGCAGGCGTTTAATTAATGTAGTTTTTTCTTTTTAAAAGTAAAGAGGATCAAAGTGTAGCTTTACTGAAAATACAATTTCAAAACGTGTCTTTTAATCCAGTAAAAATGAAAATGAAACAAAAATGTAACTTCTTTTTCCCCAAACTGAGTCCTCATTTTGTGCAGCTTTAAACCAAAGCATTAAATTGACTCCTCACATCCTCCCCCTGCTTAAAAACAATAATAACAACAATAATAATAGAAGCTGAGTGTGACACAAAATCCGTGTCTATTTGGTGGACTTTAATAGTAATTCTCAGCCGAGGACTGAAGAGCCACAGGAGTCCTGCTGTAGTCAAAAACGCACACAAAGTCTGACGACCCGAAACAAACAGAATGAGCCAGAACAGAAAGATTTTTTAATAGATTATCAAACAACATCAATAATCCAGCTTTTTGTAACTCTGCGTGTGTGTGTGTGTGTGTGTGTGTGTGTGTGTGAAGTTCTGATTTGTGTGTATGTGTGAGTGAGAGAGAGAAAGTGCAGGCCTACACACATCTCACACACACATTTTACTCCTAAGTTTTATTAAGTTTGCTTTTGTTGAAATCATGTAATCAGAATTTCAGGGAAAATATAAGTAAATTAGACCGATTATTTAAACTGCTCCTGCAACATTTTGCAAGTTTTAAATAGAAATATTTTTTTTAAAAAAAACGTGAGCGCACGCGGACACGTAAAACAGCGCGAGGCACAACAGGAGCCAGGTGATCATTTTGATTTGAATTATTAATACCTGCGGAAAGACGGAAAGTTGTGCGTGACATTCACGCGTTTTTGCACTTTAAATCAAAGGGAGAGTGCGTGTGTGTGATTTTTAGCAGGGCTGAAATGTTCCGCGGGTCTGCTGTAAATAAACGTGGCTATAGGTGGACACATATATACACACACGATAAATGGAAATACAGAAGAGCTGTGATTTAAGAGCTTTACATTTATTTATAGTTTGCACTAGTTCCCACAGTTTCTCCTTATATATTTCTCGTAAAGGCCGTGGGGACTTTTCAGGTTTAAACTGTGGATGAATTCTGCTTTGTAAAATTAAAGCTTTGCCGGGTTTTTTTTTTTTCTCTCCCTGCTGGGTTTCAGCGTCCGTTTGACCCTCTTTATCCTCAAAAATCAGATATTCCTGAACAGATTTAATCTGCGTCTCAGGTTTTTAAAAAAAAGTCTATCCTGCGCTAATTAATAGTTTTATGTCCATATCCAATTAAATAACCACACTATGATTTCCTGGAAACTTTGTAATGATTTTTCTTCATTTATTGGAGTTCTTGCCTTGTTCAATTACGCATGAGTTGGGAGGAAAAATGAGTGGAAACTGGAAACAGCGAGATCTGTGAAGAGCTAGAAATTTAAAAAAAAAAATGACAGCAGTGGGCATACGTGTGAAAAATATGTACATGTAGCGATTTACATAGTTTGTTTTGTTTTATTTTGTTTTTGTGGGGGGTGGTGCACAAACAACGCAGAATTTCTTCCTTAAATGTTTACGGTGTCTCCTCCCCGTGCAGTAGCTGGAATCGGCCCCCTGTCCCGCCAAGCTGCAGCATCGGGGGAAACTGAACCGCTGGCCTGAGCTGGGTGGAGCAGTGACCGCCTGTAGCATGATGTCCTACCTCAAACAGCCCCCCTATGGCGTCAACGGCCTGGGGCTCAGTGGCGCTGCCATGGACCTGCTGCACCCCTCAGTGGGCTACCCAGGTAGGAGCCCCCCCAAACACACACTCACACACACACGAAAGACTACTGCACCTGGACAGAGGCATCTACAGTAAACATAAGCCTCAGACTGAGGGGCTAGGTGTGGATTACAAGAAACATTGACTTATGGTTAAAATGGTAAAAATAAAAAAGTTAAATAATAAATCATGAATTATCGTGGAAACACACACACACACAAAACAAAGAATAATAATTTAAAACAATTTACAAACACTTATTTAATAAACAGCCTATTTATGCATAGGTAAAATATATATATATCCAGATTGAAATATGCACATATAAGTGCATTTTATTTGGGACAAAAATCGTTTAATCAGCCTTTTCTCCACCTTGTCTAATCCTCTGAGCTCAGCCCACAGCAGAGCAGGACAGGCCTGCATGCAGCTGCCACTCACTGACATTATTTCCAGCTGTACTATGTCTCCGTTATTGACGCGGTTCTCCGGTGTCTTCTCCCCTTTGTGTCGTTTTTCTTTCCCGCAGCGACTCCCAGGAAGCAGCGGCGGGAGCGGACTACCTTTACCCGCTCTCAGCTCGACGTCCTGGAAGCTCTGTTCGCCAAAACCCGGTACCCGGACATCTTCATGCGGGAGGAGGTCGCACTGAAAATCAACCTGCCTGAATCAAGAGTCCAGGTACCCCCCCCCACAAAAAAAAAAAATTAAAAACGCGACGCATATTAATCTCTGCTTCCACTAACTCGTGGACATTAATTCTACCGTTAATGGCTTTAGCATGACCGTCTATATTTAAAAAGTAGGCTAATTAAGACCTGTACGTTTAGTTCAAATAGTCAAATGAAGATGTCAACTTACTTTGCAGAGCTTATGAACTCCGAAGTAATTTATTTAAAGTCATTCATTATTTTTTTTTTGCCAGTGAACCCTTAATGACGTCACTTGGTTTGAATTAATGGTTAATTAATGGTTAACTCTTGGCTAGCTAGCAGGCTACAAACTAGCTTATGAATAGGCAAATAGCTTAGATTATGGTACATTTCTTTCACTTTTTAATGCAACCAAAACACTCACTCGTGTATTTTAAAGAGTAGCACATAGTTGACTAACTTATGAGGAAAATTAAGGATGTTTTTTTGGATAAATTTAGGTCTTTTATGTAGCTCAGTAATGCACTGATTTAAAAATCTTTTTACAGGACAGCAACAAGCATACAAATGGCTAGATGTTTTAAAATGAGGAGTATAATTAAAATTACACATAATTGTTTATTAGTTACAGTTCAAGTAAAATTTAGTCTCTACCTTTTTATTTTGTACCTTTTGTGTTTCATATTTAGGTCAGTACACCTTTTCTGTGACAGTGCTTCACTTTTATTTCATAACATCCAGCAGGCTGATGCAAATAAAACTGCATTTGGTTTAAAAGAAAATTACAGCAGAATCAGTTATTTTGAAAAGTTGCATTACATGTTTTGATGCACTTCAAGTACAGGATGTGTAATTTGATCTCAAATATAGGCTCGCTAATAAAGAGACCAGCATTTAAACCTGCACATACCCCAAACATCTCACTGGTGTACTATAGTACCTTGAAAGGTATTCGGGGAAAAACCGAGGCACAACTCGAGTTATTTTCAGAATGTGTGTGTGAAACAAAATGCTCTAAACAATCATACCCTCTCGGTGCTCTAGAGTTACTCTACTGTGTGGTGAAACTCAATACCCTGTTATCTTAGAGCCGTCTACCAGGTATGAAATTAGACCCCTGGCTGGTCCAAGCCAAGGGGCCGGGGTGGAAATGAACCTTGATGGCTAATAACCCCCAATTTTCTTCCATAATGTACTCCCACCATGGCCCAGGAGTTTCTTTTTTTTCCTGAAATGCTGAGGCTGCTGTTGTGTAGGGTTGCTAACTCCTGGCTGGTGTTTGTGGTTGCAGGTGTGGTTCAAGAATAGGAGGGCCAAGTGTCGCCAGCAGCAGCAGAGCGGCAGCAGTGCCAAAGCCCGGCCGCCCAAGAAGAAGTCCTCTCCGGCCCGGGAGAGCACCGGATCTGAGAGCAGCGGCCAGTTCACGCCTCCTGCCGTTTCCAGCACAGGCTCTTCCTCTTCATCATCCTCGTCCACCAATCACACGGGCCCGGCGACACTCAGCAGCACCTCTACCTCCATCAGCACCGTCTCCTCTATATGGAGCCCCGCTATCTCCCCCGGAAATGCTCCAGCTCCTGCTGTGGCCCCGCTCCCCGAGCCCGGACCCCCATCTAATGCCTCCTGTATGCAGCGTTCAATGTCAGGGTCTGCTGCGGCCGCCACCTCCTATCCCATGTCCTACAACCAGACACCGGGTTACGGCCAGGGCTACCCCACCCCTTCCAGCTCCTACTTTAGCGGCGTGGACTGCGGCTCCTACCTGGCCCCCATGCACTCCCACCACCACCCGCACCAGCTCAGCCCCATGACGGCCTCGTCCATGTCCGGCCACCCGCATCACCACATCTCCCAGTCGTCAGGCCACCACCACCATCACCACCATCACCACCAGGCATACGGCAGCTCCGGCCTGGCCTTCAACTCCTCCGACTGCCTGGATTACAAAGAGCAGACTGCCGCCTCCTCATGGAAGCTCAACTTTAACACCACAGACTGCTTGGACTACAAAGACCAGGCCTCCTGGAGGTTCCAAGTCTTGTGATCAGGCTTTCTTCCCCCCCCCCACCACTGCCCGCCCTGCTTGTCTGCTCTCTTTAATTTTCCAGATTAGCTTACTGCTTGTTTTTTAGAAGACAAAGAGTTTATGAACAATAAGACAACAAGATAGCAGCAGGAATGCTCAAGAATTGGACTTCCTTCTCCCTCTCGTCCTATTTCAAAGTTAAAAAAACAAAAAAACAAAAAACAAAACAAAAAAACAAAACAAAAAAAAAGACCTGTGAAGAGAAAGCATCAGGAGCAGATTTCCTGAAGATGAAGAAAAAGGGTTTTTTAAGATGCCCCTTCTTGGGATAAGCTTAACAAAACTGTTTTTCCAAGAGTCATTTCAACCAAACTCCTTTGACCACCAGCTCTCTGGATGGGAGGAATATTTTCCCCTCTGGTGCACTGACGGGAACTGCCTGCCGTGCCCTCTTTACCTCCATCGAGTCCTGTATAGTTTTTATTTCTGGAATTTGTTATTTTAGGATGACAGAGATTTTTAGTCAGCTGCCCACAGGAGCTGAAACATGTAAATATGTATTTGGGTCAGTTACAGTGACCATGTTTAGTTGGTGTTTTTTTTTTTTTTCTGAATTTAAAATTGTTTATTACCACTTTGAAAGAAAGAAGAAAAAAACTGTATGTAAATCTTTCCAAATATTCCAAAGAGAACAAATTGGCCATAAAGTTCAGCTTTTATATACACGTTGTTTTACTCAGCAAAATTTGAAATGTCTTGGGGAAAACTCTAAATCTAAAATATAGATGCAGATCTATTCTGGGACATTTTCTTTTCCAGATATTATTATTATTATAATTATTATTCTAGCTTCCACGTTTTCAAAGCTGACCTCCTCTCGGGGACATGTTTGAACCGCAGCACTTGGCTTGATATTGGAGTCAAAGCTTCTTTTTTTATTTTAATTTTTTTTGTTTGTTTATTTCTTCTGGGGTATGGAGAGGAGAGGAAATGTGGATTTATAGCTCCAAAAATGACAGTGAGATGTTGAATGTATCTTTAAAGGCGACCACCCTTACATACATGTTCATCCAATAAAGATCCGTTAAGTCAAATTTTATTTTCCTGTCTCACTTTGATTCCCAACAGGGAGTCAAGTTTCTTTTTGTACACCAGCAAATTACAAACTCAACACTGCTGTTTTCTCTCATTTGAACTAGTCACACTTTTATTTAAAAGCTTGTTGATTTTTGTTTCCCCCTAATTATAACGGGGTAAATGCAAATTAGGCCATAATTAAAACAAGCCGAGAACGCATGTAGGCTTGCATTTCCATTTTAGAGAGCAGCCGTTTAATCCTCTCAGTGTCTGCCTTTAAATTGAAATGCTGACATCTCTCCTTGCTTTAGGGAAGCAAAGTGTCTTTTAAAATTAAATATAAAAAAAGAAAAAACTTAAAGCCCCCGAAATCGTCCAAATAGTGAGCCGGGAGACAGCTGATCGAGGCGTAATTGAACGCAGCGCTGTAATGGCGTGATAATTACTCCTGCGCCCTGAGTTGGTTTCTCCAAAATATCCTGCAGGAATTTCACCGCCTCTGATGCGGTAATTACGTAGGTGGGGCCAGGTTAGGGGGTCACATGTAAGTGTGTGTGTGTGTGTTTAATGCGTTTCTGCTCGGGGGTAATAGAGGGGGTTGGGTGGGGGTTAAAAAAAAAAAATCGCGTCAGTGCTCTGGCAAGGTTGTTTTGGACGCGTTTTTAGCAGTGAAGGCCGCACAGAGAGCGGGAGGTTCACGCTAATTATGTGCCCCAATTAAACTCTCATCCTTGCGCAAAGAAAATGAGTAGGTTGTGCACACTTTTCTGCCCGCTAATTAAGACAAATTGATTTATGTTTAATCATTAATTAAGGCGCTCTCTCATACTGATCATTTCTATATTTGTGTCTATAAAACGTCAACATTTGTTTGTCCGAAACCCAAAGTTTCCCCACTGCAGCAGCACCTAAGATATATATTTTAAAAAAGGAGTGCAACTTTAAAATGTGAGAATAACCCTGCAAATTCTGGCATTTCTTGCTTCAAATATATTTTTGTTTTTAAAACGAAAGCTATAATTATGTCAGCAGAGTTCAGGGTTTTTTTAAATGCATTTAGCGCCTCTTTGAGAAGTCAAATCCTACAAATGTATGAACGTTTGAGAAGAGGTCTCGGGTTCTATTTGATTTCTAAGATCACAAACCAAAAATGGAAATTTTTGTGACCAATATTGTCTTTAATTGGAGGCACAAAACGGAGTTACTTTTTTCTTCTTAAATGTTGCCTCTAAATAAAATCTGCGGTGAAATCTGGGTCGTTTTGGCCCCTCAAGGCCTCTGAAAGCGATGCAAATAAACAGAAGCGGTTTTATTCAGCCTGTGAGGAAAGGTCACGATTTGAATTTGCTTCGGCAACAAGCTACAATTCAGGAGAATGGATCCCGATCCTTCTGATCAGGTTTTCAGCCTGATCGATACATATTTCGGGGTCCTCCCTGCTTGTGCCGAGTCTGTTTCAGCTACAGCTGGCCCCCCTCTCCCTCCATTCCTCTCTCTCGTTATGCAAATGAATCTCGCAGCAGCTGAATAAATATCTGCCGACCAGGACATTAAACATGTTTGCGCCAAGACGCGCAAACAACGCAGCGAGCGGCGGATTTGTTCGGATTTGCATCAAACAAACATTTGCGGCCGCTCTTGCGCGATGGTTTAAGGAGTTTGAGGGATCCACAGGTCTCTCATGAGGCAGCTGCTCACCTTCAAACACGGACAGGAGTGAAAAGAGTGACGGACGCCTTTTTCATTTACTTTCCTCTGAGCGAGAGGAGCCGCAGCTCTAATTAAACAGCTGAGCAGGAAATCAAAGTGTAAAACAGATTGTAATCTGATTCCACGGGAACAAAGCAGGGATTCAAATCTGGGATTTGAGGGTAAACTACTCCCGCAAATGCATCTAATTCTGCGCACTGTTACAGAGCTCCACAGCGCATGTTTAACGTTCGCCAAACGCCACAAAAATCCAGCAAAAATAAGATTGTTTTAATTAATAATTTGTGTATTCATGTTGCTGTTTCGGTTGTTGGCAGTTTTATTTTGGGGGTCAAATTAAGGAATTTACCAGATTATATGCCCTAAATTCATCAGACACGCTCTCAAATGTAGTTTGAAAAAGTTGAAATATATTCACATTTAAATGAGGCCAGTGACAGAGAATGAAATGCTTAGCAAAAGGTGGACAAAAACGAAATCATAGTGTTTTGTTTGCATTGTATTTCCTGTGTCCTACATTGAGATTTTACACTTTCTGGTCATTTATGCCACAAGGGGAAGATATCAGATTGATTTAACAACACGCACATTTAGTTAGTTTGCTCTTATAGAATATTAAACACACACAAGATTAATTTACTCTTTACAAACCTCTTTTCACACCTGACGTAGTTCTAAATTTACCTGAATGTGTTGGAACACCGTGAATTAATCTTCTAACCTTAAAATTATCCGATGTATCTGAACGCTGGACAGAAATATTTAGTAACAGAAATAATTATAAATAAAAGAAAAATAAATTTGCTGAAAAACACACAAACGAACACATTCAGGTAACTTATTTCCACCTCAGTCCAGATGTTTTCAGGTTTCACACCAAAAACGTGCAGAAAAGCTAGCATGGCCTCACCTGAGCTTCAGTGAGCTCCGCCAATCAGAAACCTTCACCTTTAAAAATATTTATGTCATGATATCATCCAGTCAAACAGTCTCTCTCTTTGTTCAGCTCACGTTTTGCAATCAGTTTTTGAATTCTCGGAGGATTTTAGTTGATCACAAGCATGGGGGTGGTTTGAGGACACTATTGTAAATCTACATAACTGAAACAGAACTAAAAATAATCTTTTTTTTTTTTTTTTTCTCACCCAAATCCAAAATGTTGACAGGGAGAATTAAAGCCTTAAAATAAGAACCCACCGGTACAAAATTAGAGTATTGCAGCTGTGCTGTATTCCTGCAGGAATATATTAGAGATCTGATATTTTAATAATTAAAAACGGTGTTTTGGAACTATTTGTGTGACCAGTGTTTGTTGCAACCTGACTGAGGGTCTGACGCCTTCATATTCCGCTCAACGGGACGATCGATTGCAACACAACATCCCCCGTTGTCGGCTCTTTGACCTTTTGGCCTCTGGTCTTCTGCGGCAAAGGTGTCTGAATGTGGATGGACTGGAAACTGTTGACACTTTGTTCACACTTTGTCCAGGAAATGAACTGGAACCGTGCTGGACCGTCCTCGCATGAGTGGTTTGAGATTTGTATCTAGGAAAGTGAAAGAGACAGAGAGAGACAGACAGAAAAGATAAAGACAGAAACCGGACTGATCCTCCAGTATTTGGTTTGCAAGACCTCACGGATTTCGATAAGTCGGTGTGTGTGTGTGCGCGCGAGACAGAGAGATCCGAAAGGACCAACAGATGCAGCGATAGCAGCCTGCATGCTGGGACTGTTTTCTTGTCTTCCATTTCCATGCAGGACAGGAAAAAAACAGCACTCGCGCTTGTCTTTCATTGGCTGCCGACTGTTGCCAGACGTTGGCATCCTGTTGTGTTCATAGGCCGGTATGAGGAGTGAAGGGTGATACAGAGGAGGATTAAATTTACCTGAGAGGTTGATCTGGGGTCAACTGTACACCAACATGGGAGTAGTCCGGGCCACCGTCTCAGGTTTCTGTGCATTGTCAGGCAAGGCCTCAGTTTCCTGCTTTTAAATTCTTTAGTTGAACATCAGGTGTGGGCATTAAAAAAAAAAAAAAAAAAAGGTAGCTGGGGTAGATTTCTTTTGGTTTATTTAGTAATTTTGAAATGTTTCCTGCCCTGAAAACCCAACAAAGCAACCGACGACCTCTCAAGTCCGTCATCCAGATTCAAAGAAGCCGAGAGTACCGCCGGGGATTTCACAGCTGAGTCCAGGCGGCCGGCACAGCCGAGCTGGTGGAGTGAAAGCAGCTTAGTCACCCCTATGGCACAAGGCACTGAGAACATTCATGAGATTCCTCTTAGGTTTGGGAGCTGCAGGTTTAGTTCAGCGGAGGACAGAATGGGGACAATTTGTACATCGAGTTTTAGCAGTCCTTTTTCTGTGGAATTAAAGGAGCACACGGGTTACCTGATCCTTGAGTTTGCTGGGAGATTTGGTCACCTCTCCACGTCAGGTAGACAGCTCTGGTCACTTTGTTGGTGATTCTCAGTTTCCAGCGGGTGAGACACTTGTGACGGGTTTGTGTCTGACAATTTTGTTAAAATAGACTAATTTATTAAGTAAAAAACAAACAAACATAAAATTACAAAAACAAAATGCACGGGAGAAAAATGTGCATTTACACAGAATGCACGATTCAAGTTATTGTTTTTATTTGCAAACAGCCTTCATTATAATGAAGAATGAGGGTCAGTAAACAAATTTACAACCACGTTAGGGGCCGCATGAAGCTGCACTTCTGCACAATTTAGCAGC
Organism: Cichlasoma orientale; assembly: GCA_034780415.1. Classification (NCBI taxonomy): domain Eukaryota; kingdom Metazoa; phylum Chordata; class Actinopteri; order Cichliformes; family Cichlidae; genus Cichlasoma; species Cichlasoma orientale. The sequence continues at coordinate 117,027 of JAVDPK010002450.1, forward strand.
AAACATGCTTCTGATCTCTTTCTACACAAAAGTTTGATAATAATGACTCAATCACAAGTTTAAGCTCATAAATAATAATCAAAAAAAGATTTCACACATGGCCAAAAACAGCCCCTTTCACTCCCTGCAAGGGCACCAAATACTGCCCTTTTTTATGGTGATGATAAAATCACACACAAATGCAAAGACACAAACCGGACAAGGTAAAAATATTTAAACTTTGGCAGAAAATTAGCTTCACATTCAGATGAGATTCTCCCAAAGCCTGTGGATCCTCCTGACACGACGACATCAGAAACGGAGGACAGGGTTATGGTCGGTGTTTGAGGGCAGATGGAGCTCTGTGGTTCAACGTTACTTGTATATAGAGACGGGCTTGGAGAACAGTGGGAAAACTCAGAGGACTTCTTGGTGAATTTCTGGAGATTAGGAACAGCTATTATTTGTAGAGGTGAATATTTGTGGTTTTCCAGAATGAGGCAATATTGAGAACCATGTCACAATTAAATGCACCATTTTCCAGCCTGCAGGTTTATGACGTAATGCAATGCATCTTAACCCAAACCACAATCTTATCCTAGACCCATCCAGTAAGTGAAAATTAAACTAATGAGTGGGTAAAAACAAAGTGATTTACGCCTCTGCCACACCTCCCGGGTCCTTATGTGGACTTCAATCACTGTGAAGTCCAATGTTGCTCTTCAGAACAGAGCTGTTAACTACTGGGTTTGAGGCTCAGGGATGAGAAGCAGCTGCCAGAAACTTGGTGAAATTTCACCAAACACAGCACTAAAGTTATACTTTAGCCGAAGAGCTAAACCACAGCCACGTAGTGCTGAATTATCCAAAAGGTTAAAAAGTAGGACTTCAGGAAAAAGCTGACAAATCAGATACTCTGATGAAGGCCACGAGGCCGAAATGTTGGCATGTTTATCGCCAAAGTTTTTTCTAAGAGCTGCTTTTTTACTTTTGGGCTATTTGACGCTGGAACAGCACAAAGGTTATTAGAGTTTATCCTGAAAGACGCCACGGCAGTCCATCCAGTATTTGTCAGAACATTTCACTCCAAACGATGAGGTCAAATTAGTAGGATTCATTCTCTGAGGACCACAAATACATGTTACAGATCTTTATCCAGCATGTGATGTTTGCTCACACTGATATTGCCATTCCTACAACAGTGCTGCCACCATCTTACTTGAGTTATGCTAATTACGAACACTGTCTGAGACAGAAGACTTTGGCAGCAGATCCCTCGAATGCCTAAATGAAGTGATCAGTGGACCAAACAGCTCCAAACTCCACTGAAGTCCTGTTACTGTAGACCATTAAATTAAACGATTGGAGGCTTTTCTGCTGCTCTGACATCAGCCGAGCAGTCACACTTCCTTCCTACTACTTTTCCTTCTTTGAAGTGGCTGATGGGGGAAATCAGAGAAGACTGGGCCGGTGAAAGCGGCTCTCGCTGATTTCTGCAGAGGACGACTCCCCTCGTATCTGACTTTTGTTTTTCTGATGACAGCCCCACTTCCTGGTCTTTTTCCTCGTACACCAGTTGCGTCACAGCGAGGAGGGAATGGATTAGAGAGGTATCTGAAGAAGGCTTGCATTATCTCATCTGGAAAGGATGCAGCAGACCCATCATCCCAAGTCGCGACTTGCCTTCTCCCTGCAGCCCACCAGACTTGGGAGGGCTTAATGGAGGACATGTTGGCCTGCAGGCTTTAGCGCTTCCCCACAGCAGACGTCGTCTCCGTCGGTCAACGCATCGCTGTCTGACATCTCGGCCACACTTCCTTTTTCATTTAAATGACAAATTTCTCTTTGCAAACAGAGGCTGGAGGCAGAAACATATAAAAATGAAGCAGTAATGTGACCTTTAACCTTTAAAATTATGTCTTTCAGTGAGGAAATAGTTACTTAAACCATGCGTGAGCAAATACATATTTCTATTATGGGCTGAAAAGTTGGTTAAGTTATTTATATTTTCAGTCTGAGGTAGTTTAACTTATAAAACCATAAGAAGACAAATCCTAATGCATCTTTTGGGAATTTCTGCATTAAACCTGCCTTCAATACCAATCAAAGAAAACAAAAAATCCACTGTAGGTAATGATGCTTTTCAGCTCGTGTAAAAGACGAAGACCTCATAAAGAAACGCTCATAAAATTAATCACAGTCATGACTTATCAGCCTGATAAAACTATTATGTGTAAGAAGTCTCAGTTCTGCAGAATCTATAACAGGACCAGTCCGACCATGAGTGTATTATCTGTGCGTTATTCTAATAAAAAAATACAGGCTGTTCTAATCAGAGAATCAAGATATGATGCTTCTTGTCTTAGAGGCTTTTTCAGGAACAGATATTCAAACCAGACACGCTGAACTATAACGAGGCACTTTTCTTGATTAAACAATTGTAGTGTGATCCTTAAGTGCATCTCAATCACCTGAGAACCAACAACAAAGAGAAACTTAACATTATTCAGTGTTTTTTTTTTCCTTTGCAGGGAATTTCTTCCTTCTAAAAACTCTCAGTTGTAAGTAAATTTGTCTCTTTGATGTCTTTAATGGTCCTGACATATTTGTCTATAATATTTTAGGGATTTCTCTCGCGGAGATCAGAAACAAACCTATAAATCATACAAACGTCCCCCTGAGGGGGAACCGTATCAGTCCAATCAGGGCCATCATTAGACGCAGTGCAGAAACACTGCACAGCTGTTGCACAGAGGAGACAGAGAGAGGGAGAGAGAGAGAGGCAGATAACCTGGATAATAGCAAGTGCTGGAGGCTTGATTCATTTCCAAATGTTAACAAGGCCGTTTCACAGCTCCAGCACGCCGCGCAGTATGTTAATACCACTAATAAGCCTATCTCTGCAAGTCATCTCGGATGGCAAAGATTGGAGCGTGAGGCGATGTTTCATAAATAAAAGCTGCTGGCCACATTTGAAATGAAGCATAACTATTTAGGATTTCACAAAGCTGACATAATTGCTTAAAGGGTAACTGAGGAGAGCATTTGGTCTCCTACTTTGTTTTCTGTATTATGAAATTTCATTTGTATGATGAGATTTCACTGTTTGCATGTCAAAAAGGCGACTGTGTAGGCCATCAGAGGGATGGGAGGGACCCGTGTTTGCCTGTTAAGCAATTTTGCAGCTTTTATTCAAGCTGTCAAGTCAAACAATCGGGAGATAATGCAGCCGTGGTTTGTAAATTATAAACGTGTCAAGAGATGCACTAAAGGCGGCGACAGATGCCACTTATCTCCAGCTGCCTCTGCAGTGTGACTGTATCATCAGAAGGGAAATATAACATTTTGATGTTTACATAAGAGAAGTATTAGTATCAGTCAGAAATGTAATTCCTTTCACCCATCCTTTTCGCAGGGGATTGACTCCCCGAAAAAACATACAATGATTTTTTTTTAAAGCTAACAAAACAAAAAAAAAAAAAAAAAAAAAAAGGGAGCAGAAAAGCATCCTCGCTGATCTTCTGTCCATTTCCAACATCGCTTCTTGTATATTTTTTGGTGGAAATCCTCTTAGAATGCAAAGTAAATAGATTACGATACAGTGAGGGATTAGGGCTCGCGCGGCGCTGTCAGATTAGTCGGTGAGCGCAGCGCGTCGACAGCTCTGACACGGCTATGGCTGCTGTTCAGGAAAGGGGCTCCGCGCGATGCTTTAAAGTCGCTGGTTGGCTCCCGTTCATGAATAAAACTGCGGCCTGTAATCTCGGCCAACACACAAACACACGCACACGCACACACACTCACACACAGACGCACATGCAGAGGAAGCCTGGAACATCCAATATCAGTGTGATGGGTGTATAATGGGAGTCTTTATTTTTTCAGGCTGATTAATGGAAAGGGTTTAAACATTTTCTGTCATGTTTTTAAAGGAGGAAGCAGGTAAGTGTTTCCTTCATAGGTTCATTTTGTTGTGACTTCAAAAAGACACAAAATAACCTGAATTCAGTGAATTTAATGTTTTGATTTGGCTGAAATTCACAAATGTACTTTGACATGCATTAAAAAGTAAACTGCTTTCCACGTGTATGTGTGTGTGTGTGTGTGTGTGTGTGTGTGTGTGTGTGTGTGTGTGTGTGTGTGTGTATGAACGACAGAACTTAAAGATCCCTTTACAGATTGCGCTTCAGGTAAATAACTACTGTGCTCGTTATTGGCGCGATGTTGTGTTTCTCCCTCTGGGATTAATAAAGTCTCATCTGATGTCAAACCATCCCTAAATGAACCACGTGAAGCATCGCGGGGTCATCGTCATCATCACCATCCTGAGGAAGAAACGGAAAGATCATCCTTAATGAATCTGAGTAATATTTAAATATAAAGACAACATATGAAGCTACAGTCATATTTGGATTATTATAGTCATTATCCGTTAATCTGCTGATCGACTAATGCTTGTAAAACACTAAAAAGTACAAAGAAACATCCTTAAATTGCTTCTTTTGGCTAATCAACAGGTTTAAAATATTTACTATCATATATGGTAAAAATAAGCAGCACATATTCATTTGAAATGATTATTTTCATATTTAATCACTTAACTGTCTAATCACTGCAGCTTCAAACTGTAAACAGTAGTCCAATAAGACGTATATCTATCTGTATACATTTCCTCGTTACCTTTTATGAGTCTGAGTTGAATTTGTGGAGTTTGTTTTAATATTAAACCCCCATTTCAATTTTATAACTAATATAGGTAATAAAAGATCAATTAAGACTTGGTGACCACTTAATTAGGCACGTAAATGAATAGAATACAACAGCTGTTGTACCATCTGTCTACATTTATGATATTTAAACTGCTTATTTAGTAATTACACTGTCAAAAGGCGTCCTTTAAGCTCACTGTCAGACATGGACAGCATTTAAGGTGAGCAGCTTCCAACGAAGATAATGTGGAGCGTGTTTAAACGGGACAATGTGAGACTTGTCACTGATGCTGCACCAACTGTTTTGGTTTGGCATCAATCACGTGAAGCAGTTTCTTATAAGCATCAACGGAAGCGCAGGCCTGCCGCTCCCTCTGCTCATCACGGGTTTCACTGGGGTCGCATCCACAGTGACACATTTTTCCTCATCGTTCACGTTCACGAACTTGAGCCAAGTGAACTGTGGGATTCAGCATGCGTGATGGTGGGGACACCCGATCACTCTGACTGCATCATATTCAAAGGGGTTTGTAATATTCCGGGTTAAATTTAGGGCAGAGTAGCTTTATCGGACTCCATATCACTGTACAGGTGTACCAAACAGAGCAGGGGTGTGACGATAACCAAGATACTTAACAAATGAAATGCTGATATCATGCCAGTAGTGCACATATGATATCAGAAATTATTTACACCGTTATAATTACAGACTGACTCGTCACTTCCATGCACTCGTATTTTAAGTTAAATTAATCTGCCAAAAAAGTCAGAGAATAAATAAAAGAACTGACTGATTTCTACAGACATCACAATAACGTCAGTACTGTGATTGTTTTGTAAGCACAACAATCATGAATATCTGATATCATGACAGCACTAAAACACGAGCACTGAGTTAATGTGCCTAAAACTGTACAAAAAACTCTTAAATGTCCTCATAAGTGCTTGTAAATGCATGATGGAGCATCATTAGCATTATTAAGTGTTTATATGGTGATTGTAAATGCTAAACTTAACACACTCCTCTGCACTAAACTGCAGCTTTTGCAGCTGTAACTTTCTCACTGCAGTATCGGTGACTTCAACCGTCAGTCAACTTACATTCCCTCCGTCTCCGTCACCTCTGCTGCTTCCTGCACAACAAAACCAAAAGACAGAACGCGTTTGAGGATGATGTCAGGTTGCCGCCGTAAACCAGCCGTGACACTTTAAACAAGTACAACAACCAAACATTAGGCATGCATAATCACACACGACAGCCCCACGGCGCGTAAACACAGGCAGCTGAGCGCCTGAACAGGTTACATGCTCGCTCAGCAGGTCGGACACGTCGCCTTTTCTGGGTTTTAACGAATGTAAACCGTTGTCACTCATGGCGATCTCTCTCGCTCTGAGCGCTCGTTAATAAGGTTATGATTGACATTAAAACCCCGACGTGCATATACAGATATTTAAAACGGTGATGCAAATTCCCTTCAATAGCCTACAGTCCGGATTATGAAATGACAGAGCGATTTGATGCAGAGACAATTGCTAATCACCTAAAAAAAAAAAAAAAAAATTTGAATTATTAAAATGGAGAGAGAGAGGGATGGAGGAGAGGAGGCAGCACAGCTAGAAGAAAAAGAAGAAGAAGTGATGTTTTCTTAATGGTTGTTTTTCCTAAATGACCAGTTAGTCATCTCAGACATCTGAGATGGGGAGAGCAGAGCACTCAGGCGACGTTTAGAGAATAAAAAGCAGGCTGGATGTCGCCGGAGAATTGCTGCGGGGCTTAAAACGCAGCCCTGAACCTGAAATGCCGAACATTAGTAGCTGCTCTTTAAAATAATGGGCTCACTCTCTCCATCGGCTGCTGCTCGTGAAAGCACTTGTTGTCTTATAGGTAAGTTTGGGATGATTAACAGCAGCATGGAGGGCGGATTCATCTAAAGCCAAAGGAAAATAAATGTAGTGGATGCAATTCTTAGATGTGGAGTTTTGGCATAAATTCTAGATTTGGGAGTTAGGAAATCAGATGCTTTGTACAGATAAAAGTGGCTTATAAGAAACATTACGTTGCCATGACTTCTTTAAATAAGAAAAAGCTACACAAACTGCACACAAATGAGATCATTAGCCTGAAAGGTGCAAACAGATCCAAAGTTCCAGTTTGTAATCATCTTCAAACACACATGAAGCACAAGCTTCCACGTTTCTCCCGTCACTATATTTGAAAGATCGAAACTGGCCAATAATCTTCAGGTTAACTGTTGCTTACATGTTTTCTTGTGATTCTTTAAGCTACAAAGTTTCAATCTCCAGCATGAGATAACTACCAACGCTCTTAGGCCTAAAGATGCATTGACCACCTCAACGAGCTCTTCTGGAGGACACGAGACATTAGAAAGACATCTAAAAAAACTAAACTAAACTGTTTCAAAAGTTAAACGTTTAGTGCACCTCTATATATTTTTCCTTTCACTTTCAAAGATGTAGATGTAAAGGGACCAAATCTCAACGCTGGCTAAATGTCTGGCAAAGTCGTCCTTTGAGCGAGTTCTCCTGGGTTTGCACTTTTCTTTCATACCTGCAGACGCACCTGCTTGTTTCAGCGTCCTGAGCATTTGTGGGCTGATGGTCACGTTTAAGGTTTCGGTTTGTCGTCTCCTCCGACCGGCTGCTCCATCGGCACTGAAGAACACAAACAGAGCTGGTGACACGTTTCATGTTGTTTAAAAAAAAAAAGAATTACTGCATCCATAAAACAAAGCAGACAGCAGATTATACACTGATGACCTGAAACATTATATGCTGTTAGTCCTCACTTCACATGACCTCTGAAGGTGCCCTGTGGTGCTCTATCTGGCACCAAAATGTTAGCAGCAAATCCTTAAAGGTGGGGATTCTTTAACAAGCAGAAAACGTACAGGTGAGAAAATCTTCCTCGAACCCTCTTATACACCTAGTTTGGACATTTTTAGGGGTCCCAGAACCAATTCTTCTTTCAGCACCTTGCTGGTTCATGTTTTGTTCCCCCCTTTGAACCTCTGTGGTCACCACAGGTCACAAGAAGCACCTTAGGAGCTTTGCCATCTCAGAGAGCGCCCATCCAGCTGTCCGGCTGTGATGATTTGGCCTTGTCAAAGCCGCGCAGGTCTTTATACCCGACCAATTCTCCCACAGCCAATTTGTTGACTACTAGATTCTCTCACTTCATAGCAGAAGTAAATAAAAACTTCACGTATTTATGCATCTTGGATTTGCTTTGTCCAGTTAAAATCTTCTATATGACTTTTTTTAACTGACCCTCAATATGCCTATACAGTAAACAGAAATGCCAAGCAGGGTAGTTAGCCACATCTCAAAATACATCACTTTGTGACGCGGTGTATGAGGGAAGAGCTCAGCATGCCTATTTCTATCACCGGTTCAGATGCATACCACTGTTGCTGCCAAACAAAATCGAAGTCGTTCTCGCTTCACAGCATCAGTACCAGAAAGATAAATATTCACTAACACAGAGTCCTGAGCTGCAGCAGGTGCTCCCCTCTTCTACCATTCAAAAACTTTTCAGTTTTAGACTGCATCAAAGCCATCTTTATGACACCAAGAAGGCAGTGCACAGAATTTTCAACAATCATCATAACTTAGAGAGAGAAATCCATTTATCATTAACTCACACGCTACATCTCTAAGACTTAAAGGATGGCAATTCTTTGTTAAACGTGTCACGCGTTTTACTCATTGCGTATTTGGGACTCATATTTTTGCAACACTGACAGATAACAGTTTGTTATTGATCTTTACATTGATTAACAGAAGGCTAACCTTTGTGTTTTATATCTGCCTTGATAATCTGTCCTCACTCCAGCAGCACACTGAACCTTTTCCTGCTCGCAGACCGGAGATGAAGCTAAAATGCATAAATTCAGCTGTTAAATGGAAATGCTCAACTCTCTGTCGCTCTTGATGCTCACGGTAACTTTGGCCTCTACCAAGCAAATATCAAATCAGCCTCCTTTCTCCACCGATGGAAGACAACGTGATGAGCAAGAGAGGCCAGCAGCCATCAAAGGAACGCTGGGATGCTTCCCAGATTTCCGTCTTGTTCTCTCTCACTTCGGGTCGGATTTGGGGAATGCGGCGGGAATCGGCGAGGAGCCCCTAAACTGCCATTGTGCTCGCCTTCCTCTCTTTCTGTGCTCTTTTCTCAGCGAGCCAAACGGGAGAACGCCTGCGCTATAATTCCTGCCCTACTCCATCTCAGCTAAGCTGTCACTGGCTTCACATGAGAAACAATGAAACTTCATCGGAGACCAGATTACAAAAGGGGAGGGGGGTTCAATATAAAAATTGTTCTAAAGGAGGAGGAGGAGGGGGGGTGTGCAATAAAAAGGCAGAAGCTTTGTTTCTTCCTCTCTGTGGCCATTATCTTTGGGGAGGTTTGGGGATCTGCTTTCTTAGCCTCTGTCAGCGGTGCAGGGGAAGACCTGGGGTAGTACGACTGGGCTTTTGGCTGCCAAATCGCCCTAACCCTCTTTACCACTCTTTTTTTCCCCTCATCTCGTTCCTTTTACTGTTTTTAAAAAGAGCTTAGGACACAGCATTTCTCTGTCTCTTCCCCTCTCTCCCTCTCTCTTTCTCTCTCTCTGGACCCAGCTTGTTTAAATTGGCCGATAGGAAAGGATTTGGGGTGGATGGAAGGAGCTTAGAGAAACGCAGAGTGGAGGGGTTGGAGGGTGGAGGGGTGCAGAGAGTCATCAGTGTTACAGTCAAACAGCCATGAAAAGCCTATGAGGATGAAAAGAACAAGAGTGCCTTTTTATCTAATGCACACAAATCCCATATAAATACTCCAATATGTTAGTTGGGGTATGACAAGGAAGGCCCCTCCATCACTTCCCCATCCCACCACCATCCTACAATAATAGAGACGTGGATGTTGCTGTGTTTGCGTGTATGTTTGTGTGTGCGAGAGACGGAGAGGGATGCTTTCAGCGCATCTTTAGTCACACTGTTTCAACATGTCATTCATGTGGACGATTGTATTAAACAATCACTCTGAAACACTGAGTCTGGTCTGCACTCTGGAGACTGAGCCGCACTGAAAATGGACTCCGGTGGCGTTTTAAAAATGTGGCTCCGGGTTCAACTCTGGGATCGCTGGAAGCGTAAGACCCGGAACTGATGTGGTTTTGACATTTGAAATGTCACTGGGAGTGAAGGCTCTTAGGCTGCAGCTGGGTCATTTGGCCGCGGACGCTCTCATACGATTCATATGCAGACAATGGAGAATCTCTGTGGGAAAGTAACAGCGTCTGGATGCCTTATTTGCAGTGAGCTGAACTAAATATTTTTGTTTTTATACAAACAGCAGCTCAAATCAACATTTTCACAATAATAACGTGTCAAATAATTATGAGAAGAGAGTGCTGCTATCACCTGAATCTGCAGCCTCTTAACGCTGTAGAAAGCTTAAGCTTGTTTATCTGACTGATCCACAAATGTATCTCTAGCACTACATGCACAGAGGGTAAAGGAACACTATTACACTGTGTGTGATATGAGAACATTTCCTCTTAACCAAAACCCGTTTCTTATCTTTTGTATCCAGAAGGACATAAAATACATTCACCAGCCACTTTGTTAGGTGCACCGGTTCACCTGCTCATTAATGGAAATATCAAATCAACCAATCACACGGCAGCAACCCAATGCATTTAGGCATGCATCAGAATGGGGAAGAAAGGTGATTTAAGTGATTTTGAAAGTGGCGAGATGGGCTGGTCTGAGTATTTCAGAAACTGCTGATCTACTGGGATTTTCCACACAACCACATCTACGGTCTACACAGAACGCAGCAGCAGAAGACCACACCAGGTGCCCCTCCTGTGAGAAGTCACTCAAGTAACCACTTGTTACAAGCAAAGCATTCAGAAGAGCATTTTAGAACAGCACAAGCATGGGTGGATGGATGGATTGATGGATGGGATGGGATGGTGACCACCACATCTTTGATAGGTCTGTTTGGTAGTAATATCCAGAGTAAACACAGCACATAGATTAGCTGTATTAAAATGTGCTGTAACTGTGTCTAGCTTTCTCACAGTACAATGCAATGGCCAGTATTCTGACAATCTAGACATATGCAACTTTCTCATTTTTAACTTTCTCATTTCCAATTTTCTATCCTTCCCGGGTTTTATTAACAGCAGCTATTAATATTGATTAGTCTGCCATGATAAGCTCAGTTTTACTCCCGATAGATAGCAGAGCGACACACACAAACCCGTGCGCAAAGCCAATACTTTGCACAAATGCAAAGTATTGGCTTTACCAGGATTTAACATTCAAATTTTATGTAAACAAACAAAACTAAACAATGGGCAAAGTTTGTCAATGAGAAAGTTGTAAAACTGATGAGGATGTAGTGTGGAAGGAAGGGGAACTGCAAAAACACTGAGAGCGAGTGAACAGTTTGTCTGTACACTGTATGTTTTATGTTGCTCTACACTACATCAAGAAGTAGAGCTGGCTAATTTGAAGGTTGGTGTTTCAACTCTGGGCTCTTCTAATGCTTGTTGAAGTGTCCCTGAGCAAGACACTGAACCCCAAATTGTCCATTGGTGCATGTGGCTTGTTGTGTATTGCTGGGCTCTGATAACTTAATATCAGTCCAGTTATGGCACAACATCAACAATGCAGCGTGCTGCTTTGGGCTGGAAACAAAAATGGGTGTCCTGTACATGACCTGATTGTGTTATCTCGCATAATATGTCATAATTGAGGAACAGCAATGCTGTATCTGGGACAGCTCATGAATTATTTTAAGTCCTCAGCAACTGTTTTGTCATTTCTGTAAAGCTGACCGAGTGGACCAGTGGAGCTGTGGCGTTTGAGCTGAGTTATTTTCTAGATGATGTTGTTGATGTTGCTAGTTGGAACTTTAAAAGGAAGTAGACATCAGTATCATACACAACACTGTGTTCATCATTGTCATGTACATTCTTTTCCTAAGTCCTCCTTTCTGATGACATCATGCACAAAAAACAGCATGTATGACTGAGTATTGAACTGCAACCTCTCAAATCTCTCAGTCACAAAGAGGTGAGATTTTCTAACTCTATAATCTGATCACAGACCATTTATAAGGTGGACATAACCACCGTGACATCACTCGCTGCTTTTTGGACTCTCTCAGCATTAGCAGGTTTTTTTTTGTTTGTTTGTTTTTGGGAACCAGAATTGACCACATTTGAATGAGAGGGTGGAGAAATCTGGAAAACCCATATTGATGTGAATATATAAATGCTGCTGTTTTGTTAGTCTAATTGGTTGTAGATCTAAGCATGGGCACGGCCTGTTTGGAAATCTGCTTAAATGAGAGAGGGGCTTTCAAATACATATGAATGCAAGTTCACACAGTACACGTGACTCACTGTGTTGATGGGGAGTGTGGAGAGCCCGTTACACTTTGCTTCCTCTCCGCTTGTGCATCACCGAAGCTGGAACCAGAGACATAATTTCTGCCTCTCTGAAGCTCCTCTATGACACACAAAAGACAAGAATAAGGATTAGTGAGAGTAAAAAAAAAAAAATAAAAATTGACCCAGACTGTGTCGTTGCTTTCCATTACGGTGCATATATAATTAGTTTTATGACACCATTTCACTGGGTGTCTTACTCTGGCATCAAAACGTTGCTCTGTTTATTGGCAGCTGTTGATGCTGATACTTGTCTAATTTCAGCCCAAAGTATATTTCTGAGCCTTATGATTTCTCCTCTAAATATGGTGTGTACAAACAGCCCGCCAAACAACACGTGAGCATTTGTTTCTGTTAATGTGGACATCAAACTCTGATCATCCCGTTTCTGATAAACACTCGGGCCGAGTTCCTGAATTGAGACAAGATGTCAAACAGTAAACGGAGGATGTGTGAACAAAGCAGCCAACAGAGCTGAGACGGAAACAAGAAACAAACCCTGCTTTCCTTCAACACACACACACACACACACACCGCAACTAACAGGCTTTTACTGCAACAACCAAGAAGAGAGAGAGAGAGAGAGAGAGAGCGCGAGAGAGAGAGAGGGAGGGAGGAGGTGGAGAAGTGGATCTTCAGATAAAGCTCTCATCTCTTTGCCCGTTGAAAAGCCCCGCAGTCACGTCAGCCTTTGTGAGGGGGAGACAGAACGATCAGGAAACCAACTTGGCTTCTCCTCTTGGCAAAATGCTACTCAAAGGAAAAAGAGATAGAAAGGAAGAGAAAGAGGCCTTCCCTCGCACTTGTTCGCTACTCTGCCTCTCACAATGCTCTATCTATCCAAATCAGCACACTTGTCAGCCAGACAGCTATAAGCGATTTCCAATGCTGTTATAAAAAGGGACCATTTCTAAGCTGAAATGTGTGTTCTCTATTGTGTGTTTATGTTTGTCTACAAGCGACAGCAGAATCTCTGTTCATCAGGACTTACAAAGGATGCACACATGGGCTGTTTCCAAGTCTTAGACTGACATCCACCTTAAACAACTGCTCGAACTGGAAGTGAGTCATTTATTATTATTATTATTTTTAGAAAAGTAAAAAAAATAAGTCAGACACTAGGAGATGTATTCATCTTTCCAGTGTTTTCCCCAAATGCAAATCAATTCTACATTTTCTCTCTCTTTTTTTTTAAAAAAGTGAAACAAAAAAAGCACATGGTGGAGATGACCTAGATGAGCTTTTTCTTCCTCAAACCCTTCACTGTTGCTCCTCAGGGAAACCACAGCAAGTCGCTTTTCCCTTCTACAACTCAGGTAACTGCAGAGGGTTTTCCACGGCTTTCTGAGTTGGCACAGAGGGCCAAAAACAAGACAGAGGGGCTGCAGGGAATCAAAACGAGTGGCGAAGAAAACAATGGGCATGATTTTCAGAACTGTGCGCAGTCCTGTACCCTAATACAGACATGAAAGTTGGTTCTGGAAGCTGAACTGTTTACTTATGTAAAAGTCATAATCATATTTCAATAACAAGACTTCAAGTTGTAGCAACAAAACATAAAAGTACCTAAAGCAGAAGTGCCTCTCATGCAGAATCATACGCATAGAACCACTGGATCATAAATACTGATTAATTAATGTATATATCACTTTAATTTTGCAGCTGAAGGTGCTGTTTAGCTTCATCTATACTAATACAGAATAATACTAATAAAAAAATAAAATTGATTTATATTTTAAAATATGCAAAATAATAAGACTTTGTACTCCATTAATTTTATTGAAAGTACAATACAACTACAAAGTATAGTGGAGTAGAAGTACACAGCAGCATAACACAGAAATACAACTGTATTATATATATTATATATTTACCCAGTAAAGTACTTAATGTACCAAATTTACATTTCATCACTGGTCTTAATTGTGCTCTCATGCAATGGCTTTAGGCACTGCAGTACACTAATGGCAGTAGTAGGTGGGGACCATTATTTTTCAGGGTGGCCTTTTAGACACGCCCCTGAGTATTTTCAGGTAATTTCAGGTGTGGAACTGCCTCAGGTTATAAACTGAAAAGCAGCTTGAAAGTTTTAACAGCTACTCTGACATCTGGCTAAGGAGCAGCAGCTTTGGGCACACTTGGAGAAAGCACATTTACACAAATCTCTTTGATTTCCACTGAGAACAAACATCTTTCAATTTCTTTCATGTGTCTGAATTCAATTTTCTGACAATGTGGGCCAAAGGTGACTGAAGCCGCACTGTGGGAACTTGTGTTTGGCGAGCATGTGACTGATGACAGTCTGTGTTTAGTCAGTGTGGAAGGAATCAGGAGGAGACCATGTGATGATGAGAAGAACCAGACATACCTGTAGATGTTATTTATATTTTAACAGCAAACATCATCCTGATTAACTTGCAAAACACATATTAGTACGTGCAGGTACGGACTGAATTTGACTGAAAAAGCCTGAAAGGCAACTCACAGAAACTTAACAAATTTGACTTGTTCTCTTCAGAATGCATTTAGTTAAAAATTAAATCGGTTTCCACGACACTCATTTAGTTCACTGTTCCCGTTTTAGAAGCATGCACGCTACTGCGAGAGTGTGTGACAATCATGCCAGAGGCTGTGTGTGTGTGTAAATGTGAGACTTGTTCACTGGAGCCCTCTGCTTGAAGCGAGCCACTCATTATTTATGACCTGGCTTTTCTGCTCTGTTAATGTGCTGTCTGCTTGTCTAAACGTTGACATACAAGTGGACACACACACACTTATAGAGAGGCATCAGTTTAACTGTTATCATCACAGGCTGTGACAGCATGTCAGTGTCATTGTCATGAGTGTGTCTTTCTAAATGTATTCAGGTCTTCTGCCGTGTGGCACGCTGATGGCTGACATGTCTGTTCATCTTTTACTTTTCCCCCTGCTTTTTATTAATGCCTTTTTACCGATTAATCAAATATACTTCACTGAGAAGAAAACACTTTGTGGAAAAGACACACTCATACTGTGACCACAGAAATTAAGAGGGTAAGTAGAAGCTGGGTGCTGCAAATCAAATGCACTTGATTAACTGATCATCAGCAAGTGTGAACATCTCTATGAAAACAGAAGTTTTGGCTGCTTACAGATGGGGAACATTCAGGAGTGGACGGCCCAACAGATTCACTCCAAGGTGAGACCATGTAAGGCTCAGAGGAACCGCAGAAAACCAAGAGCCACATCTCAGACTCTACAGCCCTCAGTTAGAAAGTTAAATGTTAAAAATCATGACAGCACAATTAGAAAAAGACTGCACAAGTATGGCCTGATTGGAGGGGTTTCCAGGAGAAAGCCTCTTCTCTCTAAAAAGAACATGGCAGCACAGCTTAGGTTTGCAAAGCTGCATCTGAACAAACCACAAGACTTCTGGAACAATGTCCTTTGAACAGATGAGATCAAAATGGAGATGTTTGGCCGTAATGCACAGTGCCACATTTGGTGAAACCCAAACACAGCATATCAGCACAAACACCTCATACCACCTGTCAAGAACGGTGCTGGAGGGGTGATGATCTGGGCTTGTTTTCCAGCAACAGGCCCTGGGCATCTTGCAGTCAGTTAGTGGACCATGAACTCATGTGAGGGCATCTGTCTGATAGATAAAGCTGTAACAGAACAACGATCCCAAGCACAGCAACAAATCTACAACAGAATGGCTGAAAAATAAAAGAACCAAGGTGCTGCAATGGTAAATGGTAAATGGACTAGTTCTTATATAGCGCTTTTCTACTCTCTTGGAGCACTCAAAGCGCTTATGGCACGGTCAAAGTGTAGACCTCAATGTGAGAGACTGATAAAGTCATACAGAAAATGATTACTGCAAGTTATTGTTGCTGAAGGTGGCTCCACACTCTACTGAATCATGGCGTGTACTTAGTTTTTCACACACTGCTTCTGCATTTTGGTTTAGTATCTGTTAAGTGAACAATAACATGGTGTAATATGTTGTACTGTTCATCTGAAGTTTTATTTAAGTAACAGTAACGTAAGTAATAGTAAAATAGTTTCCACACCACCAACTGCAAATAAAGTTAAACTCTAATGACAAATCAAAGCTCTGGGAACATTTCAACAGCAGAAGCATCTATTGCTGTGCCATGACACAGAATAAGCTTGAGCTACTTGAGCTAGCTGTAATCTAGTAAGATAACTTTGCACTAAATATTATCTTTCTATTATATTATCTTTTTATTTATGAACTGATCAGGACCCAGCCTTCTGACTGTGAAAGGGAAAATATAAAAACCCAATGTTATATTTAACATTAATTCTCTGTTTTCTTTACTCAGGAATGTTAATAGCTGATATCCCCCCTCTTCTTTATTTACACTTCCTTCCTCCTCACTTGTTATTTTTTTTCCCCTTTCCAATCCCCTTCCTTCTTTTTCCGCTGTCATCCCTCCATTTTCTTTCTTCTGTCCCTCTTTCTCCTCAGTGCTGTTGTCCAAGGATAGGACACGCTGCAGGTGATGGAGGTAAATCATCGAGGACATAATTAAGAGGCTTACGAGGAGGAGCGCGCGTGTTACGCATCACATTAGGAATAAAAAAAAACCCCATGCAAACAGGCCTCACAGTTAGACAAACGCTCATTTTCATTCACAGACAAACACAGACACTCAGCCGTAGGGGTTTGACCTTATACAGTGGAGTTAAATACCTCTCTTGCTTCATTTGGATGTCTGAGTACACACACACACACACACACACACACAGTGTGTTTTAAGCACCAATGAAGGACGCATCCGACATGTTCATCTAGTTCCCTCACAAATTTGAATGTTGTCTGCTCACCCGTTGGCCCTCAAAGCTTCTGTGAGGAGTTTTGTGTGTGTGTGTGTGTGTGTGTGTGTGTGTGTGTGTGTGTGTGTGTGTGTGTGTGTGTGTGTGTGTGTG
>JAVDPK010002450.1:147437-157438 GCA_034780415.1 Cichlasoma orientale
TGTGTGTGTGTGTGTGTGTGTGTGTGTGTGTGTGTGTGTGTGTGTGTGTGTGTGTGTGTGTGTGTGTGTGTATCTGTAGGGCGGGGAGGAGGGTATGAGCAATTAAAATGACAAGCTGGCAATTAGCAAACCCCCAAATCCCCTAAAGAGTGGGCTAATGTGGCTAATACATCAGCTGAGTGGCTTGTGTGTGATTTTGGGTACTGTATGTGTTTAACTGTGCGTATGAGTCCTGGAGCTGGGCATTGACGTCTGCTCTGAGCCAACACAGACAATGGATCACGCCTGTCTACACTAACTTATTTGATAGCTTGGTGCTGTGCACAAACAACACTGAGCAGGACAGGATCAGCAGTAGCATGGAGAAACACAGAACAAGGCATAACCATGACTAAAAATGTGAAAGAAATTGGCCTAAAATATAAGAAAAACACGCATTAAGCTGGACCTATTATTCTTTCACATATACTCATTGGCCACATTATTACCTGTTCAACCTAACACAAGCATCCAATCAGCCAATCACATGGCAGCAACTCAATGCATTTACGCTCATGCATTTGAGCATGTAGACCTGGTCAAAATCTGCTGAATTTCAAACTGAGCATCGGAATGGGGAAGAAAGGAGATTTGAGTGACTTTGAATGTGGCATGGTTGATGGTGCCAAGCTGAGAGGAAGGAAAAAGTAACTCAAATAAGCACTCATTAGATCCAGGGTATGCAGAAGAGCATCTCTGAAGGCACAAACATTGAAGCAGATGGACCACAGCAGCAGAAGACCGGACTGAGTGGCATTGCGTTCAGCTAAGAACAAGAAACTGAGGCTACAATTTGCATGTACTCACCAAAACTGGACAACAGAAGATTTGCCTGGTCTGATGAGTCTCGATTTTTGATGCAACATTCAGACAGTGGGATCAGACTTTGGCAAAAACAACGTGAAACTATGGATCCATCCTGTTCTACTATAAGCCATCCTTCAGTAAATAATACGTTTAAATTTGGAGTTTCAATTAATTTTAAGGTCAAGTTTTTGTCTCACAGACCCAGCCAAATGAACCAGTCAAATTTTGTTCAAAAACTGGTTGCGCACACTTGTCCATTCCCTCTGAGCAGACACCGATAAGGTTGCTTTGGGTTGTACATATAAAACATGCCACAAATCCTCAAGAAACAAAAAAATAATCTAGCATGTGAAGAAACCCATGTGGTTCCTCTCACACCTCCGCACAGGTGGCTAATAATGGTGTGAAACAGGTGTGAGTGTCAAAATTTACAGATAAAGGAAGAAACGCCCTATTAAAAAAAAAAAAAAAAAAGCCTGGAAAGGTGCGTGGGATTTCTGATGTTACAAATAAACATGTAATTTTAACGGTTCATAAACCCATCTTAAAAATGATGGATAACTCTGCTCACTAATTTTGACAAACAATATATGCCAAGCTAGTTAAGTGATCGACTAGCTCGTGCAGCAGATCAACAAACTCGCTTTCACGTCACCTTGATGACTGGTGAATACATAGGTTTATTTATTTTTTTATTGCCAATGAAAAATAAATTAGCAGAGGCTCTTGCTGTTTACCCAGTTACATCATTGACCTTTAATATTTCTCTATACTCCAATCCCTGCAAAAATAAATAAATAAATCTTTTTTCTTGGGTGCTGTGCAGCACATTCCCCAGTCTGCCCCTCTGCAGCCTGTACCAGTGCAGGCCCAGCCATGGCCAACGTGTGCCCAGATGAGATAACTCGGTGCAGGCAGGGGGGTGGGGATGGGAGGGGGCACCAGGGAGGGCTGCCTCCTATGGAAAAGAGAGAACTTGGAGCTTGGCCAAGTCTTTCTTCCTCACCGCCTCCCGACTCACTCCTTCTGTCATGTAGCGGGCCTTATGAAACAAGTCAATACAGAGAAGAACCAAACAAATGAGTTTGAGAGAGAGAGAGAGCGAGAGAGAGAGAGAGAAAGAGAGAGAGAGAGTGTGTGTGTGTGCACAGAAGCACAGAAATAGAAGAATACACACACGTGTGTGTGTGGAGGGGGGGAATTATCATGGAGAAAAGACGTGCAGTGACTTTCTTCATCAAATACTTGGCAGACGATCAGAGGAGCGGAAGCTATTGTTGGAAGACACCCTCCTCTTTCCCTGTGCACACAGCAAATGCAGTCACTCACACACACACACACACACACACACACACACACACACACACACACACACACACACACACACGCACACACACACACACACACGCACAATTCAAATGCACACTTCTTCTACCTACCTCCCTCCACTCCCACCCTCCTGCTTTCAAACTTCAGCAGTGAGTTGCGTGCCACTGTCACATCTTCTTTCCAAAGTCACAATTAAAGATGCTGAATACGTGAGTGTGTGTGAGACTGTGTGTGTGTGCGTGTGTTTTGGAGGGTGAGGTGGCTGCTTCGCAAAAATTTTGATTGGCAAACTTTATCTGGGGACCCCAAGGGACTGCGCAGCCACTGTAAACGATTTATCGGAAAAATGCATCCCAGAATGCACCTCGGGGGCTCGTGCCCTGGGGCGATTATTGAATGACCTCTGAGAGCGTGACTCATGCTAACCTTCCCACTCGTCAACAAATTAACTTCCTTCAGCAGTGGAAAGGTACTGGGACGATCCACTCGGCAGCCTATTTACACAGACGGGTTCAGACAGCGTCAGATGCAAAACAGAGGGAGCGTGTCTGAAGGGAGGAAGGGACTTTCATTAGGAAGGGGAGACTAGGCTGGTGTGGAAATTGTTTTCTTCTTGGAACTGTTTAATATATAATTTAAATATAAGGGGACTTACTGTTGGCAGTATAAATGAGTAAAAATACAAAGAACACAAGCGGGAAAACAGGTGAAACAGGATAAATATATCTGATTATCTATTTTACATGTATGTTTATTCAAAGTGGCAACCTAAACGACTGAAAAACAAGCCATGTGTTAAAAAACGCAGTTGCCTCAGTGGCCACTTAAAGCTGACTCCAAAAGCAAGTTAATCCCCATAAACTAGAAGTTAAAATATTGAACTACGTAATTAAACATGTTTGCACTTTGGCACAAAAAAGGTTCTGGGTTCCTCTAGCTAGGAACTCACTAGTTGAGGCCTCAGTCACACATGCCTAAAGACCAGTTAGCAGCCCCTTGGCAACCTCCAGCTGCCAGGGGAAAAAAAATGTGTATTTCTTAAATGGTTGCTGGAGATTGGTGGTGGTCATTGGGTGAAATTGGTCACAAAGAGGCATACAGTGCTGCAGCACGAACCTCCTTGCGATTGCTTTTACCATGCTCAACCGTAGCTTGCATGGAAGATGCCAACTTGTCTGCAAACATTTGCTAACTAACCATCGAGCAGTAGTGAAATTTGGAAAAAAGTGACACAATCTGAAAATGGAGAACATTTGTCTTCAAAATAAAAGTTGTGGCTAACCGCTGCAAACATTTCAAAAGGCTCAACTTTTACTTTGAAGGCGAACATTCTCCATTTCACTGGTTAGCGAGTACTTGGCGAGTGTTTGCAGATGAGTTGGCAACTTCCACACAAGCTACGGGTGACTGCATCAACCTACTAGTGACCAAAGCAGCTGGTCGGGGAATATGGTTCTCTCCCTAGCAACTGGTGGTTACCAGGGCGTCACTGAAGGGTCTCTAGGCTGGGGTTCTAGCAATAGATTGCGCAGTGACCGATAGCAGCCTCCAGCAACCACTTGCAGCCCGTACAATGCCTCCATCTCCTCTAATTTGAGTCGCATACTGGACCTCTCAACAGTGTTTCTGGTGTTAGTTTGCTTTGGAGCATTTTTAATGCAATTATTAGAAAGTCTTATTGTGTCATTAATTGTACTAATAGACATCCAAGAAGTTTGTGCTCCAATTTTGTGACTTTGTTCAAAACAGTCTGATCACAGTGACTATATCCATCTTTTATACACAGCCTATGGTTTATTTCTATACAAGATTGTGGTGATTGGAAATAAACATTCCTGATAATATGCCAAACATTTGCTTCCAGCTTATCAAATATTAAGATTTTGTATTTTTTTTTTAGATCCTTTATGTTGCTGCAAATTAAACATCCTGGGTTTTTAAACATTATTTGCATAAAGTAAGTGTTCTGGAGATGTCATTGTGGAATATGAAAGATGCTTAGGATTCTTTCTGATACAGTGAATAATTAATAGAATGTTGTTGATAGAGTCATCGGTAAAGGAAACTCTCATTGTAATCCACAGATGTCCCAATTCCCTTTTTTTGCGGTTTGACATTTAGGAAGAGCATTTCTTTTTCCAAATGCCATTTCCAATCTTATTTTACCTACCTAGTCTGAATCTCAAGGCTGCCAGTGGTCCCCCATGAAAAGCCAGTGTCAGCATATCTGTCCCCTCTGGGCCTCCATCCAAGCCAGTCGCCCATTGCAGTCCAGCCAGGCCTCCAGAACAGCGCAGGTGCTGAGCTAGTCTTAACGTGGCAGCTGAAGCTACCTCCTCTGATACCAGCGCCATGTTTACAGGTGCCAAGCCCACATCAAAGCACATCAGCTCCTCCTGTCCTCCACCTACCATGACAACAGCCCCAGCAGGGTGCCAGGCGAGGAGGGTGGCCGGCACCGGGCACGAGGCTAGGAGAGAGACCCCCCGTCGCTGGTCATAAAGGACTAAGGAGGAATCACTTAAGCCAAGGAGGAGAGTGGTCTCAGAGGGGTGACGAGAGCAGGAGACAGGATGGGATGACAGTGGGATGCGGGTGATTGAAAGGCGGTGCAGGCGTCCTCGTGCACAGTCATACACACAGGTATCAGCCCAGGACCCCTCTCTGAATCCTTGGGGTCCTGAAGGTAACTCCACTGTTAGGACCTGGTAGGGCTGGAGCAGGCTGAAGCGACAGTCCAGGGGGCTGCCTTCAGTCCGGACCGAACTAATGACCTGAAGGCGAAAAAGGTAGAGAGCAAGAGGGAACGGCTTCAGAAATAATGGCTTGAAGAGAGGAGTTAAAAATTTAAGAAAACTCATCCCATAATCTTGTTTGAACACCTATATCCTGGTACATAAATCATGTTCCTATAGGAAATGAAAGAATGTGAGAAGGATCATTGAATGGTTGCCTGCTGGTCTGAATCTACACCTGTCTCCCCCTGTCTGGAGACCTCCCTGGTGGAGGCTACAGAATTTGGTCTAGCAAAATGGGCTTTGCATTTAATAACAATCCACAGCCTGGGCCTCACTCCTGACTGGACTCTAGAAAAGAAAAAAAAAATGCTTAAAGTAAATAAATAATAATGGTATAAATTGTAATCTCAGTACTGAATTACTGATTTTTGTGCATTATCAAAAATCCCCTTTACCTCTGGTGTCACCACCTGACAGAGATACTGTGCTTCAGAGTGAAACATTAACACTGCTTTTGTATGGACTGTCATGAAAATTAAGTACACATATTCACAGGGGATGATTTATAATAATATGCCTGCCCCAAAACTCCCCATTTCCTGTTCAAACTTTCTGTTTGAGGGACAGCCAATCGGAAGACAGCTGGCTTAAACAGAAAGATAAAATGGCAAGTTTCAGACAGGCCTAGTATGAGGCAAGGATTCTTTTGAACAGTGAATCATGCAAAGCTACTCTAGCAGAGACCAAGACTGGAAATGTGGAGTTTGAAATGAAGATAACAGTCGTCCTTTAATGTGAGCTGCAGGGATGCCAACACGCTGTAACAAGATTTGAAGGATGATGTCGTCTTTCAGTGTTGAGGAACATAAACATTACTGTACACTTTAAGGTATGAGGTTGAAAAAAAAGACTTCCTACAATTATACACATGTCACTACAACTATATTAACTTTTTTTTTTAAATTATTAGTCAGTATTCATCATCACAAATAGATCTTGTAATTTTTGTTGCTGTTTTAACATGTTCCTCTACTCGAAACTTGACTTGTGTCTCCAACTGCTATTAGACTAACCTGTTTTTGAATAAAAGGGAGGAGACAAAGATGCAACAGATGAGAGAAAGACAGAAATGAGTCATGCCATGGCAGTAGCCCCAAACCCCCTGGAGACGGAAGAAATGGAGCCTTCCACATTGCTAATAAACACCCAGCTGTCAATCAAGACAGCTAATGATAAGAGCTCTATTTTAACTCAAGGTCAACAACATCTTCTCCCTGAGCATGCCATGGCTTGGCACATAATGATAAACAACCTCCTCTGTTTACCTGTGTGAGGAGCCAAGAGCTCAGCACTAGACAAGAAAAGAAGCCCTTTTCATAGGATATATAAAGAAATCTTCTTTTTTTTTTTGACCAATGGTCAAATGCAAAATGTAGATTATTTCCTCCTGGCCTACAACCAGTTTGTGTGGGTACAATGGTCCTGCTATGCAAACAAACACTGACATTGAGGGAGACAGGCCGTGTCACGGGTGGTAGTGTCGATAAAACACCCACAAGAAACCCGGAACAGTACGTGGATGACAGGAGAACACAGGCCGCACTAAACAGCAGTCCAACAGTTACACAGTCACTAAAAGAGCTTTTTAGGAGGGATTTCACCTTACCAAAGCCTCTATCAGAACCCTGCATTGACCGTGGCAGCTTTGGCTAAATGAGCCCATTTCTTTTCGCCATGTAGACAGAAAGAAGGATCGGCTGCCTGCCTGCCTGCCTGCCTTCCTTTCCTTTTTCAAAGCTGCTCGGCCCAGTTTTTTGGCAGGCATTGCCAAAAAAGGACTTAGAGGGAGGAAGGCAGGGTTTTTGTTTTTTTTTGCCTGCCCATGGTCTATAGCAGGAGAGAAGCAGATGACTGTCCTCCTGAAAGCTTTTTTTCCTCTCTATAATCCCCCAGAGCTAGCTCCTGCTTCTCCCCAGGGGGTGGGTGCTGTGTGTGAATGTGTGTGTTTATTTGAAGCAGCAGGGTAGAGGGGCTCAATTCATGTAAAAGGTGGTGTATCCTGGGGCTGATGCAGTTCTCTGGATAGCTTAATTTCTGCAAAATGACACATGCATGACAATAAACTATCACACAAATGGAGAGCAGGTGAGGGTCCATCATATTCACCCTACAGAATGCTGTCACAGGACTCATAAGACCTACCTCATTGCCCCCAAACCGGACCCCCCCCCCCCCCCAAAAAACACATATCCTTTCAGCTTTTCATACCATGCCCGGCTTGCTGGTGCCCGCTGTCTGCTCTGAGCATGCATGCCACCATGGCACCATCGGGGGAATGAGGTGAAGCTGACTCAGCTTTGTTGCACCTGACACATGACCCTCCAAGAACAGGAACCAGAGGGCAGAGTCAGAGAAAGTTCAGAGGCAACAAATAAATACTACACTGACTGATTCAACCTGCAGCAGCCAATATTTACAGGATTTTTAAAAAATGTACAAAAAATATGTATGATGTTGGAGCAACAACATAATAAGACGCTCAATACTGTAAGTAATGAGCCTCAAACATCCGTGCATGTGTTTTATGGTTTCTTTGATCCTAACTAAACAGAAACTTCATTCAACTCCAAGAAACTAACCATACAATCCATAATTTATGTGGATATTTCCGACTAACATTATTCACAGTTTGATTCTTAAACCAGCTGTTTCCACACAGCATTCAACATCTAATCCTGCTCTGTGGTACATTTATTCAAAATTGGTATAAAGACAGCAATAGAAAAAGATCTAAGTCACTTAAAAAGTGGATTATGGATGTCAGGAGCCAGGCTACTCAACTGACTAGTGTTTCAGCAGAAACAGTGACTAAACCCTTCTTCTAGATCTACTGGAAAGACATGAAGCAATAAGGGAGGACACTGTTGATAGCATACATTTGAAAACACTGACAGCCATGCGTTAGATCCAAAAATGTTCTGAGTAACAAAGTTTATCACATGATGAAACATTTCTATCTCTATAGAAGTGGTCTTAAGATGTGGGTGATGTGTTAGAGGGCACAGTAAATATTCACAAAAGAAAAAACTCACTTTTTTTCTTTAAACTGGGAAATGATCATCACTCACAAAGCCTCCAACAGTTTTCTTATTTTTAAAGAACCCGTTTGCACCTTGTTTAACAAGCTGCTACAATTTTTTATCCTCAAACAACAAGAGGTGTAGAGATGCGTTGTTGTAATGCATTCATAAAAACAAAGCTTTGTTTGCCTGTGAACTCTCCAGAGTGTATTGTGGCACGTGACTGTACAGTTCTGAGAGCACAAAACAGAAAATGATGAATCAGGTCAAGAATGAGTGTGAGCAAGTGAGTGAACAGATGTGCAAAAGAGAGACAGACAGAAAGGGATGCAGACGGAAATACATACAAAAGACGAGAAAGAGTGGAAATGGAAAAGAATAAAGAGAAAGATGCAAAGAGAGCAGAGACAGCGAGAAAGAGAGTGAGAGAGAGAGAGAAAGACTTCTAGTAAGTAGCTTTCTCCAGGTTATTGGTTTCAGTGACTGGTCAAAACTATTCTTCTCCATTCTTCTCCTCTCTCTCTCTCTCACCGGCACCTTTTTTCCCCCTCCATGGCGTGAAAGATAAAGCGGACGGGCCCAACTGTGTGGCTGGCCCTTGTTCACAGCAGTGGCCTTTTGAAGCCAATTTTCCAGCTCACGGAGCAGAGAAAGACAGGGAGAGACGGATAGAGAGAGACGGAGGGACTTGGAGGAGAGTCGAGGGATGGGGGTGGTTGGTGGTGGTTTGGGGGGGGGGGGTGCAGGGTGGGACTGGGGAAGTTTTAGGTATGCGATTTGGGGTTAGAGTTGAAGTACTGATGTGAGAAAATGCACAGGCACAGCAGGATTACAAACCAAAATATTCCTCATACCTTCACCCCTGAAAATAACGGAGGGAATATCATTCACTGGACACGAAACTGTATGAGTAGTGCTTCCAGTCTGATTTTTAAAACGCAGTGGAGCTTAGGGGTAACTCTACACTTTGGATTCAGCACCAGACCCTTTCATGGTACAAATTATTTTGCAGTGCATTTCTGAAAAGTGCTTTCTGCTACATATGCTTATGAAGACTGCAGGAGAAGTCTCGCCAGCAATCTTGGTTCAAAAGCACACTTACTCTTCATCACGGTGTTCTTAAAGTGAAGAATAAATAAAATATAAATTAGAAATGATTCAATTTCCATTAAATATTTTTTTGCTTTATTCTTAAGTCAAAAAAATAATTAAAAGACAGCACAAACAAACAAATGCAGCTCAAACAACTACAGACTGTTTGGTGACAGATAACAGGATAGACTTACAGTTATAAAACGTGTTTGCAACCCCCCCCCCCCCCCAAAAAAAAGGCAAAAGCTGACAAAACATTCATCTCACTTCCATTAAGATTATTAAATTCCAGGAAATGGCTGGTGTGTGCGTGTGTTTGTTTGGAGGGGGAGGGTGTAAAGCATGAAGGAAGGATCATTAAAAATGTTAACTGGCTGCATAAAAACCGACTGTGTATGTTTTCCTCTCCTTCCCACCCCCCACCCCCCTGCGTGCCGTGGCTCCACTTATCAGCATGAGGAGGGAGGAGGTGGCGAGGGGGGTATACGAATTAAGACCACATAGGGAAAGAAATCAGACTTTTTTAAATGCCGAGAGACTGGCTAGAAAATTGGCTTAGTGCGGCAGATAGCGAACTGAACAAAAGGAACATATATATGAGCTTGAAGTGATTGAAGTAGCTGGCGTCGCCCGATGTGTGCCCAGCATTTGATTCCCGCTACGGCTCTTACATAAACTGCTCGCTTAATTTCACACCGCGCATCTGAAAAATGACAACAAACGCTTTCATTAGAGAGCGATGGCG
Organism: Cichlasoma orientale; assembly: GCA_034780415.1. Classification (NCBI taxonomy): domain Eukaryota; kingdom Metazoa; phylum Chordata; class Actinopteri; order Cichliformes; family Cichlidae; genus Cichlasoma; species Cichlasoma orientale. The sequence goes on from JAVDPK010002450.1 coordinate 157,268, forward strand.
CAGCCCCATGAAGAGACTTTAATGTTCTTGAAGCGAGGAGGAAGGAAGGAGGAGAAGGATGAGAGTAGAGGGGGGGGGGGGGGGGTTGAAGGAGACAGAGACAAAACTAGGTGAAGGAGTGTGATAAAAGTGGCGAGCGTTCCAAACACAAAAAGAAAAACCCGCAACCAG
>JAVDPK010002450.1:181018-193290 GCA_034780415.1 Cichlasoma orientale
CCCCCCCCCCCCCCCCCCCCCCCCCCCCCCCCCCCCCCCCCCCCCCCCCCCCCCCCCCCCGCGAGGCAGTGGAGGAAAAAAGTGTCCAGAGGTTGGGAGACACAGTAAGGATTTGTGACGTGCTCTGCAGGGTTGGGGCTGGGGAAAACGAGGGTAGCGAGCAATAAAAGAACTGGTTAGGCCGGATCCAGATTCATGTTTTAGGGGAGGACCGCTTGGCTGGGATCCAGAGAAATAAGTGCGGTCGGATGAACCTTTTTCTTTTTTGCTCGTGCTTCAGTGCTGAATGGATTTAAAAGGCTTGCGCACCAGTCGGATTTAAGGATACCTCAAGGAAACTTTTTTTAAATCAATTTTCGGGATGTTTGTTCAATGACACCTCTCCCACCCTCCTCTGGGATATTAAACTTAAAGGGTATCCACTTGCTCTTATTATCTTAACGCTACTTGGCAGCTTAACAATGGCACTTTATCTCAAAGGTAAGCGATGTTGTGGCAGGTATAGTAGTAACCCGAGGTGGGTTTATAGGATTATATTTTTACTACTGTGTTTTTCCTGCCGTGAGGATCTCATTTCAGATCATTATTTACATCAACTTTAAGTTTGTCCCCACATATGGAAGGGCGCAATTAATCACATTTTACTGTCAACTACTGATTATTAAAACAAGATAATAAAACTACGCTATCTGCCAGGCTGTTACGGGTTTAATTCACGCCGCCTAATTAAGAAAAAGTTTTAGTTTTTCAAGTTTAATAAATCCACTATTTTTCACTATAACTGAGCACCCCTACTTCGTGGTAACATGTTTGTTGAGTTAATAAATACATTAATAATTTCAGCCATTCTTTCAAATTCTGATGCCTTCATGTGAAGAACGAGGACTTAGAGTTTTATTTATTTAATTATTTTATTATCTTTAGTACATTATCAGCAATCTGTCAGCAAGGGCTTTCTGGAAGACAGGCTGGTCAAAGATTAGGTGGTGTAGGTGTGGGTTGCGCACTGCTTCGGGGCTTTTGAAGTTGGGCTCATTGCAGATCAGTACAAAGTGATCGGGATCATCCTCTGATGATGGAAGTATGATTTTCTTTTAGTATATAAATGGCAGGAATCATTTGCTATGGCATATGCTGTGGTGTTAAACTGGGCTCTGTTTTGGAGTCTTTCACTGGTAACATGGTTCTGGTAAAGTTGTGTCTTTTTTCCACATTAACACAGCACCGACAGGAGATTGTCAAATCTTTAAGTTTCGCTTTGCTGCTACTGTTGCGGTCATATGGAACCTGTCTTGGCACATTTTTTTCCTCACAGGTCAGTTGCCTGTTGTCATTTTTGTCTCTGTGCCAGACGCAGTTGGTTATTGTGTTGTAAGTTTACACGGTTACCTGCTGCGCTACTTGTGCAATTGGAGAGAAATGCTGAAAGCGAGTCTTTCGGGAATTAATGTGTCACAACTCGCATCAGATTAATGATTCATAATGTTTTTATATACTCGTATGTTCACGTAATCTCAGAAGTACTTTCAATTTTTAAATTATTAACAATAAATGGTGCTATCAAGGCAGCCTCCTTGAGGATTATATGTATTTTTTTTTCCTCCAATAAGCTCAGATCTTTATTTCTGCTTTTCATTTTTGGAAAATCGAGCAGGCTTGGCAGTTTATTTGGTCATATTTACCTTTTCCAAACCCTGCTCGTAAACTCTCACGAGGACTTTCAGATGAGTGTTTGGCTCTACAAGCAGCGAACATGTTGAAGTGCTCCTACTGATGGACCATAACGGCAATTAGGATGAAAATTGCTGTGTTAACAAGTATAATTACACCACCTTTTTATTTAATCAGAACTGTTTAACTGGTCAGTGTTTGCCGCTTGTGTTGGCACACGCAGAGCTGTTAACGCTTCCCACATGCTGGATGCTAGTAGATGTTGCAATATTTTATCATCATCTCTTAACATGAACACACAACATAATCTGTTATTTAGAGATAGAGACCTTAGATTAAGTTGAATTAACATAACCAGCATATGAACTGAGTGGGGCATGTTGCTGTTAAGAGAACTTGTTTCTTAACTACCTGGCTGTCATTTTTATCTGTTTATATAAAAAAAAAAAAAATTGACCTCAAAGGCATCTGTTAGCTGTCTGAGGTTAACCTTTTACTGTTGTTTACTTATCTATGAATCAGATTGTTGCACAAAAGCCAAAGTAAACCTGAGGGTGTTGCTACTTGTGATAACAGGTGCTGAAGTGATTCTATAGGACATGTCGACACGCATTATAAGAATGACCTGCCAATTCTGGTACTCTGCGGCAAATGCCAATCGGGCTCCACGGTGCTGGGAAGTGAGCACAGAGCCCACTAGAGGACGTGGGGCCCTCAATCCATCTTTATGCAGTCTGTTTCTGATTGTTTAGTAGAGACATTCACACCAGTGGCCTGCTGGAGGTCATTTTGTAGCTCTGGCAGTGCTCATCCTGTTCCTCCTTGCACAAAGGAGCAGATCCCGGTCCTGTCCAGCTCTCCTAGAGTAACCTGGAGTCTCCTGGAATCTCCTCCATGCTTTTGAGACTGTGCTAGGAGACACAGCAAACCTTCCGGCAATGGCACGTATCGATGTGCCATCCTGGAGGAGCTGGACTACCTGTTCAACCTCTGTAGGGTTCAGGTATCGCCTCATGCTACCAGTAGTGACGCTGATCCTAGCCAAATGCAAAACTAGTGAAAAAATAGTCAGAAAAGATGAGAAGGAGAAAAATGTCAGTGGCCTCCACCTGTGATACTGAACCTGATGTGTATATAAGCAATCAGCAAAAAAGCTGCAAATTATTACTTTATTTAGCTTTTCCTTATTTTCTGTCAGCAGTCATGTGAAGGGTTCTCAAAGGGCTCTGAGATCCTGTAGGGGGGAAAAAAAGTGCGTTCATGTGTAGTCACCGGCACAAAAATGGATTTTGAGCCAGGAAAAAAACCTTGTAGGAATTATGATTATGTTTCTACTTTGTGTAATTGGGTGAATATCAGTTCACGTTCAATAATTCAACACACACAAATAAGTGATAAATAAAATCAGCAAACATGGAGGAAATGTAGCACTCTGAGGATCAAGTATATGATTGAAACCAAGTATGTTGCAGCACATTAAAACTGTCTCGTGTCTAACTCTGCATCTCGCAATCTTGCGTGTTTAGGTCTGAGTAAAGGCGTGGCCAAGGAAGGGATGGCTCAGTTCGAGGAAATGATGCGGCAGCAGCTGGAGAACTCCATGCATGCCGAGCTGGAGAAGCTGCTGGACACCACCACAGGGGCTGAGAGAGAGGTATACCAACTGTCCGTTTCTCTGTCTTTCTCCTTCCCTTCCTCCCTCGTCTCTGACCATCTGGTTGTGATTTAGTTGGTTGGTGGGGTTCGCAATGCTGGGAAAACACAAAAGTGACACACACACTAGAGCGCACTGCCAAGAAGGGTTCCACCTACACGCAGACGGGAACAAATACATAAAGTACGTCATAATGTAGCCAGACTTTTAATCAACAAATCGCCCATTTAGTCAAGTTTTACTCATAATGTAATACGTCAGCAGAGGGGTCCGGCTCGCATGAGACAGGCCTACTGAGAAAATCTGCACAAGCTGCTGAACTGAACTTGAGAGTGGACTCTTTTTAGCCCACGGCACCAGCATAATAAAAAATTAAGAATATAATCCAAACTGAAGTAAAAGCAATGTGTTTTTTTTTTTTTTTTTTTTTTTGTTGCTGTTGTATGTTTAACTAACAAAGCTTGAGACAAAACTATAAATAAACACACACACAGTGTTTGGCACTGTGTGTGTTTCAGGCAAGCACTGTTTAACTGCAAGGAGTTAGATGGAATAAAACAGAGTAAACAGGAGTCTGTCACACACATGACGCATTAGCAGTACTTCAGAACTTTAAAATGTATAACAATAGCTTTTTGTACTTGCAGGAGGTTGTATGTGTAAAACGCCTTGTGCACACACACACACACGCACACACACGCGCACACAATAGGTTACTCATTGAACTTTGAAGTGTAATTAAATATCAGTGTGAATGTGCAAACCTGTCACAAGCCACTTAGACTATTATTTACTTGTCTGCCAGTCTGTTACATATTTCCTACCATCAGGGATTTACCCTTTTTTCTAAACCATGAAATGCACATGAATTGTTTCACTTTCCTTTTTTTAATTAAAGAAAAAACTTTAAGGCATGTGACATCAAACAAACAGTTGGACTGTGAAATCCAAAGTTTTTATGTGAAAGCAAACAAAAAAAGGGGGGAAAAAACTAACAAAAGACAAAGCAGGACCCATAATAAAAACTTAAATAAATCCAAACAGCAGTGTTTAGCTGACACATGGATTAATTAAGGTAAAATATACTTATCCCATAAACTGGGAGCTCATGTGTTACAGTAGCCAAAACATTAAACACAACCTACAACAAAATAGCTTCAATTAAATAGAAAAGCTCAGTAAACTAAATACAATATAACAAAATAGGTCAGTAAGTAATAGTTAAACTCCATCCTATCCAGCAAATCAAAAGTAAATTTCTCTTCTCATCTTATAAACTGCATGAGATTTGAAAAAGTTTCATTTTCTAATCACTTTTTTTTTTTTTTTAAATATCTTTATTTTTTGTCCTCTCTGTCTTTCTTGTCTAAAATTGTCAGTGTGTGGGAAAATTATTTCAAGATCCAACGATACTGAAACAGAGACCGAAATAGCGATGCTAATATCCACCATATTGAATTTCAGATTCTCAGGCTCAGTTTTTACACTTAAAGCTTTCAATACGACTTTTGATAAATGGAAGTTTTTAAATTCTATACATCAGCGGCATTTACCCCCCCCCCCCCCAAAACAAAACGGTAAAAGGCCTGTAATTTTAAGTATAGTGGCTTCAGTCATTTTTTTAAGGTGTGCAGCTTCTCTAGCAGTTTTTTTTCTTCCTTTTTTTCCCCCTCAAAGCAATAATACTCTGAAATTACTGCAATTTCAGAAGTGATTTATCATTTTCATATCTTTCTGGAAACCACTCATAGTGATTTTGCAACTCTCCTTAGTTTAAAATAAAATCTTTGTTTTTCAGGTGTCCAAGAAAGATTTCAGGGGCTTCAAGAATCTCTTCCATAGATTTCTGCAGGTGAAGGGGCCATCAGTGGAGTGGATCAAGATAAAGAGACCTCCAGAAGAATCTGTAAGCCTGCTTTGTGTGATTTTTGGGATAGATTGTATATGTTTGTGTATGGATTTCCACCATTCATATAGCGTTTATTGTGCGTGCAAAAAGGGGGGGAGACCCAAAAGCAATGGTAAATATGCCATATATACATATACACATGCATACATGATAGAAAGTAATTATCATTGAATACAGAATAGAATAACTTCTAAATAGTGGGTTGTTGTCTTGGAGATGTGCCACTAAAAGCATCACTCATTTTATCATCAATCATTTTTAGCGTCCTCCTCTGATTGTGAGAAAAACCGTTGATGTTGCGTTGCAAAGATGAGATAACAGCACAGTTATCACATGAAAGCAAATATGGAAACTACATTTATTTTTCTGCACAATGATGTTTTCCTAACAAGGCCTAACCCAGGCAGTAATGAAGTGTTACGAGGAATCAGCCCGTGCTATTTAAGACTTTGTGTGTGAGACTAACATTGTTCAGCAGTTGTCGAGTTGTTGCATCAGATATTTACCCTTTTCAGAGCTGACTTTTGGATCCTTGCGTTTTTTTTAAATGAACATATCCACCTTTATGAATTACAGTTTGAACTGCGGTCTATTTCTGACTGAACTCCAACTATAATTCAAACCATTTCAAGCATAATATTTAATAACCTAGGGATATATTGGTAGAGTAGATGTGGCTCTTTACTTTCTTTACAGAAGATTCATGATCGTGTGCTCCAAGAGTCTCTGAGACATCGTAAACCAAAGTTTCTTATATCCTGAGAATCATATTTTGAAGGTTTTCTCATCTAAAATGTACCGCGGATTTTCTTCTGTCTCTCATAACGTATACGCATAATGTACTCTATCATCTTTGGATCATAGAGAGTACAAAATACAAAAGACCTGATTACCAGAATATGCAGGAATTTTTTTTAAATTGTTTTAAACAGTGCCAGGATGCTGTCAACAGCCACCTGAAAACAGTGTCCAAAATATGTGGAACAACCAGTAATGTGATTAATTCCCATTAGTCATAATTGAGAAAGAACTTCCTTCTAGTAAAATAAAACTGAAAAAATAAAGCCAACCGCAAAGTGCTAAAACCTGTAGTTCCTCCAGTGGCTCCAACAGGGAGTCGATCGCTATAGACTCCCATGTTAAATGCTCATATTTAGAGCCTGGTACAAGAACCAGGTTCTTATTGGGTGTAGAACTTCATGCTTCAGTTTTGGTGATTGAAATTTTTGTATTTTATTAATTTGTTGCTTAGCGATAGTTAGCAGATGCATGGCTCTGTGCATCGCACCTGTACAATTTATGAATGCAACTTGCTAACCAACATTGGCTCCTCCCTGTCACGCTAAAAAGCCAGGTGACTTCTGGCTCCAAAAACTAACATGGTAGTAGGCCAGTAGACTTTTTTTTTTCTTTCTTTAGCCCTTTTGCTACCTGGAGTATGGACCATCAATAAGTGACCTCTAGAGTCCTCTGTCCTGTGCCTTTGCCTCTACCTGGCTCCAAGGCCTGTCTGATGCACTAGTCTGGCTCAGCACCGGTTTTTCTAGCATGTGACCAATCCATTCTCACTACTTCTTCCAGTTTCTCTTTCTGCTGGCATGTTATGTGTTTTTTTCCCCACAGTTTGATAATGGTGATCTTGTCTGGCCAGTCGATCTGAAGGATTGTTCTCAGACAGCTGTTGATAAATGTCTGCACTTTGAGAGTAGTCTTTGCCATCCTTTTATATCTCAGCCACATATGACAACAATGACTTGATCTTGGAACTGAAAAGTCCAACACTTGAGATCTCCAGATGTACTTGAGCTGTAGAAAGGCTGTTCTTGCCTTGCCAATCCTTGCTTTGACATCTGCATCTGGGCCACCCTGATTGGTGATGATTCTTCCAAGATAATTTAATGACTCCACTTCTTCCAGGGTATTTCTCTGAGTGTGACTGGCTCAGCACTGCTTGTATTGATTCTTATGGTTTTTGTATTGTCTTTATGCTGGGGTCTACTTGTGAAGAGGCGTCCACTAATATCAGAGTCCTATCCTGTGTCTGCTGCTTGCTGGTGGCTGTGGGAAAGTAGTGCTATATCATCCTTGAATGTAAAACCAATCTCTGACATTGTGGCATCTATGTCTGTGTTTTGTACAGTCTACAAGTACTACACACAAGTGTGTCTCCATAGTTTCTGCGCTGGTTGTATGTCTGTAATCGTCCTCTCTGCAAATGGACACTAACGCAGGGCCCCTGGCTTTACTTTATGCATCTACAGTGACACAATCTTGCTGATTTTTAAAGGTTGTCGTATTGGAATGATTAACAATTGCAAGAAAAACAATTGCATGCATTGTGTATGCATGCAATGGGGAACGACTGCATTGTTCCTCATAAATTTGAGGTTTGACTAATGGATGGACCCTCCTTTCCACCACCCTGGCATAGACCTTACTGGGGAGACCGAGGAGTAATTCCTCCGATAGTTGGAGCACACTCTCCGATCCCCTTTCTTAAAGATGGGGACCACCGCCCCAGATCTCCACGCGACGTTGCAGAGTCGTGTCAACCAAGACAGCCCTACAATATCCAGAGCCTTCAGGAACTCAGGGTGGATCTTGTCCACCCCAGAGGCCACCAAGGAGTTGTTTAACCACCTCAGTGACCTCACCTCTAGTGATGGGCAAGTCCTGCCCCTCGTCTCCAAACTCTGCTTTCACTACAGAAGGCGTGTCAGTGGGATTGAGGAGGTCCTCGAAGTATTCTTTCCGGCGCTCGACTATAGCCTCAGTTGACGTCAGCAGGGCCCCACCCTTTCCTCTCCTGAGTCAACTGACAGTTTAACAGAATCACTTCGAGGCCATCCAAAAGTCTTTGTCCATGGCCTCACCAAACTCCTCCTATACCGGAGTTTTTGTTTCGGCTACCACCCGAAACAAAGGTACTGTTCTACTGTCGGTACCTGTCAGCTGCCTCTGGAGTCCCACAGGCTAACCAAGCCTGACAGGACTCCTTTAGCTTGATGGCTCCCTTCACCTCCGGTGTCCAACACCTGGTTCGGGGATTACCACCACAACAGGCACCAACCACCTTGCAGCAGCCTCAACAATGCAGGTGCGGAACATGGTCCATTTGGACTTAATGTCCTCAGCCTCCCTCGGAATGCTGTCGAAGTTTTGTCAGAGGTGATAGTTGAAGACTTCATGGACTGGGGCCTCCTGACCTTCCACTTTGCTTAATATTACGTGTCTAATTTCTATCCCCAGTACCCTCTATTGAGTATCTATTGAGTATATATCAGACCTAGTGTGGATTATTTTAACAGTTTCCTTCAACAGATGTAAAGGTCAAATGTAATCAATTTGAAGTTTATACAATAATATAAATGTCTTTTTGTCAGTGATTATTCAGGAAGATTTTGAAAACCAGAAAATGTCATTAACATTTTCACCTTTTAATTTTGTAGATATTTTAGTCCGTCTTCTCTTACAGTATGTTCTGTGGTGCTGTGACTTAAAAATGCCTTTTTAATTTTTAACATTTATACTTCCTCTGGCAGGAAACCGAACAAACCACAGGAGTCAGTCTTCATGGCGCTGTTGTGTGTCGGTTACTTTACAAAGCTGAAGTGCGAAGTCGTCAGGGTGTCTTGGAGTTGGTTGTGCTTTCACTTAAAAAAACAAAAAAAACAAGACATTGTGTAGAGCCTCCTTAGTTTCTAATCACAAGGGGTGCCTTCAGTGCTCTCATCTAGTTTCCTCAGTGCTGGGTTTTCATGTTTTTGTGTGCGCTTCAAAGTACGAGACTGAAAAGTTTAACAGACTGCAAAGTTATCCAATTCAGCCCAGTCTCAAGGGAGGTCTTTGAAATCTGAATGCTGTGTTTTGTGTCAGTCAGAGCTGTTGTTGAGCAGTTAGGAGCAGCACTTGAGAATAGCCAGTGAGGAAATGGATCTGCAGAAAGCAGATGAATCTGAGAGTTGGCTTGCAGGCTGCATGCTCTTTCAAACTCTGCACAAGTTATTTCCCTTTCTCTTTTTTGATACTGTGGAAAGTATGACTAATAAAGGAAATGAAAACACAGCAGTAGTGAATTGTTAAGGGGTAAGATGAGATTGCACAAACATACTGAGGCAAATTGTTAGACTGTGTAAAACAGCCATCCATCCATCTTTCTTCCACTTATCCTAAAACAGTGGAGAAGAAAGTGGCTGTATGTGGATTTCAGCAGTGATTAGGTGCATGAAAGGTTTCATGTCAATCACGATCTAAACGTCCACATCCTGATGTCAGATGTGACGAGACTAGGACTGTCAAAACAATGGGTACTGAAAATTCCTATTGGATTGGATACTCGTGTGCTGTTGCACACAAATCATGTATCAAAACCAGCAGCTCCGTATTCACCTCCTCCAGTTGACACACAACTTTGCATAACCCCTCCCCTCATTAGGAGCTAAAGTAGTTCATGTTTACAACACTGAACTTTAAGAGGAATTTTGAGAGGTCTCGTTATTAGCAAATATTCTAGTATTATTCTAATATTAGCAATTATCTAGTACACACAAACCCAGCCAGGGTCACAGGTTGCTGCAAAGTGATCATCTACAAAAAGTGATTGCCGGTATTTAAACTATTGTAAATGACTTGTTAAGCTGCCAGATATTTCTCTTATAAATAATATCAAGCCATTTTGAGCCAGAAAGAATATTATCGTCACAAGGTTGAAGCTGCAATCAGTTTTTTTTGCAAAGTGATTTAAAAAATTGAGATTAAAAATCTCACTGTCAAGAGAGACCTGGCCAAGAGGGCAGCAAAAATGGCAACAAATGTAACATTTGCCATGGGCAATATATAAAATACAATTGGGATATTTTTAGCATCTAAAGACTTGTTTTTGTTTTTTTTTTTTGTTTTTTGTTTTTTGCATTTTTGGCCACAGCAGCTATTATCCTCCGTAGAGGGAGACAGGAAATGGGGGAAAGATACAGGGGAAGACATGCAGGCAAATTGGCGACAGGCCGGGACTCGAACCTGCGCACATGGTCGCCGGCTTTCACCACTAAGCCACCCAGGCGCCCCGCATCTAAAGACATTTTTCATGTTGAACAGAGAAATTGGTAGATGCAGGCAAGCTGCTGTTGTGAGCAATGGAAGAACGTTTTTATTTCATCTAATTTTTTCACATTAAGCCATTTACAAAACATTTATCAGTAAATGCTAGTTTGGTGCAGTAAAATATCATTTTAGGACTTTGAAAATTAAAAAAAATCATACTCTAGTGTCCTGCTAGTTATACTTATAGTCATAATCAAATTGAATTGAAGGTCTGTTTTTTAATTCAATTTAAACTGTAAAAATGGAGAAGTTTAATTTAGCCATATCTAATGATTACACCCTTCACCGTAGAACCACAACATCCTTGCTATATGTCACGCCTCACTCTGCTGCCACATCTTTATAGTCTGCCTTTTCACTGTTTAGTAAAGACAAATAAATAAAAAAGACAGTTACGTCACACTGTGTTGCCAAAAGTTCACTCACCCATCCAAATAACTGAATAATTTCTGCAGAGTAAATCCCTACAGACCTCCAAACGTCACGTGACCTTCAGATTAGCTCAAGAGCAGCGCGTCGAGAGCTTCATGGGATGGGTTTCTATGGCCGAGCAGCTGACATCACCAAGCGCAATGCAAATGCTGTTCCAACATGATTGCGCGCCGGTGCACACAGCAAGAATCGTAAAGACGTGGATGAGCCAGTTTGGTGTGGGATAACTTGACTGGCCTGCACAGTCACATTGTAGTCCATCACTGGATGTCATGACAGAAGTTCGGCTATAAAAACCATGAGTCTGTTTCTCATGTGGGCTTAATGAGTAAAGTTTATAGAGCTGAAAGCATGAAAACGCTGTAGCATTAGATTAGAGTTTGTCTTTACATTATAAAGACACTGAAACCACACCCATATACATGAGGTGACATCCACTGCTATGCACTGCACTTGTCCTTGTCTCATGTTTCACTGGCATATATAATCAAGCCAGATCATTTGTCCTGTTGCACCACATTGGAGTTGGATGAATTCCAGACTGAGTTAGACAGGTATAATAAAAGTATTAGTCACTAAAGTCATTCAAGTGTTTTATTTATAAACTTTCTCTTTGTGTCTTAGGTTCACATACGTGCCTTCTGCTTTCTAGTTTCCTTGAAATTAAGCAATCTGTACTTAGGAACAGACGTCACAGGTTCAGGCCTTGAATGTGACTCATTTGAAAGATTTTTAGAGCTCTGGAGAGGTAGAAGTGGACAGTTTTTCTTTTTTATGCTTTTGTTTCCCTGCACGCTTTACATTTGCAGGTTTTTAAGGGCTAATAAATTATTTTATTAAATCATTGTGAATATAAGTATTCAGTATTTGACAAAAACACTCCAAGAATTTGTATTTGTAGCTTCATTGAGCTTTTGCCAACCTGTACCACTCCTTTCTAGTTGTCTATCTCATTACATCACAGTTCAAATTTAAAGTCAAAACAACCCAGAGAAATATCTTTGTCTTATTTCCTCTCGCTTTGAGCTGATTAGAGTCATCATGCCAAAGACTGCAGAGATACACACCCACACACATTTGTGTATGAAGACAAAAGAATTTACCTGAACTGCATCTACTCTGCAGAAGTTGCTCACTTGCCAGATAAACAACTATTGTACGCTAACATAAAACTATAGCGAGGCACATTAAATTTGAATTTGAATCTGATAGTGATTATATTAATTTAATGCATTTTTATTTGGTGAGCAGCATGGTGGTGTGGTGGTTAGTATCATCTCCTCGTAACAAGAAAGTCCTGGTTCAAAACCATCTGTGGAGTTTGCATGTTCCCCCTGCAGCTTCCCCCTGCAGTCCAAAGACAGAGATGTTAGCTTAATCGTGATTCTGAATTGCCGTAGGTGTGAATGGCTGTCTGTGTCTCTGTGTTAGCCCTGCATGAGACTGGCAACTTGTACAGGGTGTACCCTGCCTCTCTACTTATGACCGATCGGGGGGGGGGGGGGG
>JAVDPK010002450.1:193584-214603 GCA_034780415.1 Cichlasoma orientale
CCTGATATCATTCATGAGAGATATGTTTGACATGTTTCACAGATTATAGGTCAACAGGTCATTTACAGCCGTTTAAATGCAGACGACCACTTTTTGGCACAACACCTGCAGCACCCCCGCTGCCTCAACATAAAAATGACAACCACGAAACGAAGGCGAGTGCCAGCATTTCCTCCACTGACAAAAAAGTAACGCACAGTAACTTGGATAAGTAACTTTAATCTGATTACTGGACTGCAAATAGTAACGTGTTAGATTACTCGTTACTGATAAAGTCAGATTACAGTAACTCGTTACTGACATCGCTGCGTGTCAAATAATCCAGTGACAGGTAAACAGACAAAGCCCGATCTGTCTTTTGCTCCTCATGCGTTCACTCAGCTGTCTTTCTTTTTTTTTCTTCTTCTTAAACTCGGAAGCTGCAGACGGAGAGAGAAAGGATTAAAGAAGGAGAGAAGGGCAGGAAAAAAAAGGAATGAGGAATGAGGATGTGGCTTCACAGGAAGATATGGAGGCGGAGAGATGACAGAGTTTGGGAGAGAAAAGTGATGAGGCAAGAATTGGAATCGGAGAACGTAAAATGAAATAAAAATCGTTGACAGACTGTAATGAGGCTGAGGAAATGGGATGAGTGTCTGCATGTGAGAGAGAGAAGAGGCCACATGGTTAACTAAAGTTTCTTAACGACTACAGCCAAAAATAAATTGATAACAACTGCTTACTTGACTAAGCAGAAAATAATTGATTGATGGATAGATGAATGTTTTATTCAGTATGACCTACTGAGGTCACAGAGGGAGTCGAGGACCATTTCTATGCAACCAGAAGTCTTTGTTGCACCCGCAGCCGTCGCGCCCTGGTAGCCTTTAAATAAAATGTGGGTTTGAGGCACTTCCACGTTGGCTTCACTTTTCCGACCCTGAAACTTTATCTAGCTTTTATTCGATGTTTATAATGTCAGTTTTGTCACTAGCTGCTGTTTGCAAGAACGACGATGGTGAGCGAAAGTTAAATGTCATTAATTTGATTAGCACCACCACAAGGAGTCATAAGTAGGGACTCATGTGGGTTAAATTAGTGAGGAAATCTTTTGAGAATAGATGCACTTCTTAAGAAAAAATCTCAGTGTTTGGCAGCGGCAATATTGGTCCTTTCAACATGTGCATTCACATGTATAAAACATTTAAGCTTTTTCAAGGAATCATTTCAGAACTTTGCGTCACTTCCGCCCTCGGCCTGAGCATTCTAAACTCGTCTTCGAGATTATTCGCTAACTGTAATAAAAATGCTGGATAAAAATGTCAGACTCAGTCCTGTGGGGAGATGTGATGGCACGCAGCGCCAGAGTTGTTTAAAGGTCGCATTGTTTGTGTGCGTGCAGCATGCAAGAGATGAGATGAGGTTGCGGACGAGCATTGTGCTGCTGAAGTTTGTTTTCTGCAGGAAATGTTTGTGGCTTGGAACATCTTGAATATCTTTATACAAAGATGGCAGTGGTGAGTTTTAATTCATATAAAAAAAAAAATGATGGCAGACTGGGGGAAAAATACAGATGTTTGAACTGCGTGATGGAAAAAGGCACCAACTCTGACTCAGTAACAGCTGAATGTAATTTCATGACTAAAGATGTTTGTATTGTTTGAACTTTTTCTAAAAGGAAGATGAGTGGGTTTTTTCCCCCTAACTTGTTTTTCCCATAAATGTAGATGCAGTATGATTTTGTTACTGAATGACAAGTTATTAGTAATATATTTAATGCACAGGTTGGCTTTAGTGTCACATATAATGTACGCTGCACCATGGCAGCTTAAAAGCTGTCTTGTTTGGAAATATTAAATTAATATTAATCACCATTTTTAAAAAGGACATATTGTGCTTTTTGTTATTTTCTGTGACATATAAACATAATGAGGTGAGCATATTTGTAAGTAGGACCCGTGTTCCAGAAAACACCAAGGCCCAATTTAAGACAAATAATCCTTTTATTTAGCTGGGAGTCATGCAAAGCACCTGTAATGGAGTCTAAGTATAAAAATGGGGAGTCTATGTGTGTATACCATAAAACTGACAAGCTTTTAAAACTAGATAAAGACGGGAAACAGGCTTCGTGACCCCTCGCAGCTCTGGAACATAATGATTACGGTCCTGAGATTCCAGTCCCTGGAACGGCCTTGGAGACAGAAACAGCTTAAAGGTCACGTACAGTTTCACATCATACAATAAGCGCGTCCGCGTGTGTGTGTGTGTGTGTATAAAACTCAGTTTTCCCAGCAGTAGAGTATCAAGAGTTTAACAGCCCTGTGACCTGTTGAACTTCTGGTTCACTGCCTCTCTAGTGAAAGGCAGTGATGAGTAAATTATTTCCTGTTATTTTTAAGGTGCTGCAGATGGCTGCAAGATGTCTCCATAAGCAAAGATACGAGGACTGATTGCACGGTTATTTCTGTTGTCACATGAAGTTTAAAAGTGACATTTCTGTCTTTGCAAATTACACAGCTTAAACTTTACTGCCACCTAATGTAAGGACAGCATGTATAGAAATTTGCCACATTTTTTTGTTACTGTTTAGTTTTTAATAGAGATAGCTGTACTCATATCTGGAAACATGCTTAAAAGATTGTACATAAAATATTATTAAATCTATCTTAATATTGGTAATCTAAACTGTAAATAATAGTGGGCCAAGCGCAGAACCTTGTGGTACCCCATTGTTTATTAAAAGTGAGTTGGTCTGAGACCATCAGCCATTCACCATTTGCAAGTTTATTCAGTTAATTTCTTGTGTATTTCTGTAAAATTCAGTCCCTGCTTTTAAGCTCAGTATTAGAAGAAATCGATGAGCCGACATGCCAAAAGACATACAAAGTGTGAGCAAAAAGTTCTGTGAATCATTCAAAAGACAACCTAACAGGCTGATCTTCGCTTTAAGGTGATCTTCTCGTGCATTTCTGGACTGCCTTTCTTTGAAATCGCTCCCTTGTGCATCTTGATGTCGCCATTGTTCTCAAACCTGCACAAAGAGCAAACGTGAGCTTCTCTTTGGAGCTGACCTGACTTTTGTGTGGAGGATCACTGCTGCATAGATGACCTGGCAGCTTCTAAGCCGGACGGCTGCCCATCAGGTCAGGAATGTGACCAGGGGCATGTTTATCCTTTTCTTTCATATTAACACGGTTGTTCCAAGTGAATTCATCTCCCCTCCCAGGGGGGCAAATTGGGGATTTCGTGTAAGTTTCTGAGACAACTGAGCAATGACATTCAGCAAAATGATCTGAATTCTGGTACATGCAGTTGTGCCATCTTGTGCCAGGAAGGACTCCCTGCGAGTCCTTCCACTTTTCAGAGGCACAACAAAAACACAAGGTCCGAATCGGAGTTCCACTCATCTAAAAAGCCGATAAGACGTGCACAAGAATATTTACCTTCAAACCATGTTTGGCTAAATTTAGATGTGGTATGGGTGGGGTGTTTTTTTTGTTGTTGTTGTTGTTTGGTTTTTTGCCAATTCTGAGAATTTTTTTTTTTTTACAATACTTCCAGTGACACATCCAGGAAGCCATGTGATTTTCTAAGTACTGCAGCCAAGTCAACAACAATTGAAATATTATGCAAGTCTCCTAGTGACATTAGCATTGAGCTTCCCCTACACTCAGTAGTATCAGTATATTGTGAAAATCATCCAACATGTTGTGAAAAGCATAATTTTGTTAAGTGATAATTCCTGCTGACATACTCATAACTGTAATCTAACAGTGGGCTGGTTGCAGTTGATACAATATTTTCACTTTCAGGTGTTCGCCGCTTCTTCTGACAGCAGCTTTTTAGTCAACGGGAAAAACCTGTTCAGCAGCACATTGCACCGGAGTTCGCGTCTTTACAACACAAACCCAATAGAGAATAATCTTTTTTAGTAATGTGGTTAGTGAGATGATCCTTGTAGGTCACTGAGTGGGCTCTTAACTTGGCTGGAGTAGCTGGAACACACACGCAGGAGTCAAGAGTAAAAGTAACTCCCATCTGTTTTGTCCAGAAAGGGAAATGAACATCTGGGTGTGGAAGCCATTCCCCTCCGGGGATACGGGGGTAGGATGGGGAAATCAGCTGGAAACATTTCCCTCATAACCGCACATCAACAAATGCTTGCAGGGAGTTGATCTATCCGCGCTGCTATGCACAGTATTCATCTTTATTCATTCAGTGCAAGCCGGCGAACACATTTCACCACCTCTAGCCATTTGTTTGTCCTTTACGATGACCGTCTCTGCGAAGGACGGAGCGCGAGCGGCAGCTGCATCAGTTTTGTCTGTCGTGTTTGTAACCTCATCCTCCTCGTGTGGTGAGCAGAGGGGATAAACACCAGAGGAGAGGCCGTCTGTTTGTCCACCATCACTGATCGGCCACTCTGTTGTTTTAGCAGGAAGAGGACACGGAAAGACATCCAACCTTATCGGCTCAGACACATTTATCATAGGATAAAACTGCACAGAGCTCGACCTAAACTCCGACATGCTCACTTACATCCCAGCAACAGAAACATTTTGTGACCTCTGGTTAAAATCTAGCATCTCTGAATGTTTCTGCAGTTATTTTTTTTAATTGGTCAAATAAAGTTAAGGAGAAATAACAGTGGAAAAGAGGTGAGCTGCACGTTCATGTTTATGTTCCTGGTTGACAGAATAGATTCACATCATCATGGATCTGTGGGAGAGGATGAATAAAGTCAGTACATGATATGTAAATACACTGATGGGAGAGCCGTTTCATTGCGCCTCTAAATTTACATACACACATCACACTCCAGTGCATCAACAAAACTGCCGTGTACTCTATATAACGCCTGCTGTGCTGTGTGTTAAGCCGCTTTAATGACTATTTTCTTTACCATTTGCTCAAGAAGTTGCTGCAATGTGTCTTTTTGTGTTGTGTGCACATTTCCCAAAAGCAGTTCTAGTTAACAACAAGTTAACAATTTGTGACATTTTCACATTTCCACATCACGTCAGCCCATTTCATTGCTCAGCTGGTAATCAGTCAGCCCACGTTCAAAGCTCTTACCGCCTCTCTGTGCCTCTGTAAAGAACTTAGGACTAGGAGAGTTTGCTTGCGAGAAAGCTGAAAAATCAAAGAGGGAGGGAGACGAGGAGGTCAGTCACAGGTGATCTCTGAGATGTGGGATCCAGAAGCAAGTTATAAGCACTTTCAGAGTCGACATTAAAAGAGCAGTAATGTCCTGGTGATCATTAGAAGTACTTTATCGGTACGGTTTTTCTTTTTTTCCTCTCTGACCCTCAGCCATCTCCTCTCTTTCCCCGTCTCCTCCAGATCCAGCCCTATGATAAGATCGCTGCTCGAGGCCTGCCGGACAGTGTGGCTGA
This sequence comes from Cichlasoma orientale, assembly GCA_034780415.1. Classification (NCBI taxonomy): domain Eukaryota; kingdom Metazoa; phylum Chordata; class Actinopteri; order Cichliformes; family Cichlidae; genus Cichlasoma; species Cichlasoma orientale. Next base: position 198,960 of record JAVDPK010002450.1, read on the forward strand.
GAGCTTGAACAAACTGGTGGTGGTGAAGCTGAACGGAGGCCTGGGCACCAGCATGGGATGCAAGGGCCCCAAGAGCCTGATCAGCGTCCGCAACGAGAACACCTTCCTGGACCTCACTGTGCAGCAGATTGAGGTATGAAAGCTTTTTGAATATCCCCACTCTAAAAGCCTTGATTGGAAGAATTTTTATGTGTGTCTGCCTCAAAGATGCGTTATTTATCCCTCAAATGATCGAGCTATTTTAGTGAGGAGATCATTATATTTTATGGCTCATTCACAGTAGAGTAAAAATAAGACAACAACCTCCTTGTGACTAGGAAAAATCAGTGGTTGTCCAGTGATTGTATTGAATGTTTTTGCATGTGCGCAATTTGCATTGCAAGCAGTTACGGTGACTACTTGACTGCTCAAAAGGTGATTTCAGAGGTCGTTTGGTGGGAGGTAACCTGTCGCCAAACAATTGCAGTCTGACTCTGAGTGAGTGCAGTCACTCTCAGACAGACCGGCAAAGATTGCAGTCAGTCTGAGTCGGTCTGCGCTAATGAGCACAATTCATTTGCCCCGTGTCTCTTACCATTAGGGGACTTGACTCAACTTATATTCTGGTTATATTCCTACTGTATATAAAAGCAAGGTTGCCCAACACCCATGGCACAGGCAACAGCCAGAAAATATGATATATGTAGTGTTATCTTCGAGATATTTATAAATGTCATTGGTTATGGTTCTAAATCGTTTTATGCAAAAATGACATTAAAATTCTGATTTTAATGTCATTAAAACAAATTTTTCACAACCCCCATTTTTTTTTTCCTGTGCCCTCCTCTGTTAATATCTGTTACATCTTTCAACAAAACTAAAAACAGTTACATTACATTACACTTTCAGTTACATTACTTTGTAGTACGGCAGCTTCGACAGCGACAGAATAGAGAGGAAGGTGTGGATATTCCTTGAAAGCCGTAAAAGCCTGGAAAGCCAAACCTCAGTGATGTATTTCATTCAGGCACGAGAATCACATCAACTATTAATGGAAACTTAATTTGAGAAATGGTGGTTCGGTTGAGGCAGAAGTGATGCTTGTAACCTTAACTTTCTGTTATTTGAATTTATTCTCATCTCGTATTGTTGAAGTTTTTTTATTGTTTTTTTTTTTTTTTACTGATTTAGTTTAAACCTTCCAACTAAACCTGTGCAATAAAAACCCATCAGTGAATAACCACTTTAATTATAGCTCTCACAAACACAGCCAACCGCCCTTTCTTCTTAATGAAATTCTTAGCATGGCTGTTCTAGGAGCAGCTGGGTGTCGCCTGCTGATCCGCTGCCACACCAGAGCTCATGATGTGGCTCAGATGTCATAGTAGATGGAGCAGGAAGTGATGTGTAGCCTGATGCAATACAGTCTGCTCTCTGTAGTGTTTGCATTGTTTTTGATGTTTCTTACTTTATTATCCCCAGGTGGGGGGTGGGGGGGTGGGCGGGGGACCACTTTAGATGATTCACAGGAGAAAAAAATTACCTCTGCCTTTTACACCGTGATGCAGCATGCGTATCATCCTCCAGGCACTAGCCTCTCCGACTTCATGTAGCCATGTGCTTTTCTGAAGCAGAGCTGATGGTCTTTTGAAAGCAGTTCAGTGTAAAATCTCAGGGGAGTCGCTGGCGATTGGCCGGGAAACAGAGGCGGCGTGTGTGCTGGCGGAGGGGAGTCTGTGCGGTTGTTTGGACCTGATCCTACCTTATTTCAGGAGCACTCATAATCCTTAATTCATGTTAATTTCCATAAATTAGGCAGTAATCACACCATCACATGTTCAAGCAACATTTTTAGGAGGATGTAGGAAGAAAAGTTTTTTTAAATAAGTTTTGAGGTAGTTGTGACCCTCGGTATGAAATGTGCACTGAGTAAGATTTAAGTGTTTTACATGATTCTGGAACTGAGTTTAATAGAGAGCTTGTATGTCTGTGGCGTATTTCTGGGTTTCATAACAGTCTCATGGGACACTCCTCTCCTCCCGGCACACTGCTCCCTGTGTCAGAGTCACTGCTCTCCATTTTCTGCTCGGGTCTGGTCAGATTACTTGCCGACTGAATCAACCTATTGAGAAAGGAAAAATGGATACCACACACACACATATGGCCCCTCTTAACCAGGTCCTCCTGTGAGAGAACGCCCCTCTCAGCCACCCTGCTGACTCATGCATTTTTAATTTATTGCTGAAACATGTACGCTCTCACGGAGAGTGGACGTAAAAAGGTCGGACAGAACTCAGACCCAGGCGCCGCCTGGCTGCTGGAGATTTACAGCTTTCACCTGAGCGGCTGCCTCAATAGCAGATCTGTCAAGTTAGCCGGGTTCAGTTATAGTGTGAATGAGTGAAGCTGTAAAGTGACTGTTTAAGTCATGCATGTAAGTGATGTTAAAGGTATTCAATATCAGAGAGTAACAGGAGCTGGAGCTGACACTCAAATGTCTTCAGGAAACTTGAGTATCATCAAAGTTCAGAAAGGATCAAAGCCTCCAGGCAGGTATGTTGAAATGTGAAGAGAGCCAAATGTTTGCCTTCAATTGTTACTGAGACATAAAAACTACATGTATAGAATAACCAGTTCAATCAAGCATTAAAAGGCTGCTGCATTTAGAACAAGAATGAAAGAATAAGATTTAAAACCTTTTTTCATCGCATTTGCTACTTCCGTACATTCATACAGTTTCACAATATTATGGCTTTAATGGCTGCAGAGGATCAGCGTATCTACAGCCGTTAAAGGCAGAGCGGGTCATCCAGTGATCGGAAGGTCGGTGAATTGAACTCTGGCTCCTGCAGCCCGCACGTTGGCGTTTCCTTTGGCAAGATATTGAACCCCAAGTTTCCCCTGATACAGCCATCAGAGCGTGATTGATTCAAAGAGTGCTACAAGTGCATAAAATAAAGCATTGTGTGAATGTGGCTTGTACTGTAGTAGAATTGATTGAGTGCTCAGTAAGAGTGGAAAAGTGCTTTATAAATACCAGCCCATTAGCTTATCTCAAGTACTGAACAAAAGCCATGAAAATTATGGCTACACTTAGTCAAGAAAAACTTATCTTTAGTACAGTAATCATAAACTGACTGCTACCACACTGCACATGTCGGTAACACAACATGGCGGGCTCATGAGCTTCCTGTTTCGGGGGTTGATTGGCTCTTTGGGGGACAGGTGCAGGACAACCACAATCTCCAGTGTTTGGATTGAGGATTCGTTGAGCGCTGCCTCTATTCCACGTCTCCAAACAAGGACCAGGGAGGTCTTTGCAACTAAAGCTTGTATGTAGCAGGTATTTTACAGGCTCTTCTTGTCAGTGAGTTGATTAGCTGTATGACAGAAAAATAATCAGCAGAAATTTTGATTAATGGGCAGGCCAAAAATGGGTTTAAGTAAGGGTGCTGTTGCACCCAGCTGTTAAGTCACTATAGGAAGGAAGAATTCCTTTTTGTAAAAGTTTTAATAAATGCATAGATGGATGCAGTAATAACAGATTCCTCAGAGAGGGACTCTGAGGATTATTAGAAATCCATTAGATGCATTATCCCTCTTTGTCTCTGTAAACCCACACTGCCAACATACTGCAAAACATGGAAAAGAAGCAGTGCATTATTTTGTGTGTGAGCAGTGGGAATGGCACATCATTTAAAGGCACAGCAAAGTTAAACACAGAGAGTTTACTCACTTCTTTAACTCAGAAATGAGACATCAGTGTTTGTTACAAGCTGTGCGAAGTTCATGGCCAGCCAACACCCATCCTGGTAAATAAATGGAAATGTGACGTTCTCGCTCGAGTTTAGAAAAGTCCAGTCATCCGCCGTCTCTGTCACAGGCTGTAAATCCAGCTCTTTAGTAACTTCCTCACGTCATCTTGGCCCCACTGATTCATACCCCGCGTCTCGTCCTCCGCCTCCTCTGCTCACTTTAATTTTCTCTTATCTCAGTTAAAAAAAAAAAAAAAAAAGACTGCTTCCTAGTCTCCTCAGGTATGTTACCTTTTTTGTATTCATTCTGATCACACAGTCGAGGTACAGAAACACCGTTTGAAAACGAAGGTGAAAATTTTCATTTTGCGTTATGGTAATTCAGGAATTTGAATGTTGTTGCGCTGTTGAGGGCGCTTTCATTCCTTTTTACAGATACCAAGTTCTACCACAACACACTTTAATTTGTGTTTAAACGCAGATTTGAAAACGGTGACAAAAAAAAAGTGTGAACTTTGGGGTTTTATATGCAGTTGTCTTCAAAATAATTTGAATACAAAGTATATTTCCACAAATCCAAACATAAAAAAAAAAACAAAAAACTATTTTAAGATTGGCTGATCTCCTCTTTAAGGCTGTCTCCCTGTGCACCTCTTGACCACCACTTTCAGGTGTCCTGCTAAATTTGGTTTGACCACTTGCACATGCACGAGGACCTCAAACTTTCACATCAAGCTCTGTGTAAAACTGGCCCAGCTTTCATGTCATTACTGAGGCATCTGAGGTGTCTAAGAGAGGGTGGTGCCAGTGAGTGTTTGCTCTCAATGCCTTTTAAAGGCAAAGACAGAAGTGTTTTGTTTTTTTTTTTTGGTCACACAACAGCACAGTGGTCACTCACTACAAGGGCCTACTCACCAGATTCCCTCTTTCTTTGCTGTCTTTCCAAAATAAAATCCAGTGGAGGAGATTTAGAGGCGCAAGTGGTCAGAACAAAACTTCCATCATCCAAAAGAGCAGCCGGCCTGGAAGCGGCCCAGAGGTGCACAAGGAGACAGCCTTGAAGGCCGGATTGGCCAATTTTACATTAATTATGGTTTTTGCGTTTTGAGGGCAGGGTTGCTCTTTTATCGTACATGTCCCTGAAAAGTAAAGGCATAAAAAAGAAAATGCACACCTGCACAAACATGTTCTGTGTTAATCTGCATGTGTGTGCATACCGTCCATAAATAGGCGCACACAAAGCCGTTAATGCAAAAATGTGGCATACGGAGTTTAATTTTATTTGCCCATTAAAAAGCCCACATGTTGTTTCCTTCCTCATTGAAAGTTTTTCAGTGTCAGATGGGGTAACATTACTCGCATAAGCGCACATAGTCGTTTGGTTTTTGAGAAGGTAAAAAGCTCAAAGTGAAAAGATGCGTTAAGTCTTTGAGCCTCTTCACAGAATCCTCCTCCACACCATTATCAGCTCTCCAGTCAGGATTTTTTTGGTGTTGTGAAAAGAATACAAATATATTCATTCATCTCCAATGATTTTTCTGAGCTAAGAGGCACATTTATTATGAGTATTCTTTGGGATCCTTGACATGTTTCTCAGTCTGCATTATCTCTGATTTTAACATTGTTAGTCCATTAATAGGCACTGTTAAGAAGCACTTTGAATACTGTCTGCTGCCTACTTCTCTTTAGTTATTCTTTATTGCATAAATAGGGATAAATGTTGCTGCTTTTTATATACTTTGTTTTTAACCCCCCCCCCCCCCCCGCAGGACCTGAACAAGACTTACAACACAGACGTCCCCCTGGTCCTCATGAACTCTTTCAACACAGATGAAGACACAAAGAAAATCCTGCAGAAGTACACACACCACCGGGTCAAGATACACACCTTTAACCAAAGCAGGTGAGAGAGCGCGATACTAACACAATGTCCTGTTGAGTAACAGTGAGCCCAGTGCAAACACCCCCTGACGCACTGAGATATACTGCATATGAACCAGTGCCAAGGGGGAACCTGGGGTTATTTTTCTGTCAAATACTAAAGAAGAAATGTGAGACAAATGCACACCAATCTGTATGAATACTTGCAGAGTTTAAAAATACAATTGGCAGTATTGAGCCTCCTGAATGAACTCTTCTGACCCCTTAAAGTGAACTGCTGAGTGGTGCTTCTGCTTCGGAGCTCAAACTGTCAAGAATAGACAGCAAGTGTCATGTGATGTATGGAAAAGGCTTTTAATATTTAATGCCCTGGTGTCTCCAGTTTGTCAGTCAAGTAGAACTTGCTTTTTACTATTTCCCTTGAATTATTTATTTAATTCTTGTATGTTCGGTGTGCGTCGAGGAGTGCACCACAAAGCATTCTGGGACGGTAGCTGGAGGATTTAATGTCAGCGGAGAAAAAGTGGTTGAATGGTTTACGCGTCAATCGGCAGGAGAACAAAGAAGTCAGTGGCCGAGGCCACGACAGTAATTCATAAAAGGCAAATTAAATTCATCTTCAGAGTTGCGTTATCTCGCGTTCCAGTTAATGGAGGGAAAAAACTGTTTGCTTAAGATGCAAAGCAAATCCAGAACTTCTATAGCGACTTAAATTAAGGTTTGTGCAAATAAGACTTCCTGGTCATGTGATTAAATTTAGATAAACATAGATATAAATAAAATCAAACATGAAGTCATGATTCATCCTGATAGATCAGCTGATCTCAGTGCTAGCCAGTATCAGTTGATTGCTCAGCTGATCCCCCTTGCTAATGGCCACGCCCTCTAGCAAAGTACTGATAGCTAACAGCTGAAAGTCTCAGCCGGCGCTACAGTACCTTAGCCGGGGGCTCAACCACTAGCTAGAACCCTGATGTATATGCAGAGTACCAAAAGAACAGCCATTCTCCCCTGAAAGCATGTAATAAGGCAGCATTGTGGCTCAGTGGTTAGCGCTGTTGCCTCATAGCAAGAGGGTCCTGGGCCCTTCTGTGTGCAGTTTCCATGTTCTCCCCGTGCTTGCAGGTTTTCATTGAATAACATGCCACCTGTGCCACCACAGGCCACTTCTGCAAAAGAGATTCTTAATAAAGAGATTAAATGGAGTCTATTCATATTTAACAAAACTGGAAGTGGCATGAGTGGTAAACGGTTACCTCTAGAAGAGGCAATCTTTCTAACTCAGACTATGTTCCACCTTTTAAATAAGGTTTTGTTTATACATTATATGGGCTAAAGTGTTGCTCTGCTCTGGTTAATCTTTGAATTCAGGTGTTTTCAGTCACATCGCCACAGGTGTATAAAATCAAGCACTTAGCCACGCAGCCTGCCTTTACAAACATTTGTGAAAGAATGGGCCATTCTAAAGAGCTCACTGAATCAGAGCGTGGGACTGTAATAGGGTACCTCTGTTGCAACATGTTGGTTTGTGAAACTTCTTCCCTCCTAGATATTCCACAATCAACGGCAACTGGTGTTATTGCAAAGGAACCACAGCAACTTGGCGGCAAAGTGACAGACCATGTAGCGTTGCAGAGTGCTCGGTTGCATATTGTGTAAAAGTCACCAAGACTGACTCAATAACTGCAGAGTTCAAGGCCTCCTCTAGCAGTAAATGGACTGGTTCTTATATAGCGCTGTACTACTCTACTTTGTGGACTGGAGCAGCCAGGAATCAAACCACCAACCTTCTGATTAGTGACCTGCTCTACCTCCTGAGCCGCAGCCACCCCACCAACATCAGCTCAAAAACTGTGTGCTAGAAGCTTCCTGGCATGTGTAGGTGACCCAGGACCTTTGTCCATATAGTGTAACTAACTGTCTAATAGTTTCACTAATAAAGGGACAGTCTGCATGCTAATGAATTACTTTTTAATGGTGAGTGTATATATGAATTAATGGAAAGTCACTATACTTGTTTTAGAAAAAAATAAAGCCAGAATCACATTTCATTATCAGCAGCAGCACAGCTTTTTTTTTTTTTATAGCCATGTAAACAGACAGTGCTAGCTTACTAGCTTTGCATATCTTCTTTGAAGTGAAACTGAACTCATCAAAAAATCTGCCAACTTCCCCTGAAGCAGTGAGGGGAATGTTTGACAAAATCCAGTCATGTAAATACGTTCTGTAATCTTTAAAATATGTATATGTATATTTGGTTTTAGGAGATTTAGTCTTCCTAGAAAATGCAATTATCCCTTGAATGAGTCCTCTGATGGTGCCAGAAGAAGTCAAGCTGATGTAAAAATTATAGTTTCAGTTTTTTTTAACTACATAATAAATTCATTCAGTGTGTTAAAGCGTTAAACCTTCATCGTAACTAAGTAAGAAAAGACAGACGCCCAGATCATTAGATCATTGAACAGATCCGTCCATGTAATTTCTTTGTGACGTCTTTTGGTCTTTCTGAGGAAGCAAGACTCCAAGAGAAGAGGGAGATTTTTGTGGAAGTTACAAAATGTTCTCAGACTTGGTTTTAATATGACGTGAAACCTTTGAAGTGTGTGAACCTTTATCAAAAACTCTCATCATCTTCCCAGAGCAGCCAGCTAGAGTTAATCTTCCATTAAATTGGCCTTGGTGCCTCCACGCTGCAGCTCCTCACACCTGACCAGCTCCTCTGCACTCTGAAACTTCCTCAAAGCGCTAAAAACACAGGCAGCTCCCACTCAGCGGGGCTTCTCACCATGAGGTTTGTTAACTCAACCTGACGCGGATCCTTCGTAGAAGCCCTTTGATCAGTTTAATGCACCCAGCCGTCGTGGCTTGGGCTCTTTGGCGTGTTGCCTTCTCTGCCTTCTTGGAAAAAGCTAAAAAGTTTGCTTGTACTTGGAGCTGTTTGAAGTGCGGGCAGTGACATGAAAAGGAGAAATTTAGATGGCACTTGGCATGCTGCTCTGGTGCAGAGTTTCCAGGGATTTACGTCAAATGTGGAGCAAAAAGGATTTCACACTTTTTGTTTTGTCTTTGTGGTGTTTCTCTACTTAACAGTCTGAGATTCGGAGCTCTGCAGCTCCACAGATAAATGAGTCAACAAGCTTTTTCTTTCCTGAATGCATATTACGAGTTGCATAAGGACAAACTGATTTTAACCACATCAACAGAAGAGAAGGATGTGCTTTATAGAAAATCATCAAAATAAATATTCATCACATGTAACATGTATTAATCTGTTAAATAAGGTGCAATCATAAAGTTCAAACACAGCTACTCTGCCCTCTAATGCAAAACGGGAGATGATGACCATAAAGAGCTCCAGCTTTCCTCAGCAGTGATGAGCCTCGAGGTGGAAGTTGGGTCAGATTGGCACAGACGTTGATGCTGGCTGGAGAAATTTCACTCCTAATTATATTGGGACTTTCAGGCAGTAATTATAAATTAAGCACTCCAAAGGTGCACAAGAAGATTGGATGATCTCACCTTAAAGGGAGATCATCCAATATATATTTTTTTTCTTGTCAGGCAGATTTCTTGACCTTTGTGACTCGGGGTGGGCAGGAAAAATCACCCTGAATTAAATTGTATTTTATCCTGTTTTAGTTTCAAACTAACCAATTTTAACAGCTGTTTTAAAGCTGCAGCAACAAATACTTAATAATACTTAATAATAGATCAAATAATTGCATGTAAGGAGCTGCGTAGCATTTTTCAGCTCATTATTTTTATTTTACAAATTTTACAGGTTTTTTTTTTTTTTGTTAAGACTGAGTCCTCTCACTACTTCATTTCAAATGGCCAAAAAAACTAATTCACACAGACTTGGAGTAAATCTTAATTTAGTCCTCTCTAAACTGAATAAGCTGTAATATGTTTATAATGTGCTTTTGCAGACTAATTGTACATACCAGTTTAATTATACCAATTTAATCTCTGTTTTTTAGCGTGGTGATCCAATACCGAATTTAGTTTCCATTCCAATATGTCACATATTGTGCGAGTCATTTGACAGCGGCGCTCTTCAGGCTAACACGTCTCTTGTTGATTAGATTAAGCTAATAGTAGAAGTGACTGAAACAATTAGACACAATAGAATGTGGTTACCTTATAACACACGGAGTTATGATTCAACTGAATGTTTTTAATAAAGATATGATCTCAGTGAGCTGAAGCCAATCAAAAACAGAGTGGTGGATCTTGTTGTGGACTCTTTTTTTTTTTTTTTTTTCTTTGTGCAGGTACCCTCGCATCAACAGAGAGTCTCTCCTTCCCGTGTCCACCACCTTGAGCATGACTGGGCAAAACGCAGAGTGCTGGTACCCTCCCGGTCACGGCGACATCTACGCCAGCTTCTACAACTCGGGCCTGCTGGATCAGCTGATCGCGGAGGGCAAGGAGTACATCTTCGTGTCCAACATCGACAACCTGGGAGCCACCGTCGACCTCCACATCCTGCACCACCTGGTCAGCCAGCCCAACGGCAAACGCTGCGAGTTCATCATGGAGGTGACGGATAAGACCCGTGCTGATGTGAAGGTATGACGAGGAGGTTTCTAAATGTAATTTCCGTCTCTCTCTACTCTTGTCCCGGTGCAGAGGGCGTGAATGGAACAGCTTTCACCAAACAAAGTTCCCCAAACTTAAACTGTTTCATGCCCACAAACTACAAATGTTTTTACTAATTTGAGTGAACAGAGATTTTCATTTTTTGTGATTTAATGGAAACATGTAACCTTAGTGTTACTAAGATCAATATATATGTATCTGAATTAGTTAATAGATTTCTGAATGGTTTAATCACCCTGTGCATTCTCACCGTTATCGGGTTACATTTTGGAGGGCTGGGTTCTAGTATTGGTGGTTATTGTGTTACATTTCAGCGTAACCAAAGAAAATACCAACTTGAAGGTTTTTGTGTCGTCTGCCGAGAGGCAGGGAGACGCTCGGGGATCGTTTTTCCACTTTTCGTCCATCTGTCTGTCCATCGCGCTTTCAGTATCTCAGTAACCGTGCAGCATATTGACTTCAGATTTGGAGGATAAATATAACTGCGGAGCACAAGAACCATAATCCTGCGTCCTCTTGTACAAGAGTTATTGCTCTTTGTTTACTATAGGATTAGCCTGTTAATGTGCAAAGAGGGTCAAGTGTTTAGTAGTTGGGGGCATATCTCATTTATAGTGTCCTTTTTAATCACTGTCATCAATCTTTCCATCATTCATGCGTCTCTCAGCTGTCTCATCGCTGTACTTCCATGTCAGATATCTTTATCAATATTGAATGAAATAAACTTTACTGTAGAAATCTATTTGTAAATATCAACTAAGCCCAACAGTTAATCACTTAGTTTCATATACATGAATATACTTTCTGACGAGCAGCGACGCGTGTTCTTTGGAACATGCGCGTTTTGTTTTTTTAACCCTTATAAAACACTTTCAGTGTCCTAAAATTATGAGACGTTTCTCAGGTGTGTAAAAATGCTGCCTGTGATTTCCAGGGTGGCACGCTGATCCAGTACGAAGGGAAGCTGCGCCTGCTGGAGATCGCACAGGTGCCCAAAGCCCACGTGGACGAATTCAAGTCGGTTTCGAAGTTCAAGATCTTCAACACCAACAACCTGTGGATCTCTCTGGCTGCTATTAAGAGGCTGCAGGAGCAGAATGCAATGGACATGGAGATCATAGTGAACCCCAAGGTGAGTGAAGAGCAACAGCATATACGTGAGAGGGAATAAAAGCATAGTTAGTGCTTTAACGTCCTCTGCTGATTGAGAGGAGCTAAGGATTTGGTCCTCACTGAGAGATGATAATTCGCCCACCAGCTGCAGCTGCAGCAGCAACTGGGACTCAGGCAAGTGATTTAAGGCACTTTAAAAGCTTCATTTGCTGCATTTTGGGTCGTATTTTTCTCTCCTCCTCTCAATGTTTTTAAAACATCTCCATAATAAAAGTCCATAAATCCACGTAGAGATCACAGGGAAAAAATATTATCAAATTAAAGTGTTAGTGTAACCAGGAAGTGCTGATTAATGGAGACGATAAATGTTGTTGCCCTCTTCTCATTTTTCTCTTTGTGGATCCTCGATTCCTTTCCTTCCATACAGTAGAAATATAATGTGACCTGTGCGTCGTCATGGATCCCCAAGCAAGGCTGCTCTCATCACACCATGTTTTAGAAATTATCTGTTAAAAGCCACACTGAGGTTGATTTCTGGATAAAAGGCAGGAGGAGATGGGAGATAAAAAAAAGGGAGAAATGAGAAGAGTCCACTGATTCAATATTAACATTACACATTTCCCTGTTTACGTCCCCAAAGAACCCAGACTGGGCTTTATTTATAGCTCCCACTGTAAGACTGACAAGTTCAGTCAGAGGAATCCTAACTGCATGTTTCTCCTCCGTGCATCAAAGTGAAATGACTTATAAATCTCCTTGTTAGAGCCCTCTGACCATTTCAAAGAGGGATCACATGAGGATGAGTGAGCGTGCAGAAGAAACGGTTCAGTTTCAGTGACCGGCCAACCTCCCAAACAAGATCGTCTGTCCGGTTTAACCACGTGAAGTGGAGCAGGGACAGATCTGCGCCGCTCTCCCCACAGGGACCGTCATTCCTTAAAGCAGTTAGATTGTTTGATAGTCACTTGTTAGAGTATGTGTTGTATTTGTTGTAACTTTTGACCAGGTCTCTTTTAAAAAAGAGATTTTTAATGTCTTTTTAACCTGGTTAAATAAAGGATAAATTAAAATAAAAAAATAAATCATATCTAACAAAAAGACTTGATGAGAATACCCACATTTTAAAGCTTTTTTTTTTTCCTTCTTCCTTTCTTTTTTATTTTAATATTCCCATTAGTATGATGTAGTTTTACTATTCCAGAGCTGACGGGCGGGGAGGGACAGATTAGTGAAAAGTGAGACGTGATAAAGAGAAGAAGAGGGTGGAAAAGGGAACAGAGAGAGAAGGGATGGGGAAAAAAAGGAGGGGAGAAGAGACAAAGTGTCTCTTCAAAGCTAGACCCCCCACCCTCCACCCCACCCTCCACAATCATGTCTAAAGCTCAGCACACACACGCAAAGACAAAGATAAATACACAGACCCATCCACGTCGACTCCCTCTTCGAAGTGCAGGCGAACAGGTGCCCCCGGACCCCGCGGCGAGATTATTAAAATTATGATTATTCTTTATTTTCAGACGTAATTGTAATCTAGGTCGTCTGGTAGCTTGTCAGGAGTCAGGTGCTGGATGTAAAGCTGTTAATGGACAATCAACCTCAACAAACAAACCGCCAAAAGATCAAAATCAATCAAAAGAAGCACTTCATTTTAGGCTCATGTGGCGATCAGAGGGGGCTGCAGACAATTTTGAGATTTAAAGGCTCTCAGCATGATTATAATTTAACATAATTAGAACTTTAAACTAATAAATAACTCTTTAATTCCTGATAGAGCCTTTGAGGGGGGTCAGCCAGGGGCAGAAACAGTGGTGTCAAAGTCATTTTACTGTAGTTCATGGGCCACATTCAGCCTGATTTGATCCCAAAAGACCCCCTGGCTATGAAACTATAGTATTGAACTATATAGTATAATAAGTATATAAGATAATACCTGGACCAACCTAACACTGACCCATGAATCATTCCAGCATAAAAAACAGTATTCGGGATATTACAGATGCTGCTTACATGAGCGTAGCTGTAGCGTATTCTTGTATCTGCCCCGTTTTCAGAGCTCTAACCTAATGACTGCCTGCATGTGATGTGTTTAGGGGACGTCTGTAATTTGTAGCTAAAAAAATAACAGCAGTTGCAGCCTCCTTCGATGAGCCTCGCGGAGCTCACGTCAAGTCAGTAGAAAAAGGAACGCTTGACTACTCAAGTGAGCACAAAGGAAGTGTTTGAGTAAATGCTTAATCTGTGAATTAAATCTTGCACTTAATTTGTCCAAATGTGATTTCTTTCTTTCATATTTTTGTCCCTCCAGAGTTGTTGTTGACAGAGCAGTCGTGATTTTAAAGCAGCGCAGCAAACACATTTAACTTAATGTGACTTTGTGTTATTTCTGTCGTGCTCACTCGCAGGCTCAGGGGGCCTCTGGGGGGGGCCCCCCCCCCCCCCCCCCCCCTCAGTGGGGAAGCATCGCCTCAGGGCGTCCAAAACTACAACTAGTGTAGTGCATTCGCTGCTGAACCGCAGCCTGCTTCCTGATTATTGCCTTCTTGGCCTGTAGGCACAGATGAAATTTTCCATCCCTCGTGTGCAGGATCGCACACTTGTGATGAAGTGTTATGTAACCGGCCATAACTGTGCAGAGCTGTGTGGCTTTACATAAGTGCAGGTCCCGTCTAGGTGAGAGAACGGCACTAAAACCGCTCATTTAGAGGGTTCTGTTCCGGTTAGAGGGCGACGCGTGTTGGAGCTGTGACCACTTATGGTCTAAAGGCAGATTAAAGATGTAAATTTATGAGAAGAAAATACACATTTAAAGATTTTTTTTTTCTATTTTGTCACTTGTGAGCTTTTTTTTTCTTTTCTTGAGGCCTCAGGAAACTGTTGACTGATGGACTGCTGTATCTGTGACAAAACGCACTCAAAAACACCTGAAAGAGAGAAAAAGAAGCAGATACACAAAGATACGATCTAGTGCTGTGTGTGTGTGTGTGTGTGTGTGTAGGAGTGTGACTGTGTGCAAACTAGAGTGCTATTAAAATTGAGGACGTGCTTTGATTTGAATCTTTAACCACATTTTCTTCAGATTGAGAAATTTATCATAAATGTACGACTTTAATGTCACTGAATCTTTTTTTTTTGCATATAGTTCTGATTTTAAATCTCAGCGAATACTCGAGTCTCAAGTGCTTTGCATAAATTTAAGGCTTTGATGAATATTCAAGTTTGTTCATATATTTGAAATGTAGTGTTGTAATAAAGACTGTACAGCAAGGTGAACTAATGTGTCTTCTCCCTTCTCTTGGTCCTCATCAGACGCTGGACGGCGGGCAGAACGTCCTCCAGCTGGAGACCGCGGTCGGTGCGGCCATCAAATGCTTCGACAACGCCCTGGGAATAAATGTTCCCCGCAGCCGCTTCCTGCCGGTCAAGACTACGTCGGACCTCCTCCTGGTCATGTCCAACCTGTACAGCCTGGAGGCCGGCTCGCTCACCATGAGCCCCAAGAGAGAGTTCCCAACGACTCCGCACGTCAAACTGGGCAGCTCCTTCACCAAGGTAATCAGGCCGTCTGTTACTGTGTGCAGCCTGTTGATCTGATCTTGGGCTGTGATGATTCAAAGCACCAAACTTATTCAAAACCACTGATTCAGTGTTTAATTTACCCAAAGCTCTTCTTCTGTGACCATGCAGGTGTTTTATAGGAATGGAAGGGTTATTTTGGCCATCGCCGTCTTGTTTCTTTTTTTTTTTTTTTAAGCTGAATATAATCATATTTGGAGAGGAGATTAATGCTTTGATGGTTCACCCAAACTGTGATATTAAATGGGTAGGAAAAAACAGGCTAAAACCAAAATGTACTCAGTAAATGGTGGAAAAAAACTGGACTCGTATGTCCTCAATCTAGTATCTTGTATTGCAAGAGGAAATGGCACCCACCTGCCCCTGATGATGCATAAATTTGAACCCTAATCCAGTGTAATGGATGAGCTGCAAAAGAAACTACCCCTCTAGTGGCCACTCATGGAACTACAGTTTTTGGCACCTCTGCGCTGCCTTCCTGTTTTAACCCTGAGTGAAGGCAAGGATCATGTTATTGGATTATAAGGATTTTTAATTTAAGCATCCTGTGAATTTCACTCCAACAGAAAAAAAGAAATGTTTAAAGGGAAGAGAATGAATATTTCTGGAATCAATTTTAAAAAAACTGATTAGGCATGATGCGGTCCTTTTTAACAAAAAAGTCAAATTTTCCTCATACATTTTTGAATTTAATCTTAAGTAATATCCAAGCTTTTTAGAATAAATTTCGGATTCTAGAGG
>JAVDPK010002450.1:240513-273893 GCA_034780415.1 Cichlasoma orientale
GTGTGTGTGTGTGTGTGTGTGTGTGTGTGTGTGTGTGTGTGTGTGTGTGTGTGTGTGTGTGTGTGTGCGCGCGCATTCCCTCCAAACACTATTAAACTAAATCCCAGTTTGCGGCAACAAGCTAACAGTCATACAGTAAACCCATAAAAACATAAAGGCAGGTAGTGTGAGCAATCACTCGTCATGGCTGAGTCACTCTCTGTGTCTCTGTTTATGTGTGTAAACTAAGTGGCAACTATCAGGGCTGAAAAAACACAGCAAGCAAGTCCAAAAGCTGCAGTTCCTCTAGTGGACATCTGAGGCCGGCTCCAAAAGTGAACCAATCCTATCAGACTCCCATGTTAAAATATCTAAGTTTAGCTATTCATTTAACATGTTTACAGCCTACACAGAGGGTTAGTTTTTTCATAACTCACTCGTTTATGTTTCATTAAGGCTTAAAGTTGGATGCATGGTCCCTTTGACGACTGAGAGGTGGATGAAGATGGGTGAATGAAGCTGCACAGTGTCTCTTAGACCTCTCCTCTAATTATTCAAGTCTCCAAATCAGACCCTTCAACTGTGTTTGTCGGGCATTTGGGGATATTTTTAAGTAATTATCTGACAAATAATTTGGCTTATTGTTAAATCCACTAACAGCTCATCTAAGTCCAGTACTGTTAACGCTGCAGCAGCACTTGACTTAAGGATGCCGATTTTTCTAAAAAGATATGGTGCATTAAAAAGTAGACATTAAAGGACAAAAATACACCATCCATTCATCCATTTTCTTCCGCTTATCCGGGGCCAGGTCATGGGGGCAGCCTAAGCAGAGAAACCCAGACCACCCTCTCCCCAGCCACCTCCTCCAGCATATCCGGGGGAACACTGCAGCGTTCCCAGGCCAGCTGAGAGATATAATCTCTCCAGCATGTCCTGGGTCTGCCCCGGGGCCTCCTCACAAACATGTGAGCCTTTTTATCCATGAGTGTCTCTATGATGAAATATTGGGGCACTGCTGTCAACTGTAGGGAATCACACTTGTGATTCATGAGGTTTGTGAGGATTTATGCCACACGGATAAACTAATAATATTTTCACATGCCTGTGGATGTACAGTTAAGATCATAACACAGAAATGATGCATGCAGACAGACATAGATGCACTGGGGGGGACATTGATGCATCCAGTGGCATTACAGCTGTTTAAGAGCCCCAAATGGATGTCAGGCGCGCCTGTAAACAGAGACACCACAGCATTCCTCTGCATTAGGCCGTTAGCATTACTGGGCATCGAACATCTTGGCCTGGGGTAAGCGATTAGGTCAGACACAACACTGTGCTATGTGTTGACGGGTTGCTCTGTTACTATTTGTGAGTCTGTTGTCGGTTACACAGGAGAGACAATCAGAAGATATTCAGATGGGTGGAGTTTACAACAGCTTAGCTATTTACTTTGTAGAACCATGAAAACCTTCCTACTGCCTTCCGAGTAATTTATTGCATTGCCTTTTGTCCCCCACCCCCAGCAAGCAAAAGTGCAATCATCCTGGCACGAGGTTGGGTTGAAACGGACAGCCCTGGTTTCTTCAACTGTTCACCCGTCATGCCAGCTTTTGTTCTTTTAGTGATTTATTCTCTCAGGAAATGATTAAACGGTCCAAAGCTGAGAACAGGAAGAGTGCTTCAAGCTTAATCAAACAGTCAGCTCAATACAGTCACATTGTTAAATTGCCTGAGCTTTTCTTCAACAGCTGTTTCCGATTATTTATTTGCGAGACATTTGTTGTTGGTGTCACAGTACAATTTGGCTGCAACTAGAGCAGCTGAACACAGTTTTACTAAGGGCCAGTTAGGATCCCATCAGTGCCCGGAAATATGTAGTTTATGAAAAAGGCTTTAATAAATAATTTAAAAAAAAAAGGATAACATTTAGTGTCCCCATTTCACCTTCTTACAAACAATTTATTCCACATAAAGGTGCCAAAGTTGCCTTGCCATTACACCATTTAGTGGGGGTAACTAAATGCATAAAAACCTACAGATCAGAAACTAACTCTGCAGTTTTTCTGAAACTAAACTGAAATGAGTAAAGGGTCAGATTTGGGCCGTGAGACTAGACCATTCAATTGCAGACTGATAAAACTGACTCAGTTAACTGCGAGTGGTCACAGACCTGGCCCCTGTCCTCGAAGCAACCATTTCAAAAGGCAGCAAGATCTCAAGTTCATTGTCCATGGTCGCAATCATTTTGTTCATGACGTGGTCTCCAACCACTGTAGCATTAGGAGCTCCAGTCACGCTAGTTGCACCCACGCTAGTATGCAGGTTTTAGCTTGCTGACATTAAGGGTTTAAAGAAGCATGCAGCATGGCTTGACTGGCGGGGATGTAGTCGCTCGACTGTGATGGGTCAAAAGACATGCTGTGGTGCTAATGCGAGGGTTAGGCGCTCAACTCCCACAACGGCCACTCGAAAAACACATGCAGTTTCAGTGAACCCTCTAAAAGCTTAAAGAGCAGCGTCAGTTGCAGCACAGTGTGCTCATGTCATAAAGCAGCAAGTGCCTGTTTTGACCTTTAAAAAACGCCTGACCTAGAATCAAAAAACTAGGAGCGGAAAAAGCAGAGCAAAACGGAAAACTGGGGTTCTCCCTTGTAAAGGCATGGAACTGCGTTTACTGTTCACTGTGGTTTTCCACAAGGGAAAATTTCCACGGTCATCTCCCTGACAATGCTGCTCTAGCACAATCCAGAACAACAAACTGTGAGTCAGCTGTGAATCCAAGTGTCTGTGTCTGTGCGAGACATGAAAAATGTGCGCTGTATGGTCATAATCGTGTGTGTGTGTGTGTGTGCGTGCGCGCGAGTGTGAATGCACATGTAAGGAGTCTTTCCGACATCTGCATTCCTCTGTGGAGTGGGCTGGGACAGGGAGCACAGTGGAATGGCCCTTTGGGGAATAAACAGGAGACATAAAGATAGAGGAAGTCCTCTGCTGGCAGTTGTTACTGGTGTGTGTGCGTGCGTGCGTGCGTGCGTGCGTGCGCGCATACAGTTATGCTGAATGCTGTAGATGCAGGGTGGAGTGGAGGGTTTTTCCTACAGCTGACTATGTGGACTTGACTCAAAACAAATCTCTGCGGAGAGAGAAAGCCTCGGTGTTTAAGTTCAGCATCTACTGATCTAGTAATGCATCAGGCAATGTGGTTCCTGTCATCTTCAATAAGTCCAAAACACCACTTCTCTGTGTTCTCAGTGCATGACCCTGCGCAACTGGATAAAAATATCACTACTGTTTATGTTGCGTTCTGGAAACACATTCCTTTTGCCTCTTTTGGCATCTTTTCAACAGAATCTGTCTAAGCTTGTCTGCAGATATCCACAGATAAACTGTCTCTATTTACTTGATTTAGAGGCAGATTTCTTTTGCAATGCTTGTTATCTTTTTTCTTCATCAACACCATTTCTATTGTTCTCAAGCTATGATTCTCTTTTATTTCATAATGTGTCATCTCTGGTAAATCAAAAGTCCAACACAAAGACAATCAAAATCAAATCCCCATAAAATTGTTTGATACATTGAGCTCTGTGCCAGTGTCATTTAGTGCACAGGAAGCAATTTTTTCCCCCACTAAAACATAACATGTATATCATTTTAATGCTCTGATTTCCTCATTATTTTAATGTCCACATCTACATTTACTGGCTCAGAATTTTAGGTAGAAAAGTTGCTTTGATCAGTGATAGTGTTGCACTATATTAATGTAGTAGCCATTAATGCCCCCTGTGACAAGTATGTTGGCCCCATGTCCATCTCTGTGCACACAAGAGCATCAGTGGAAAGTTTGTATCAAATGAATGCGTGCATTGAGGGTGAGTCTTGATTTATGAAGCCAGATTAAAAGCATTCTATCATAAACCAGCCATGAACCTGATTCCTTAAACACATCAACAAATGAAATATAAATATTATAAATTATTTTCAAAAAAATGTAAAAAATTGTAGCCCCCTGCTATAGGTACTTGCTAGGCAGCATGATGGCATTATAATATATCATGTTGCTGTTGTGGAATTAAAGCAATAGCATGCTTTCATAAAGTGTTGCAGGTGCGTAATGGCAAAAATTAGGTAATTTTAACCCATTGCTAGGTGGTTACCCGGTAACCTGATGGTGTCATAATATATCATGCATAATTGAAGTTGTGGGGATATAAATTATTATGTTATTACAGTGAAACAGAAATGATACAATGCTTTCGCAAGGTATAGGAGCATAAATGCTAAAAACAGGTCACTTTAGCCCATTGTTAGGTGGTTGCTAGGCAATGTGATGATGCCATCATACCTGATACTGGTAAAAACCTTTCAGGGCTTACGATGTACCTGTGTGCCAAATTTGGTTGCTCAACTCCTCATCGTTTAGGAGAGCTGGCGACCAAAGAATCAAACACACAGACAGAGATTTCGTGATGAGTATCGGTCATCTGCTTACCCCAGCACAATGAGCTCTCCATACTTCACTGGCACTTTGGTGGGGGCGGTGGTGGAGATGTTTTCCTGCTCCGGGGAGTACATTGGGCACGGCTGACTGAGGTTCAGAGGAACTGGAGGCTAGGAATGACGGGTGAGATCCAGCGGGGTGACGGGAGGCAGGAAGGGGCAAGGAGGGGAAGGGAGGGAGGTGGTGCTGATCGAATGGAGCACTGGGGGGAATAAGGAATAAGGAAGGGGAAGGGTCAGCTGAGCCTCAGCTCCACCCTGTCATGCTTCATGAGCCCGTCTGTTGCAGCTCCACTTGTTCTGCACTGCAAAGAGACAAAGACACAAAGATCAGTGTGCCTACTGAGGATAATGCAGCTTGAACTTGGTTACTGTTTACTGTTTACACACATAAAAAATAGCCTGAGAGGGTTAGTGGTTTTCTATGATGCATTATCTTAATGTGTACGGGGATCAAAAAACAGCAGCGGACAACAAAAAAAGATTAAGGCCTATCCAAATATTTTTCGAGGCCTTTTATTACTTAAAATTGTATTGAAGACATTTTAAGATGTTTTTAAGGTGCCATGGACATTTTACTTCCTACCATGTGGATTCTTTGGATTACAGCTCATCATCTAACCAGGATCTACTTATATTTCTAATGCACAAAGCTTTAAAATGACGAATGTTAATCACCCAGTTGATAAATGAAGCCTGCTCATTTATGATTGGTTAGCCAGTACCAGACCTACATTTCTTTTATGTATAAAAGAAGCAAGTAAATGTTCTTTTTACAAAGAACATTTCATTCAAGTGGGAAGCACATTGTGCTGCACAAAGCATGAGCCACCACGGGGGCTGAAACTTTGTATATAGGACCCATAAGTTAAACCCATAAAAGAAATAGAAATTCAGCACGATAATAATTAAACTCAATAAAAGAAGCAGAAATTAAATAAAATGATAATTATAAAAGGAACCAGACTGCTGACAGATGCAGCTAGACGGGAATATTTTGGTAACTTCCAGCATCTTCACCAGCATTGGTGTCGACCCGAGGAATAACCAGGAAGCCTGCTCCAGATGACATGAGCGGCCGAGCTGGTTCGTAGTTTACAAGCACGTCTGAGAGATATTAAGGTCTCAGATGTTGCAGAACCTTTATAATGATTATTAACATTGTAAAATCAATTAACTGAAGTTGATTAAGATGCTTTTTTGGTTATTCCTTCGACAGACATGATACATGAGTCGACTAGAAGTGAAAGCACAGATGAGTTTTACGTATTAAAAAAACAGCAAGTGGCACATTTCTGTCTTTTTTCCTCTGAGTGGAGGAATTTTTAAATTGTGAGAATAGAAAACAGAAAACAAAACTTTCCCTCAAAGCCCCACATGGTCTGATTTTGGCCACGATATATTAATAGACATCCTTAAACTTCCCAGGACTAAACTGATAAATAAAAAGCTCTACGTGTTCACGAGTCTGGATGGGAAATCTTTCTGCTGACTGATCTGTGTGTCTGCATGTAGTGTTTTGAGTAATTTTCTGAAGTCAGCATTTATACGCAGCTTTCTAAATGCACAGGAAATTAAAGAAAGGAGAAGAGAAAGAGTGTGTGAGAAAAGAAGGCATGAGAAAACTCGAGAGGGTGAACTTCCTGTTACTTTAAATTTAACTCATGACTTTCTTGTCTAAGTCCCCCTCCTCTTTTTTCACAAGGCAAAAAAAAAAAAAGAAGCAGAAAGCAGAATACACATCTTTCCAAACCAGAATATCATCACTTCATTTCCAGGCAACCCTCCACATATGAAGCAGAATATTCCCAGAGTGCCTATTTGCTAAGAGAGTGCATGAATAAAGCATAGGAAGTAAAGTGTTTTGATGATGAGTGGGGGTGGGTAGGTTGTTCCTCAGTACTCTTAGTGAGGCTAATACAGTCCCAAAAGACTGAGCAGTGAGTTCACACAGAGGCCTTCCAAATAAATATTTAAGTCACAATGGCCTATTTAGTTTGAACTAAAGGCAAGATGAGCATTTGTGATCCATCAGAACACACAATTTAAAATAATCAATCAAGCCTGAGCCTCAGGATGTGGCTTGTGGATAGTAATTAAACTCACAAAAACGACCCTTAATAGACTTAGACTCGTTTTAGGACTGAAGTTAGAGGAGATTTATTTTAGCATGAGAACAGAACATCTCTACCACTGGGTTCTGTCCAGAAAATAAGGTTTGTTCCAGGAGTTGACTTTCCATATTTTGAGACAACGTGGCCTCTAAACTACGTGATATCAAACGTTCCACTAATATTGAAATAGAGAATTTGTATCATCAGGTTGCCAACCGGTTATATTCTGGTTATATTCTCATATAAAAACAAGGCTGCCTAGTGACTATCGAATGTTCTGCAGAAACGACGTCACTATTTCTGCAGAAATTTCTCAATTTCTGTTTCAGATCTATGAGCTTCTGACTGGAATCTGAATCTAAGTAGTTAATATAAATTTCTGTGTATGTAGACAGAAACGGATGTGCAACAGAGATTTTTGCTGACTTGACAGAGTTAATCACCGTATGCAACTGCCACTTTGACCCCATGCAATCACAAACTGACAACAGACTTGCTTTGAAGACAGCAACCGACTCTGAGCGGTCACAGACCTGGTTTCCATCTTCAAAGCAATCATCTCAAAGGCAACGAGACTGCGAGGTCACTGAGTACGGTCACAAAAATTCTGCTCGCGCTGCGCCCTCCAATCACTGTTTTCTCTAGTGTGACTGCAGAATTAGAAGTATCTCTACCACTAGCATCTGCCCAGAAAATAAAGCTTGTTCCAGGAGTTTGCTATATTTTGAGACAAACTGGCCATTAAAATAGTTCCAATCAAAAGCTGCCCTTCAAAGTTTCTTGCACTGTACATTTCTTTGCGTCCTGCTGTCATCACAGATGTGTCTAATCTGACTGCAATCTGTACCTCATCTTAACAGAACGTATTACCGCAGTTACAAAATGTCAAATGCATTTTTGAATGAGGTTTTCTTACCTCTGGAACAGAATCTGGAAGTTCAGAGAGCAGCCTTTTAAGGACGGGCATCTCTCATCTAACCGATCCAGAAATGAAAAAGCTACTTCCCAAAATATCCCAAAATTAGAACACACACACAGTACTATGCTGTGCAAAACACTGTGTGATATGATTTGTTGCCCCCACTTTTATTACATTTAGTAGTCTGCTGATTACGCCTACAGCTCATATGCTCAAATGGTTACTAGGAGGAAGATGCCTCTTTGCAATAAATGGTAGGTGCATACGCATAAACAGTTCCCACACAGAAACAGGAAGTTAGAGTGTTTATACCACCACAAGCTCTGCTTTCAAGCTGATGAGTTGTGATAAGCTGTGGGTAGTAGTGGTGTACCCAACTCTCATTTTTTCTGCTGCTTTTACATGTTTTCATGTGCAAATTAAGGTTACAGTAGCGCAAAACGTTACCCGGAGACAAGTAAATATTACAGTAGACAGCATGGGGAAACACGGAACTGTGGTTAACACTTGAGTGGCAATTTCTAGAGGTGACAACTCATTTACATAATTTAGTTGGCAGGTGAAGAAAGGTTTTCCCAAGTTCAACTTTGAACTACTTTTAACGGTCCAGAAACCTGCTTCTCGGGCATGTTGACAGTAAACTGAACTCACCGTTATTATGGCATAAGAAAAAAAACATGAGGGAGGAGCATGTTTTTCAAAAGTGCTCAGATGAGGGCACATCACAACTAATCATCACAGTTCATTTTCTTTTTAATGCTTAAATGCCTTACATGCTAAATGCTCACACAATCACAAGCTGCTTCACAGTCTTGCCCTTCAGGAGACCACATAAAAGATGAGCATAGCCACAGTGACATAACCCATTGTTTGTTTTTTGTTATTCAGTTTTAGCACATTTAAGCTAAGCCCTGTTGGTTCCCTATTGGGCATTTATATGCAAGATCTGAGACAAGACAGAAAGACGGGTGCCGAGCTGAGACCACACATTATTCTTGTCAGCTATAACAGTCACTGTGTCAGATTAGGTGATTATTGTGTCATGTAATTTTGTGGGTGAGACATGGGTGATAAAAAAAAAAAAACTGCACAATTGTCGAACAACTGCGTGCTCATATTGGTCGACATCACAGAAATGATGAATCACTGTGGCAGACTCAAAAAAAAATTCCAGCGTGCTATGTCAGGTTCAGACTACACAATACTAGATGATCAGGCCATAACCAGCTGTCAGTTAACACAGGTAATCATTTTATCGCTCATAGTGGGTCATAACGGAAGAAAACTGATGCGCAATCTGAGACGCGTCACACCGCCCCAACAGAAAGACGTTAGATTAGACAAAAATGTCGCGGCGCTACCGACACTTTAAAAGTGGAGTTCGGCAGGTGGTGAGAAGAGCAGTGAATCCTTTCAGTTTATCCTGAAATTAGACACTACTGTAAAACTGGATGCAAGCCTGAGCCCACATGCTCCACTTACAGAAGTTAAACCCACTAACCCCAAACCTCCACTCTGAATTATCAGTGCACAAGAAAACAGATTTTACTGTACACAAACACACGTGTGCACAATCAGCAGTGTTGAACAAACTGTTGGCTGGCTCACTGGGAACGGGTTTTTTCCAAAGAACCCAGACGTGGAAACAAAGCAAAAACAGGTCGGGATGCTGTGAGTTTTGTGATTGAACACGGCTCCACGATGTTGATCTTCCTGTCTCAGCTCCAAAAAAAAAAAAAAAAAAAAAAAAAACAAAACAGTAGCTGCCTCTCCAGAGTCAACATCTCACAGTCTTCAATGACAAAAACTGTTCATTCTGGATTTTTCTTCAAGCACGACTGAGAAAGTGGTGAAATTTCAGGTGGTGGATGCACATTTATGGACTTCTCGTTCAAACTTTCACTCAGCCATGTAGAGATCTCCTCTGTTTAACAGTTTGATCTACAGAAAAAAAAAAATAAATCTGGAAATATCCTGTTTCATCCCACTGACATCGTCACATGCTCACTTTATATGATATAAAACTAAGACGTGTGGGTGCTTTAACTCAAGAAAACAACTGAGCAGCTACCAAGACTGCTGCTGATTAATTTTCTGGCAGCTCTACTCTGCTTTAACTGGTTTAAACAATGTGTTAAAATGCCCACATCATTTGCTTAAATGACCCTCTTACTGAGCAAAGTAAAATGCATTTTGTGTTATGGACTAACAATCATTACATTGGAGGAGCTGAGGGTGAGGAAAGTGTTTAAAACGGGCATCCCTTGTCCACACATACGCTACATACACTACATGGGCGTGTATATAATTTTTTTAAATGTGTGTCTGACTAAGCTCTCGCCCTCTGCAGCTCTTCATGACATAGAGCTCGGCGTGGCTGCACGCCAACTGCTGCTTAGCTACCGAGGCACACAGTCCTACAACAATAGGGCCAGATCTCAGAGAGGCTGACTTTGCTGGCCAGGGTCACGGACTGTAACGGCGAGCTGCTGACAGCGAGAACAGCAACCTCACACTCAAAAGCCTTCTGAAAATGTTACTTCAAGGATGCACCTGCCATTCCCACTTGCTTCCCAAAGAGTTCAACACATGACGAACATACATTAACTTTTTCGTATTTGCATGCAGGATAACAGCTGCACTTCTTCTTTTTAATGCATCGCCAACTTAGCCACAGTGCAACATGTCAAACTGAGCTATTTAGTATATGCCGAAGAGCAGCTCAGAGCCCAGCCCAGTGAAACCGAGCCTGCATCCGTCCCCCCCACGTCACACACTGAACAGAGTTCTCTGCAGGATTTGAATCCAGCAAAATGCTTTCATGTTGAGTTAAAAGGTGTGCGGTGCTTCAAAAAGGCTAGTGTTATGGTAAGTTAAGGGCTGACATACTTTCAGGATCACAAGGCACCGTTCTGTGGAAACAAACAACTTAACTATAGAGGCAGCGTGTTTCTCGGCTGGTAGGTCAGGAACCAAAAATGGGTCAGAAAATAGTCTAATGTGGTCGTGGACAAAGAGGAACTCAGAGAGGGAACTACGGTGTGAACTAACACGGTGGTTCCTGGTTCAGGAATTTTACTGTTATTTCTGACCATCTGGTAAACAAAACTGTCTATTACATTGAGTAAATGGACCCCAGTTTAATAGAATGGTTTTAAAAAGTAATTTTATTACAGTGTCAATGACCTTTCTTTGGCTTTGGCTAAATTTCTGTGTTTAGGAAACCCCAGGACTACTCTGCAAAGTCTAGTGCACGGCTGAGTAAAAAGGCAGGTTCTGATATGCATGAACAACTGGCCTAAGGCCTTCAGCTTGGCTCGTGTGAAAACATTTCCCAAAACGGGCACATCTACATATTAGGGCCATTTTTAAGTGATTTAAATTCTTACTTTTTTCCTGCATTGCTTAAAAAAAATTGTCCTAAAGAAATTAAAACCCCAACAGAGAAGGGACCTCAATATAGGACCTAAATGAAGGCATGTTGCTTTTTTTTTTGTAGGTATTGCTCATATATTAGTATGATTTGTTAGAAAGACATGCCCAAGAGGACACACAAAAAATAAAATAGGATTTGATGGACACAAAAGTTTGATTAGTTAGGAAAGAAAACCGGGACCTCCTACATGGTGCGGCATCTTCATTACTGGAAAGTGGTAATGAAATCCTCCAGGCAAAGTGGGTCATCCGATCAATAAATAATCACAGACGCCTGGCCCAGACTCAGAGGGGATGTCATGTTTTAGCCCTTCTGGGCTCGAGGAGCTATTTAAAATAAAATAGCTGCTGCAATGTGAAAAGATAAGGTGGAGTTTACTGTTTTTTAGTATGAAATAGTATATAATTAGAGAGGAGTTCTGCTAATCACATTCCTTTTCCTGAACAGTCACATCAGCACACTGTCCAGATATCTCCAGAATATGTTCTGAAACCTTCACGCCGCTCTTTGTTTCATTATGACATCCAAAACGGGCCTGATATTCTGCTTGCTCGGCTAACAGTAAATATAATCCGATGCAGGCTGAAAGTGGATGACAGCTTGGGTGTGTGTCTAAAAACGAGAACTCTACATGAGGAAAAAATAAGCTCATCTCATCACTTGTGGCTGCTGTAATCTTAATCAAAGATCCTAATGACGAAGGTCATCAGATACCTACTGTAGTCATCCCAATACTGTCTCTCACCACATCCTCAAACGCTGAGACTTTCAGGCATCTCACACCTTTCATGTTTCCTATAAGCGGCGTGCAAGCGAGACGCTTTGAGCTTCCCAGCTGTTTCATGCTGAGCAGCAGAATCACGTGCGGTTCAAAAGCTTACAGCTTTCCAAAAAACAAAAAACTCTCTCTCCACCACCGGTCGAGAAACAGTGGCACGAGGGGGACTCTAACATCTTTCCATTATGTGCGCATAAAACC
Source organism: Cichlasoma orientale (assembly GCA_034780415.1). Classification (NCBI taxonomy): domain Eukaryota; kingdom Metazoa; phylum Chordata; class Actinopteri; order Cichliformes; family Cichlidae; genus Cichlasoma; species Cichlasoma orientale. The sequence goes on from JAVDPK010002450.1 coordinate 252,444, forward strand.
AGAAATTATTTTGCACCACAGTAGTGTGAATTGAATTTTCCTGCATCTCATGCCCAGAGCTCACTTTACAGAAAGATGCTAAGTTCAAGGCAACAGTGCCAAATCCAACTCTGCAATCAAAGAACCCAGAGTCACATCTGCAGTCAGAGGAGTAGCAGACAGAACAGGATTTGCACTACTGTACTTTCCATTGGTGCAATATGGTTGCACCGAATGTTTATTTGAGAGAAACAGCTGAATTTGCAGACAAGACAAGCAGCTGTAAATAGATAACACAAAGTGGGGAGAGGTGAGGCCTCTTGTTGAATGCAAACATCTGCTTTGCTGAAGGGAGCTCAAGCAAAGTGTCCACAAATGTTGTTAATTTTAGTTTAGAGAGGTTTGATTAAACAATTATTAATGGTTGCCCCTTAACCCTGAGTAGACTTAGTGTAGTCTACTGAGTGTAATAGAAACAGGGGGAAAAAAGCTGATGTAAACAGAGGAATGTGGAGCAGCAGGAGCGCTGGTGCAGTAGGACAGCTGTGCTGTGACACACACGTTTCAGTTTTCATGTCACAGATGATAAAGTTGTTCAAAATGTGATTCTTACAAGTAAAATATCAAAAAACATGACAAAGGAGAAGATCACAGTCTAGAAACAAAGAAGATATTCTTAGCTACTTAAGAGATACCGTGGGTGTTGGCCTACTTTCCAGGTGAATTTACAAAAATACTTTAATGGTACAAGTAGTGGTTTATGGTAATGTCAGCGAGGCACCTGCTCCCACCCACTGTGCCGTCTTCTGACGCTCGGGTCAGGTTACTATTTCTAGGTGCCAACCCGAGCTTACGTCAAAGATGGTTACTCTGTGGCACAGCAAAACCAAAGGGGGTTCCCATCAACCAAAAAAATGGTAAAATGCACAATAAAATAGAAAGACTAGAATTCATCACCAAATAAGATCTTTACCATAAACTCTTATTTAAGCTAGAAGGTCACATGGTCCACTAGGGCCAATACTTTACTCTGCAGAATCAGTCCCCGAATGTCTTGTATTGTTTCATCTTGTGTTTTTTAATTTTACACATTTTACACATTTTGAAACAAATAATTTTCCCTGCACTTCTTCAATACAGATTTCAGAACACCATCATCAAGACAGAGCACAGAGCAGATGGTAAGTCTGAAGTTCTGAGAAATCGAAAGATGGCAAGAGCGAGCAACCTCTGCTGATCGCTTCGCACCATCAAGAATGTGAAAAACAAAAGCTCTTTGTCTGCTTCGCAGTCCCAACCCACCTAACCTACGTGTTGTATGGAAACCAGGGTGAGCTTTTCAGCTTGGCAGAACAGAGAAGGCACATCTATGTGCTGAAGTTCACGGCCTTGAGGACTGACCTTCTCGGAAAAGACTGCCGCCTCGGTCAAAGCCCACAGTGAAAAGATCACTTGGGAGGCATAGCTGCAAACTTAAAATGTCATTTGTGCACTACCCAAAGTGCAGAGGCACATTTCTGTCATAACATTATTCATCCGACTGAAGTGCAAATGTAAATGTTATATTTAACTACGGTGACAGCATGCACCAGCCAACACAGGGGCTGAAAATCGTGTTTCTAAACCGAGGGGATAATTCTGCCTTTAAATGCTTCCCCCAAGGGGGATTTATACACTTTGGGGGGGTTACAGCCTGCTATAATTAGAAAAAAGGTGGGCAACTTCAGCGAGGTGAAGAGGAGGAGAAGAGGCGGAGGTTTGAGAAGGTCTCAAACCTCTCACTGAGATGGCTACTTGTATAAGATCCCTGACATACGCAGCAGTTATAGGATGATTTCACGTTGAAGACTGCAGGTCTCAACACCTGTCATTTATTTTCTATATGATCATATAATCATTAAATTAATCCTATTAACAGAGAGAACATTTATTTTTTTCAAAATACTATTTTAATGACAAGTTTATGAAGTGTTTTGTTTGAACTCAGTAATTTTAAGTTGTGCTAAAATATGACATAACATAAATACTGTTACAAAGGTTTTTCTTTACACAGTGGCAGCAATATTTTTGTCTTAAAGCAACTAAAGGAGCTTTACAGTGAAAAGGAAATTCTTCTGTCAGAATTTTACAGCCAAAAAATCCAGACTTTAATGTATTCCTTTAATCAGTGAGGGGTGAGGGCACAGCCCTCTATTATCGACCAAAAAAAAAGGCTCCTCATGGACTACAAAGCAACCTCAGTTTTAAGCTCCAGCATAGACTTCAAGGGTCAGGTTAAACATCTACAATTAGGCAAAAACATATCTTAAACAGAGCATAGGAAAAAAGAAAACTGCATCAAGCTTACAACTAAGATTTTTTTCTAGGAGGACCTCCATGTGGAGGGTGGGGGGGAATCAGACGGCTCAAATCACAAACCTCAAACACCAGCTGCTTGACGGGAGAGCCAATTTCTCAGCCAACTCAAAATGGTAGCTGTCTGCCAGATTATGATTTCTAATTAAAAAACAAAAATCCACACAAGGATTGCAGCTGATCAGGAAGACCAGAATAAGATTCTAACTTTCAATGAGATGATGAGTGTAATTTGTCCCTCTTCACCTATAATGAGAGCTCACAAGACGCTTGTTTAAATAAATTATTAGCTCAGCCTTTTCACATCCACAGAGCACCGTTAAAGCTTTTTCCTATTACTAACTAGTCACGGGATTAATCTCCGCAGCATCAGGTCAAGGTGCTAATTATCCAGACACTGAAGCCCACAAACAAATTACAACCACGTGTGAAACAACAGGTTTGATGCAGATGGCCGCGTAAAAGTAACAATAAAAAGAAAAAAAAAGCCTTATGGGTCTTGACATCAGTCGTCCCTTTATGGGCTTCAAAGAAGAAAAGAGCTTGAGATGAAAGGCTTCCTGCAGGTTCTTGGAATGCCTTTCATTGTTTTTCCAAACGGTGACTAAAATGGAGCATTATCCAGCACATCATGCTGGAGGTTTTACGACTGTGAAAAAAAAAAAAGAAAGAAAAAAAAAAGGGAGGCCTGCGGAGTCTTGACCATAAACCTCATCCTTGGTCTTAAAAACCAGTTTCATCCTAACAACACCGAATAACAAGTCGAATCATGTGTTAACCCTACAAATTATGGTTAAGTATTCTGGAGATTTCCGTTTGAGCGTGGGAGGCTGTGTGTGGGGATTTTCTAATCCACTGTGAATGTTTGTAAAGCAAGTGAAATTCATTTGTGTGGGTGCAAGCTTGTTTTCAAGGTCTGCTCTCCACTGTGTAGAGTTGCACGGTTGGGTCAAGTGAGAAGGACTGGTTTGCACACTGTGAAGATTAGATGCTTGATGATTCAGAAACCGATATGCGAAGGAGGGAGGGGGAGCCGGCAAACATTCTGCCAGATTCTCTCTTCTCTTGTAAACCGTTCATTCTGTCTCTTCCTTCGTCAGATTAGTTAGATCGATAAACGTAAACAGCTGGCATTATCATTACGGGGCATGAAAAGAAAGGAAGCAGGAGGAGAAGTCTAAGCCAGTCACCTTGGACATGGCAGGGAAATGTACATGTATGTGTACACATCCTTTTTTGTTCTGAAGAGAGGAATTCCACTTATGTCTACACTTTAAAGTGCTCAATTCCAGCGTCATGCTTTTTGTCTATTAGAGTTGCTTTGCATGATTCACAGTTCAAAATTATCCTCATTTATTTATACTCTGCCTTATGGCAGCCGCTCAGTTAAATACTGTGTCAGAAACAAGCTTTTTTTGCTCCCTCCAGAATCCCCTTATGTCAGATCTCTTCTGATTGGCTGCCCCTTGTGAACAGAAGGTTTCAACATGACGATATTAGAAACATATTCAATGTTTGTGATCATATATATTCAAGAGTAGAAAAACAGTCTGAAACGGAGTGTTCTTGAGCTTATGTAGGCATGTAGACATGGTCAGAGTGGGGAAGAAAGATGATTGGTTGTTGATGTCAGATGGGATGGTCTAAGTATTTCAGAAACTGCTGATCTACTGGGATTTTCTCACACAACCATCTCTAGGGTTTACAGAGAATGGTGCGAAAAAGAGAAAATATCCAGTGAGCGGCAGTTCTCTGGGTGAAATTGCCTTATTAATGTCGGAGGAGAATGGCCAGACTGCTTCAAGCCTATAGGAAGGCAACAGTAACCCAAATAGCAACTCACTGCAACCAAGGTATGCTGATGGCGGTTTCTATCCCAGCTGTCATAGGGCGAGAGGCAGGGTACACCCTGTACAGATTGCCAGACTGTCGCAGGGCCAAGACAGAGAGACAAGACAACCATTCACATGGAGAAAACCCACGCAGACACGGGGAGAACATGCAAACTCCACACAGAAAGGCCCCGGCCAAGGTGGAGTCGAACCCAGTCGAGCCACACCTGGACTCAACTTAACTGCCACATATCCACTCTGCTGCTTTCACTGAACATGCATTACTGACCAAATGTACAGCAGAACAGCAAATGCTTTGAAATGGCATGAGTAATGATGACTCCGGCGCAAAAGCACTAAATCTTTTACAGCGTGGGGACACGTTCCAGAGGACTGCTGGTTACCGTCCAAACTGGATGATACTTTGAGACAAAATCTGCCTGCGTTTGGCAAATGGCGAGTGTTAATTTTCCATGCTGCTCACACTCTCTCTCGGTGGTGTGAATTGGATTTAAGAAATAGGGCTACAACACCTCCTACAATTTGAAATTAAAATTCTTACAGTTAATGTAAAGACTTTTTTATATGTTCAGCAATTACTGTAGCTCATAATCAGTCGATTTCTCTATCAAACTTACTTACAAACAGATTTTTCTGTACTGGCACATGAGAATTATTTCCATCCAAAGAAATTATAATCCAGAAGAGGACCTCGTGTCAGGGAAATTCGCGGGCTGATGCAATGCTACAGAAAATTAATGTAGCGTGAATTACATCACCTGCTCGGCTGGGTGTACACGCACAGATAAGACTGCATTATCAATACCAGCCAGAATGTAAATTCCTACCATGTGCTGCTGAGTGGCAGTTTCAACAGTAAAACTAAAATAAAACACCAGTTAGTATAACTGAGTGGTTTAATTTTGAAGCTAAATAAATACAGGACCTCACAGGATCATAGCAACACTTCTGCTGGGACGCCGACATGCCTGCAGCTCGGCCTGCTTGAAAGTGATTTACACCGAGTCAGCGTGTCGATGCACACAGGAAGTCCCAATTCCCTGCTCTCTCTCACAGACAGGCACACACTTCTCATGTTCAGTGGTCCCTGGAGGTTCCCTCCAGTGTGTGTCTGTGTGTGGTCCAGTATTTACACCATGATGGATGAACACATAGTGTCAGGCCAGAATCACATGAGCCCCATGACATTGCATGAGAGGCAGAAGAGGAAAAGCAGTGGGCACACTCAGACAGACACCAAGCCGCATCCACTTCGGAGAAAACTGGAGACAAAAAGTGGCAATTCAGTTAACTACTAGGTTTAACTTCTAATAATGAAGCTAACACACACTTTAAAAGAAATTCAACACACCAGTAAGCACATACTAGAAAACTCTTTTGGACAGATGTATTGGGCAAGTCCACAGACAGCTGCTTTCTTTTTTTGGTAGTCTCCTTCCTTGAGAACTTAACTCAGTAAATAATTTGAGAGAATGGCAGCTCAGTGTTTAGCACTGTTGCTAGGTATTGTATGAAGTTTGCATATTTCCCCCATTCCTGAACAGGTTTTCTCCACGAGCCCCGGTTTCTCTCGCCTTTTAAAAACATGCTGGGTTAATGCCGGCCCGGGACACTCCTTAAAAAGTTTCTTGTTCTTAGAGCTTCCCTTCATGGTTTAGTGAAGGGCATTGCAGTTGAAGTTTAGCCAGATTACACATGTTATGTTTATTATTTCTGTTTCTCAAAGTCAGGGCAGTGACCCAATGAAAAGTCTTTAGTTGTTGTGGTTCAGTCAGTTGCTGGTGGAAAAACAAGTGAATTCATATATTACATTTGACACCTAGACCAACAAACTTTATGTATGGTTGTGTACCCAAATCAAATAATATGATGTCATTCCCACATGTTTGTTCATTTAACTGGCGTCTGATTGCTTCTTTTAGGTCTTTTGACTTGCTAACTGTTTTGGTTCATCTGGTTTAAAGTGAATTGCTGAACTGGCCATGGCTGGTTGGGAAATTTATCACAATCTAGAATTCACAGTCAAGTCCAATGCCGAAATAGAGACCGAGAACTTCTATTTTTAAGAAAGAATAAATGCAAACGTGTAGAAAAATATCCCTACTGTATATTTTACTGCAGGGTAACTTGTGAATTCCCCCTCAAGCTTGCAAGTCTAGCCATATTTAGTCCAAACAGCAGCTTATGGTCATCTCAACACAAGGATAATTTAATCACTACCCAATCAGTGGAATCCCATCAGCTGTCACCTATTGTATTAGGCCAGTGTTTCCTGCTTTTCAATATTGCCAGCTTATATCTTGATAATTAGTAACTAGGCCATGACTTCCTGTTCTGTACAGCCGAAATAATGAATGCATATAAATTTTTTAAAAAGCTGATTTATCATCTAATGATAGCGGATGGTTTCAGCCAATGCGTCCCTCTTTTGATTTAGACAAGCACCGTTTCCTTGAATGCAACCAAAACCTATTCAGATGTCAACAGTAAATACTACTTGGAAGACAAACAAAAAGCTCCTGGTACCAAAAACTCTGCATATTCATTTCATATTCATATATTAGTTCATAGTAACTGACGTCTGCTAAATATATGGGTCTTCACTGGGTCTGTTTTTGTTTTGTTTGCCTTAATCATGAAAGCTGAGCAGAACTGTGATTTACACAGGAAGGGAGAGTCGGCCAAAAACCATTAACATAAAAGTGAATAAGCAGTAGACATACACAACCAACTCAGGATGGTGCACACATGCTCTCTAATATGACAAATAAAAAATTAATTAGTTTCAGCCCATCTGTCATTTTGTATGTGAGGTAGAGTTAAATTTCCTCCCGTTTTATGGAAACATATTAGAAGACATCCACTCTGTGGTGTCGGGGCTTTCTGGAGTAACCATTAGCTTACACCAGAGACCTTATAAACGTCTACAAAAAGCAGACCGCTTCCCCATGTGGTGTTACTCAGTGAGTCCACATCAACACCGAAATGGCTAATATTAAGCCACACCGAGCTACTTTTAAGAGGATCTGCCATAGCTGTGACGATTGCGGAAAAAAGGAGCAGTCGCTAACAAGGCCGATTAGAATAATCCACTTGGGCCGGACGCCAAGCACTTGACCGGAGGAAGCGTTGCCACAACAATGCTCGCACTCATCAGCTATGAACAGCCAGGCATGAAATATGTGGAGCAGGTCAGGAAGGAGACTTGAACATTAGGGACAAGGTGAGGAATGTAAACCCGAGCTGTGTTGTTGAAAGCAGATGCGAACATGGCGAAGATGGCATCAAAGGCCAGTGGGCCCCATGTATAAATCAAAGCCATGAGGAAACATGCAGAAACATCCCATAAATGCTGCTGCAAACTCAACACACCTCACACCTCTTTAACCAGTTTCAACCGTGAACATGACACATCCACTGAGGCACCGATCTCTTTACGAAAAGTCCAACATTTCACTTCAAAAGTGAAAATGTTTCCCAGTGTAAGACAGCACCAGGCAGACTGGAGTCAAACCCTTTTGGCGCCAAATTCCTGCTGAGAATTTAATTAAATAATTAAAACAAACTACTGGTTGCTCTGGAGGCTCCAATGGACTGAAGATCAACCCCACAGAAGGAGGGCCCTCAGTTTGAGGCCAAGGCCTTGGATTGCAGGCTTTGTCTTCAGTGCCGTTCTGTCTGGAGGCCAAGTATACAAGAAGACCTGTCAAGGACTAAGTCCACTGTGAAAAGAGGTGAATCTGACTCATGGCTAATGTCAGGGCTCATCCCGGTATTTCCTTTTTTCCGCATCTTTACTCTCAAATAAAAGCAGCTCAGAATGAGTAATTAAAAACAGAGATGGTTCCCATATTTCTCTGTTTTTTCTGAATAATATCCATGTGAATCAGACTTCCCGAACTCTAACTTGGGCTGTTCTAAATTTAAAATAATTAGAATAAGCCTTGATTCCTCAAAAACTGGCTCTAACAGTAAACCCTATTTTGCCTGGGGAGTGGAAGAAATTAATTTTACCTTAGGGCCTCTAATCTACAGACAAACTATTTGCCAGACATTTTCAGAAAATGCTCTCATACTATAATGTAGATAGATTTTACACCACAAGCTACTATTCATGCTGTGAATACAAGTTTTCCCCCTATGTTATTATTCAGGTGTATTGATATACATTTTCCCCTTATTTTCTGACCAATTTGTCATGTGAAGATGGCACTGATAGAAGACACTTTTTCCACCACCGGCTATCTAGAAACGCTTAGATCTTCAAGTTCATGTTCAGCAAATATCCACACTTGAACCACCAAAGACAAATTCCTTTTTGCTAATAAATGCATATATAAATAAATGTTTTTTATTTGAGATGAAGATGAAGTTTGCTCCTGCGCTGCTTTGTCCACTTTGGAACTAAGGTATCTCTTTTCAGTTTTCGGGGAAGGCCTACTGTCTGGTTTTCCTGTGAACTGCACCAGGGGGAGGCTAACTGATGACAGAAGGCAGGGGGCGAAACAGGAGGGCTGCTGTTCGAGTTACAGTCTCATTAAAGATTCAGAGGGAAGAACACAGACCGGTGTATATACACACAGACAACAAACAGTGCCGTAGGTGGACGTGCAACAAGACACAAACCCACGCATGGTCTTAGACTTGCAAAAGCAACACGATCACGGAGGCAGACATATAATAAAGGATGATTGCATGTGTTGTACATACAGTCAGACACTGATGCATGTGGCAGCGAACACAAGGACATTCTGTACTCAAACTGAACATCTTAGCATATGCGGGCCATAAAGACATGGAATCAAACACAAAGACACAGTCATAATCACAGTTGCATAAGAGGATATTACACTGACACACAGTAATTTCCTGGAGACCCAATATTAACCTTAAAGTTTTACTGCAAAATGTAACCATGGATGTAAAATTTAACACCTGTAAGTTTGTGCAGTCTGTTTTTTTCATCAACATCTTCATGGTCAATGGAAGCTCCTGTGCTGGGTGACACAGGACATTCTCATGTTTCATATTCTTGATATTTACTTTTTGTTACAGATTAGACTGTGACACTGGTCGAGCATATGTGCTATCAAAATGGATTGATATCCCCATACCACTGCCACTTATAAACTGCAAATAAGGGACTTAATACCCAAATCTAATTTAATTATTGAAGCACAGAGTTCTGAAATATACATAATTGCAAAGATGACGATGATTTGGTTCAAATTCAGAATTCTATAGTAAAAGTTTATGATGAATAAAAACAAATGATTCTCTGAGAAAATGAGAATTTTCAGTTTCATGATGAATAATAATCTTTATGAAGTAATCATAGAGGGCATGTTTAGACACAAATGTGTCTTGAGTTAAGAGATGGAGGGGGAGAGGTAAGATAGAAAGAGTACAAAAAAACATGTTTCAGAAGGAACTGGGTTGTTCTTTCTCCATATTCCTTCATTGCGAGGAGCGTGTGATCATAAAGGAAGGACTTCAAAAGGATAGTATAAAAATAGGATCCTCGAAGGATCAACTGATGCCAAACAGCTGCGAACGTCACTCTGGAATTGAAATTCTCTTCCTCGTTTTGCTGTAATGGACCGGGGATTTTAAAGTAGAGTTTAGGACTTTGGATGGACTAGAGGAGAATCAGAAGGGTTTTTTTTATTTGAAGACAACCCAAGAAAGCAGCAGGGAGTCTGCTGCCAATGTAGAGGAGGCGTGAAGCAAAGAACATCTGCCTGAATGTGAAGAAAGGAAGCCTACAAGAGAAGGAGACCTGCCCATGCAGAAACTGCTATAGGCAGGTGGGGAGAAGAAGAGAACCAGGGGAACACAAATCCGTGGCCTGAAAGCCGCCATGGATCACAGAGCAAAAGGGAGTTCATTTGGAGGAAGACTTTGATATAACCAGTAGGTTTAATGAGGCCACAACCCAAGGGCCACTGAGCAGGAAGCCCAGGAACTATGTGTGGCTCCAAAGTCTACCCCAGTTAACCCCTCTTACAGTCTAGAACAGGGAAAGAAGCCAGCGAAATGGAGCATGAGCCACAGCAGAGGAAAGAGGGAACAGTGATGAGGAAGTCTATGTGCTTCAAGCTGAAAAGACAGGGCACAATATCCCATGTATCTGGATCAATAGGTCAGGTGAGTGCCACTATAGAGGAGTTGGCAAACAACTTGATGATACCCACTTACCCTGCACTAGAAGCTCTCTTCAGAGATGGAGTAAGGTGTATCAAGTGTGGAGCTACCCCAGAGTACGTCAAGTATCTCTGAGACATCAAACAAGTGCTTTGGTGCATGGGTTGTTATGAAGCCCTGTTTGTAATCCATTCTTCCCAAGGCCTCTTCTGCCACCAAGGCGTTCCTTGTGTTCCAGTAGTACCAATTGCAACTTATGTCAAACTGAAGTCCACAGCTAAAGTTGTATGGAATTCAGTCACAGCCAAAGAAGACCCTGAATCTGTGATCAAACAGTATGCTAATAGTATTGACTGCTCCACACTTGAAGATGTGGGAATACCCAAATGGGCACTACATGCCTACCACACACCTGGCAGATGGGAGGTTTGTGGCAATAGGACCAAAACTACCAGCACGTCAGGAGACACTACCTTATCTCCTGAAGTGCCCACCCAAGAGGCTGCCATTCCAACTGAGTGGGACATCTGGTCCTATATCAGCACCAGAAAAATAGTGGAGCAGAGCCTGTCAACACCTGAGGTAGCAGCCACTCCAGAGTCTCCAACTAGCCCTTCAAAAACTGAGACTCCACCATCAGTTTGCAGCGACAGACCAGCTACAAGAGAAACCGCATAAACTTAGTATTATATAGCAAAAATTTATAATGAATGAAAAAAGGTAATGATCCTGTGATAAAATGATAAGCTGTGAAAAACAGGGAGTCTGCATGAAGTAATCACGGAGGACACATTGAGATATATCTGTAGTCTGAAGAGAGGGAGAAAGATATGATATAAAGTACATAAGTTGGCGTACAGAACTGGGAGCAGAGGATCAACCAGCACCAGCTGTGAACACCTGGAATTTAAGTTATTTTGCTCATTTTGCTAAATTGGGCAGAAGATTTTAATGTGGACCTCAGTACTTTGGGTGGTCGGCTAGAAAAGGAAGGTCGTATTGGCCATGCTATTTTCCTCTCCCTCTCTCCAAATTTAGCATTGGCATCCAATCTCAGCTCTTAATTTGGTGTTATTATGATAAGCCTATGATTTGTTTAAACTGATTTTTGTGATATAACCTCTTGTAATCTGATCAAACTCTACGCTGTGCCCCTGCTTAAAAGCTTAAATAAATATTAATCTGCAATTAAAGTTTCATCTGCGGACGATGTTTTCATCATTCCTCGAATAACGGCAAAAGGTTAGGATTGTAGGATTGTGTTTATAGCATTTTGCCAATAATTAACAGATCCTTGGGGTCTATTTCCTTGCTATTAAAGTAATAACTTACCAGTTTCTCAGCTCAGCAAGAGGAGAACAGCTATTCAGGTATATTTTCAGAGGAAGCAAGGTAGGCATTGGCCTAAGCAGTGAGAAGCAGGGTGTGTCTCCTTGTCACTGGTCATCCTATTTAGGCTAATACAGTAGGAACACAAACTTGGACTTAGATAGAGACATCCTGTAAAGGGATACTTATGCACAGGTATGTGCTTGCTTAAAGAAATTACTAAATCTCAAATATATTTTTTCCATCCAAGTATTTTGTGACAAATATATAACATCTTCTTCTAACAACAACTCCAACTCCCTGGACTGCCGGGGCAGCCCAAGGGCAGCCCTTAGCAGCCTCAGGGTAGTGAGCAGCTCAGTGTAGTGTTAGGAGAACCAGCTTTCTACCTGCTGCAGGTTCTGATTAGAGGGATCCTCCAGCTCACAGTGCATATCCAGAACAGAACAAGGACTGCCACTGCCAGTTGTGGTCCAACAACACAAAGGAGTTAGAGTACATTCGACTGTAAGACAAAAGACACGCTAAAGGAGCAACTGAATGATATCGAGGACTGATCTGGCCTGTGAGCCAGCCGGCAGAGAAAGCACAAGACAGGAAGGGCCAATAATAACTGATCAACAAAATATGACCAAGGTGATATCCACTAGTGAGTCTATCATGGTGTCATTCTCAAAGACAGATGAAAAAAACATAAATGCTACAATGAGTCATCAAATATACAGGAATAAATTTCCATTGCATTTCCTTATTCAAATCAAGGAGCAAATATCAGAAAGGGCTGTATCCTGAACAGACTGTAAGGACCACTGAAGCACATTTCTGATGTTTCATACTAGCCTAAATAAATAAAACACACTTGCTTTGAGTTAACTTCTTGCGGGGAGAGAAAAGTAAGTCCTCACAGTGAGTTTACAGACTTGTCTCTACATCATCAGCACCAAATGCTTTTACAGTCATGTCATGTTTTGATTGCATGAGGCATTCAATGTGACCTTCTTAAATGCATGCAACAGCAGAAAACAGTGTGTGTGTGATATGTGAGCTCAAAATGATTCATCTGAATTCAGTGGTGTATTATTGAGGTCAGCATGTGTCACTCTTATCTAGAAAAACAATATAGCTATTCAAGAACCGCACAGTACATCAAATATTATTTTACATCAAATATGAGACAGACACAGTAATTCAGAGGCAGAGATGATTCGCTTCTTCATCGTGCGTATTTTCTATCATAACCGCTCAGCTTTCTTTCACTTCAACTTTTGCCCATTTATGTCTGCTTGACAAATGACATATGCATTTAAGACACAATCTTTGCTCTTTCCATACACAGTGTTTCTTTGAAACTGTGTGCATGACACTGTCAACCTGAAGGCTTTATCAATACATGGCTGATCCCAGCTTTATGATAAATTATCAACATCATGCAATATTATTATCACGCTTTTAGTTACAAAGTCGTCGCGTGTTTCATGGGGAAAACATTGTGTTTGTTATAGTGAGAAAGGTTATTTTCACTGGCAGTGCTTGCTTGCTGTTTTTGAAGCAGGAATTCCAACGACAGATGTGAGCAGCAGCAATTGAGCAACTTGTTTTTATAACCTTCACTGGGAAAGCAGCAACTGTCACTGGGTTCACAGCAATGCCGGCAGCCCAAAACTTCAGCCCTCCACGGTCCATTTCAAAATCTAAGATGAAACAGGCCCTGCTTTTGATTCATATAGATCTCTCTGACAATTTGCTTCTTGAGGTTTATTCTACATTAATAGCTTTACTTCCAGCACCCGAGTTCTATCAGATTTTCTTGTAAACTACTTTGCAACCCAGCTGCAGTACCTTCACAATCTGACTGCAGTTTCAGACTCTAAACAATAGAGTAGGGTACTTGCCTGCCAACTATACGATGACTAAATTAATGGTTTGTAGCAACGAGAAAGATGGAAACATTTGAGCTAAATCATTTTAATGTATGCAGAGGCCAATTAGTAGTTCTAAACAGCTACCGACTCCACAGACGCTGAAGCGGAGAATAAATCATCAGGGAAAACATTTTCAGCACTTGCATCCTGTTGGTTGGTTCATGTTTCTATCCATTCCTGTGTTGTGTTGGTGTCAGTTGATTTTCCCTAGAAAGGGAAAAGTGAAGGGTGTGTGTAGGTCTAACTGAGCTGCACCTGGTCACAGTCCATCCAAATAAAATGAGCTGGTGTTCAGTGCTGCTACAGCATTTGAGCTTCAGAGGAATTCGTTACTTTTATTTTAAAATAAAGACTTTTCTAGAAGAATTTCTAGAAGATTTAAGCAGTACTGAAAGTCGATATTTGCTGTGAACAACACTTTAGAAATTGGCTTTGTATAAGGACCATAAGACTGATTACTTCATGGATTTTTCAGCAATTACTGCCCAGTCTCTCTCTCTGCATTAACAGAGCTCCCTGAGGAGCCCAAAGCATCAACAAGTTACACACTCAACCAGTTGTGCGTGTGTGTGATGTTCACACAAGCTCATTTGAGACATGAAGGTTGAAAAGTGAAGCAGGAAATGGTGATCAAGCATGATCAGAGGAGGGGTTGCTAATTACAGGCCCATGTGTGCATATGAAAAGTGTCTGCACGTGTGTGCGTGTGTGAGTGCAAAGCGCCAAATGATATCACCAGTTTCAGCTGTAGTCGCCTGTCCGAACCGACGGCACAGCAGGAAACCTCAGAGGAGTTATCTTTGCAATCTCACAAAGCTCTCTTTCAGATTTTTGTTTTGTTTGTTATGCATAACCTCAACAGCACTTTCAGTTTCGGCTTTGAAAAGTGAAGATGCATGGTGATGTAAACAGAAACTAAAGATCTTTTTGCAGCAGGCTGTGGTTTGACTGTGGGGAGAGGTGTTGCTCGCCATCATAAAAAGACACACCAACAACACAAAAGTGAGAAAACCAGCCCATTCGACACTTAAGAAACAACTGTGAGAAGCTCATGCTTTCCCATATATCTGCCAGTTTGGTAAAACAGGAAATACAGAGAACTTTGGTGAGTATTTGCCCAAACAGTTATAGTGATCCTGTCTTGGCTGAACAAACTACACACTGAGTGTCTACACCACAATGTGTGCAATGTAGTTTTCACACTACAAAGATAGAATGGATGCATGTAGAAAATTAAAGTCTATCCAGTGTCACAAACCACTATCATTTGAGTTACATGCGTTCAAATACGCACATATATTTATATTATTTTATATAGAAATTTTATTATTCTTTTAAAATTTCATTAGAGGCCAAACCATTGAAATGTACCATCTGTTTTACTAACGTACGCCTGACATTAGCAGAATTTTTTTTCCCCACCCACGTTTACAAATAAGGATCCTATTCATGAATTTAGCTGGTGTACCGTTAGAGCAATAAAGTTGGCAAAAAAGCTTCACTGTACTTCAGTTTCCACACTCCCCTCATTTTTCTGACTCAGGTATTGAAATCAAGAGAAAAGGCCTTTATGAGGAAAAGGAAAGGAGTAACAAACTGGGTAATGATAAAAGATAAATAGTAGGAGAAATAAGGAATAGGAAAGGTATACTGTATCTTTAAATTGTCTGAAAAAGCTAGTAAGAATTAGAAGGGAAGTGGGCGAGCTCATCCTCCACCCAAGCTACTCCCCTCTCTTGCAATTTTAAAAGAAGTGATATTATATTCACACTAAGCTTTATTTCCTTTCCTTTTCCCCTGCTCCATTAAGATTAATGAAATACGGCCTGGTAGTTTGTGTCTAATCTTGCAAACAAACAAACAGGCAGACAGCACTCACCACATTCAGTACCTTGGCTTCAGCTCTTGCCTTGGCGGAAGGAAAGGAATAACACATCAGTGAGCAATCTGCCTTCAGCTATTGTGCACGTTCTCTGCGCATATGTCTTGAATTGCTCTCTTTCACTATAAAATCTTTATGTGTGTTAAGGCAATAACACTCAAGAGACCATATACCAATCAGCCACAACATTAAAACCACTGACAGGTGAAGTGAATAACATTGATCCTCTCTTTATAATGCAATGTTCTGCTGGAGAACCTTGGGCCCTAACGAATAGCAAGGCACTCCTTGAAGGCAGCAGCCTCCCCCATTAGTATATTGCAACCTGCCACACCATAACAACTGGACAGGAGTGACTTGAGGAAGACAACACAGACTACACAGTGCTGACCTGACCTCCCAAATCCCAAATCCGACTAAGTAACCATAGGATGATCAGTTCATGAAGGCCCCATAACACCCTAAAGGCTCCCCATCCCAGTGTTAGACGCTGCAGGAAACATTCAGCAACCCTGTGTCCATGACCGGATGGATGGTCAGAGTTGTTCTGGTGGCACGAGATGGATCGGCACAAAGTAGGCAGGTGGTTTTAATGTTCCGGCAAATCGGTTTTGCGTTGGGTTTCACACGATATTAGAAATTGAGGCGAATGTGACTGAGCAGGAAAAAAATTGAATTAACAAACCCAGTGTTGTCCCCAAATCTTTTAAATTATTTTAACCAAGTGCATTAACTGCATATGTGGCATTATGGCTCTACCTTTGTACCATCTCGGGAAAATGAGGACGCACAAAACACAACATACATCAGGGCCAGCTGTTCACATAAATGTTATTTTTACATGAATCATTTCAAATGCTTGTCTGAATCTGAAATGGGGGGGAAGGAATGATCCTTTTGTTCCTTTTACACTTAGGTTTAGCTGTATTTGATTTTTTAAAATGAGTCACATACTGAACACATGCATCCTCACAGCTCCTTAACAGAGCAGCCTATCAACCCGCGACTGCCTTGTTAGTAAATCTACAAGAACTGTGATTCTGGCAAAAAAAAAAAAAATGGGGGGGGGGGTAGTACAAGAAAAGCACCCTGAGCCCAGGCTGGTTAAAGCAATGCTATGGAAAATGGCTGGTGGTTTAATGCTCCCCTTCCTCTTTTACTCCCTACCTTGCAGAAACAAGGCCATAAAATTTTGCCCACTGTCTGACCCACTTTCCATGACAGACGTAATCTCTCTGCACAAACTTCAGCCTGTTTACCAGCCCAGTGGAGAGTAAGCCGGGACCGGGTGGAGTGTGCCAAGCTTCTCACACACAGCGGGAAGAAAGCTGCCACTCAGCTGTACCGACGATTACACCCGCTGAGCTCATCGGCCCTCTCTGATAAAACTACACACCACAGGCACGTGCACACATAGAGAACGCTGCAAACACAAAAAGTCTCCTCTAACCACGAGCACACTGTATCATTAAGGTTTAAAAGGGTGCCAGCACACAGATGTTTGGCAAGTGGCTCGGTGGTTGGTTTGAAACGCCAATATATTCACTCAAGGTAAAGATCCTAGCATGATTGGCAGCTTTCATTTGCCTGAGTGAGCATGCAATAAAAAGAGGCTTCTGCACAGTTCACATATCTGCATTAATTCAATTTGCCTGCTTATCTTCAACAATCTGCTTATCGCCCTGTCTTATTAATACAGTAATACAACAATGTAATGTGATGCTGTTTTATAAAAAACACTAACAAATCTACTTCAGCAGAAAGAATACAGGATATGCAGAATTTTAATTTTAATCATGAATAACTGTCACTGATTTTAGCACTTCGTCTGCAGATAAATTAAGACCTGAAGATATTTTATTAAAATTACTTCTAAACTGTTGGATTTGCTTCACAATGACAACATTTCACCCTACAAATGGGCTTCGGGAATCATAAATACTCCCACTGCAGCATCAGTTTGGCATGTTTTTACCCTAAAAGTGGATATCAATGCAGTAACAAATCTGCCGTATCTTAGAGTCAACTGCTCTAAACTTCAAATACTGAAAGCCACTTTTAAAAGCCCGATACAGCAGTGAGCACATTAGTAAATCTGTTAGTGTTTTAAAGCAGTTTCATGGAGCTACTGAAGATGTCCGTCTACCAAATCATGCTAAATATTTAATCGAAATGAAAACATTTTAGATGAAAAGAGTTCATGCTCTCTTTTTTTTTTTCATCCAGTCCAGACCAAGGCGAGACTGTGAGGCCTCCCTGTGTCCCCACAGACTGGGTAACTAAGGATACAGGCAGCACTGAGCCTCCATTAAGACATCAGAGCTGCACTCCCGTCTGACACCGACAGCTCCGATTTCCTTCCTGAAACTGAGACTCTGAAGCATGCTGAGAACATGAACACACACTCGGGCCTGTAGCCAACACACCCTATGTAAATGTGCAAATGTGTATATGCAACACTTATACTCTCACCTCTGTTACACAACAAATCCTGCCCCAAGCACTTCCAATTAGAAACTGAAGTTTCCACAATTTGTAGCAGTGATAAACTGCATAATTTTTATAGCCACGCAGCCCACAGGTATTGCTTTAAACACTGCAGCCTAGTCCCGTCTTTGCAAGGGTCTCAACTTGATTCTTATAAGAGGTCGGCACTATGGAGCCGGACTAGGAACTAGTGAGATAAGAAATCAGAATTAATTCTGGATTTTCAGTGTCACAAAAGCAGTTTGCTCCTTCTTTTCTGTTACGTTCAGCGGTATAAAATCCCAAGTATAAAATCACCACCTACTGACCAATCAATTCTCTTGGGAAAACAGCATCACCATTCCTTGGAGATCACTCTGTATTGGGTGCATGGATAGCTACAAGATCTTTAGTTTTAGAAGCATTTGTCTTTCCCTGACAAGCATCAATAAAAGACAGAGATTCTCACCTGAGAGGATTTTATTTCTTGTCCCGTAGTGAGTAATAAAACTCTGCACAACTTACATGTTTGCAGAAAATCGATTGCAACAGATCATATTATATCCACAGGACTTTCTGCATTATGCATGTGCAGCTATAAGTAGTTACTTTATGCTACTTTCTTGTTCTATTTAAAACTATTTTCTAACCTAAACCCTGGAAACTGCAACTATGGTGAGCACAAAAACTACTAGTAACATAATCTTTATTTGAATGTTCTATTATAATAGAAATCAAAAAGCTGTGGGTTTGATTTAGTGACAGAATGAAATGCACTGGCTGCTACATTCCTCATTAGTGTTCACAATGAAAGGCAAACAATGGGAGTAAGATCAGGAGCAGATGGTGTTAATGCACATTTCTCTTCTCTGTGACATTTCCAGCAAGGGGAAGGGAAGTAGTGAAATGCACATCAGCTACCCAAACCAGACAGAAAGAAGAAGGGAAAAAAAAAAAGAAAAAGAGATGAGGAGGAAGGGGGAGGAAGACACAGAGGTGAAATGAGATGGGAGACAGAAGAGGAGGGGAGGGGAAGTCATTAACTGGCAATCAAGCTTTGGGAATGGCAAAAGAGTCTGTGCATTTGCTTAATTCCTTATCAGGCAATGTACCCTTTCTCACTCACCCCTCCCTGTGACAGGTCAGCACGCAGGATGGATGAGATGTAAACTAATACCTGCATCTCTGAAGCCTGCATTGCACACAAAGATACGGTCAGCCACTGCCAAGCAGAAAGCTTTATCTTAACAGAGCTGCGTCTGATTTCCACTTAGATAAACACACAGTCAAAACAGGTGCATGTGAGTGTGTGCGAGACAAAGATCAGCACTCTGCAGCTGCAGCACTCCCTGTCATGACTTTACTCGCAGATGAGTGAGTGGACATTACCAAATGAGGTAAAGTAGCGTTAAAAAAGGAGCAGTTCAGTCCCAGAGCCGTTTACACGACAAAGACAGTTATTACCAGACAGCAGGCTGGCTGTTTTCGCACAATTCCCGCTGTTTTAATTATCAAGCAAAGTCAGGTGGCCTGCGAACTCACTGCGATATAAATGATGAGGTCCTCTTATTGTCCCAAAGCCTCCGGTCCGTCTCAGCTGCTTAGCTTTCCCACCAACTTGCTGAGGCTAAGGAGCTAGCTATCGTCCCACTGGCGCAAAAATAAACTATAATTTAAAATAAAATGAGCGACAATTTTTCGTCTCAATTTCTCCGCGTCTTCGCTGCTTCACAAAAAAATATAAATGAAATAAAAATCAAACCGTATCACGTAGGGAAAAAATTAATAAATAAAATTGAAGCAAATTAGGGTTTTTGTTCTTTGCGCTCCCCTTCCAGGAGCTGTGACTTGCAGCCGCTCACCGAAAGAGAAAATATCCACGGTGCTTTCTCTTTATTTTAAATGACAGCCTCTCCGCGGTGCGCTGTCCTTTGTTGTGAGCATCTCAACGTAAACACGGAGCCGACCCGTCCTGCTCGTTCTCCGCCTGCGAGCGTGCGCTGTAGGAGGAGACAGGGAGAGTGACGCCGCCGCGAAGCATTCTGGGACTTGAAGTTTTACCTCCCCCATCTCGTATGAGACGCATCAGTCTGCAATATCTGACTTTTACACATATTGGAAAGGCAACTTATTTATTTATCTTTATTTATTTATTTGTCAGACTATTTTTTACTCTTAAGTAAGTGCCAGATTGGGTTGAAAAATGAAGCAGATCCTCTGATGACCACTTAAGCCTGGCTCCAAAAGTCAGTCTCCACCAATTAACGGAGATGTGGGTGTTTAACATTTTTCCCATTTTCAAACTAACATAATTATGGTTTTAGAAGGATATCTGTAGAATTCAGCTGAAGTTACCCTTTTGGACAGGCCTGGACCCCCAAGGCTCGTGGATAAAGCTGACGCTGATCTGGATGCTGGCAGCTTTGACTGACAAATTTCTTGTTGTCTTTCTCTAACACACTGATTCGACTTTGCTGCCACAACGACTGATGCAGAACATCTTTCATACCTCATTCAATAACTCTACAATGCAGCACATCTGCCCAGCAGAAAATCATCTGTTCTCTCATATTGACAGTTTATATCAGCCTGCTCTGTCACAACACTTTACACTCTGTGTGCACTAAATAACTTTATTGCACTCTCCACTGTATTTTACACCCTTTTATACTGATATTACATCTCTATGACATTTTGACTACATTTAATAAGATATTTTTAAAATCTTTTTTTTTTTTGCTTTGTTGAATTTAAGATATTTTACTTTGTTATATCTATCCATCTTCTTCCGCTTATCCTTTTGTTTTCATCTAGAGTTCAGAATAACGCTTCCCTAATTAAGATTTTTTTTCATATTGGATTTTTTTCTTGATCTATATAACATTATACTTATTAAAGCTATTTTGTTATATGTTTTTGAACTTACAAACTCTGCACAGAAAGGCCCCAGACAGCAACTGCCATAATTTAAAAGATATGAGCTACCTCTAACCCTATGTGGGTAAATTGACAGCTGTACCAATGTAACAGCAGCAGCATTGATGTGAAGTAGCTTTAGTAGTTACATGTTCATTGTCAGAAAGCATGGCGTGGGTAGCACTGTTGCATCCTGTAGTAAGCAGAGTACTCACGCCAGACAACGGTAATCAACTGTCTCAGCAGGACAAATGCACCGAAACAGAAACTTAGAGTAAATTTTATTTTTTTTAATTAAGTAATTACTTGTTTTTAATGCACATTTAGGTAAAATAAATGATATCTGATAAAAGTAAAGTGAGACGCTTTGATATGCAGCAGACCGCCATGAAGTCACTTTGATCACCAGCTCTGCTGCTTTACTGCCTTTCCACTTTGATGTTAGTCTGTGAGATTCATGTGAGAATCACTCTGTAGACATGCTATACATAACTCTGTTCACCATGTGCCCTTTTGCACTCACTTTCTTTTTTTTTTTTTTTTTTTTAAAGCCTGTCATGTCTGGCAATATTTGCAAGCAGAATAGTGATCTGAGTGCACTATT
>JAVDPK010002450.1:282775-294027 GCA_034780415.1 Cichlasoma orientale
AGTAAAAATACTCAAAAATTGTACTTAAGTACAGTACTCAAGTAAATTTACTCCGTTACTGTCCACCACTGTATATATATATATATATATGTGTATATTTGGGACTGAATTGCATGCAGCATGGCAACACAAAGGCTATAGTCCTCCATCACTTTGGGTGTCATTGCACATAATTGCAGAGTCACTGACAGTAATTAGGTAGTACACCAAACTCACCAACGCCTGTAATTGACTGTGGAGAGACAACCAGTCTCCCATTTCACGCTGAACTGAAGGATTGTTTTAATAGCAGCCTGTCAGTGAGGGTGTTATCTGTTTTCCAGAGGTTGCATTATGAGGTGTACAGCCTGGTTGAAATGTTAGACTCAGAGCAGAATGAGTGCACAGAAGAGGATCAGCAATTAGGACTGAAAAGAAAATTGCGTGGCGAGTTTCACAACTGAAACTGCATTCGCACAAGCACATATGGTCCATTTGAAACAGTCACTTCTTGAAGAAAACATATCATTTATTCTTGATTGTAATCACAGATGAGTTAGCAGAACTACTACTAATAATAACAGGAAGAAGAAGAAAATTTCCTTTTCTTTTAAGGTGCAAAAAAAAAATGTTTTCAGTATTGATATCTGGATTGGAGCTCCGTTTATCTTTTGATTACAGTCAAAGTTCATATTTTTGGTGTATTTATTTTCATGCTTCATGAAAGCTAATTTAAGTGACTTTGAACGTGGCATGTGTTGGTGCCAGATGGACCAGTCTGAGTATTTCAGGATCTACTGGGATTTTCCCACACAACCATCTCTGGTGTTTACAGAAGAAAAAAGAGAAAATATCCAGTGAGCAGCAGTTCTCTGGGCAAAAATGCCCTGTTGATGCCAAAGGTCAGAGGAGAATGGTCAGTTGCTTCATGCAGATAGGAAGGCAACAGTAACTCAAATAACCACTTGTTACAACCAAGGTATGCAGAGGAACATCATGTCAAACACAACATGGATATGAATGGATATTAAGCACCAAGGGACAACTGTGCACATAGAATTTGCTCAAAATTTTCTCAAGAAACTGCACAACAAGTCTGCTAAAGGCTTCTACTGAAAACATATCCACACTGTGCGATTTTTAAATTATTATTTTTCTACACTAGTGAAAACCAGACTTTCACTGACATAAAATATACTTTCCCACTGTATTAAGAAGACAGAGACATTTTTAAACACATTTTAGAGACGTGGGTCCTCATCGAGTGAGCACGGGTTGGGACTAAGTGTCACAGACAGACAGGAGATACAAGATAAAAAGTTGAGAAGTTGTTGAGAGATGAACTAATGCATTGTTGAGTTTGGCAGCGTGTGCTCAGCTTACAGCAAATATATCAAACGATGACAGCTGTTTGTGTCAAAGCCAGTTATGCAATATCTGGTACGAAGCCAACATCTGTGGCAATGTGCACACCAAAGAAAAACAGCATCGATGCAGATGTTCATTTTTGAACAGAGGCTGAATCATCCATTCTGTGAAAATTAATGTAGAAAAATGTCAAAATTAACATTCCAGGCTTAACTTGGCCTGGATTCATGTTTTGACTTGTAATACAAAGGATGTATTTTGATCTAATTTATATGATTTTTTTTTTTTTGCAATTCTGTAAATAAACTTTTGCCCTCATGCAAGAACTACACAAATGTGGCTGCAAAACAGTGTGCTGACAGCTCATACACAAATATGTTTGAATATGTTTAATGAAAGAAACATTTGCGCTCAGATTGTAAACCCACGTAAGCACGCACAGACTCATTATCTCCCATAAACACGAAGAGTGGCCCATGAGGCATGCTTACCACACAGTCATGTTTCCAGCACTTCAGAGGAAATTCATTAATTTCCCCAAGACTCAGCCTAACCCCATCCTTTAGGCTTCGATTTTTCTTTATTTATGTTATGGGGACTCATGTTTCTGGTCCCCAAAGGGAGGCGAGCCCCATCAATGTGACTGAATAAACAAATGAAAGCCCTGACAACACGACTCTACTGCAAACAAAGACACGCAGAGTTCAAACAGTCAACTGATCAGGTAAGGATACAGGACATAACGGGGTCATCGCCATCACTAAGGTAACAAACTCATGCTTTGCTTGCATCAAAGCATGAAGTCATTGAGTAAATCTGTCGTCCATGGCCTTCGGCTGTTTTCGTAACCACAGGAATTGCGGGGATTTTATAGGCACTGAGTAAAATCTGGCACGGCTCCGAGATTCAGAAGAACGAGACAAAGGGAGGATTTTTCAGCCGAGTTTATTGTATGAGAATAAATGAATGCAGACACGCTTGTCTGCTATCACAGTGCATAAATGTCACAACACAGGAGTGTAAATGCTTTACATGCCCTTTAGGGAGAGACAGCGGAGGTAGAGTTTGGAGCAGAGAGGATGTGATTCATCCTGGCAGCACAAACCTTCATAACATTGTTTACATGAACTGCAATATTCCAACTACAAAAAGACTAAACTTTGAATAAGAGTTGGCTACTTCTAACCTAACTGTGGACGCGAGTTGAAGAAAAACTTTCATTCGCTGTAAAGCCCCTGAAAAACCGGTTTAAAATTTCTTAACAGCGTGAAATATTTTTGATGAGATAATCGGTGATCAAATGTGCCCGGGTGTTTTGGTTGACACAGTGCAGCTAATCTGCTTTCTAAAGAGCATTAGGGGTGTGTGGTCAGATTTGACTGATGGTGGCTTGGCAACATAGACAACACAACAACTGTAGTCACTTACATGTAAAAATTGCAACATGTCTGATTTGAGCAATCACTTCCTCATGGCATGCCCACTTTGAACCAAAAAAAAAAAAAAAGTAGGCACAGATACACTGACTGATCAAGATAAACTGAGAAAACACATTTTCAGAATAAAGGAAATCAGACGTTTCAAGGCAATATGTGTGATAAAGGGCAGCCGTTACTCTCTGCAGGTTCTCTCAGAGAGTACATGACAAAGGCTGCACAGGCTGCACTGGAGCACAGCTGAAGTTAGCATGCAAATATACCTTTAGTGACTCTGCAGGGTTTTAAGAAGATATAATGTTTACCGTATTCACTGTTTTAGATTAGCCTTTAGATTATTAGATTTGCATGCAGCACAGAAATGGATACAGAACATATTAAGATATTTCAAAATCAACAAAAAATAAGGTTCTCTTGGTGGTGCAGAAGTAAAGGTCAGTGGATCGTCAAAGTAGAATACATCACAATGAAACCACGAATATCTACAGAAAATTTTATGCCAATAGATTTCGAGTCTAAAGCGAATGACTAACCAAGCAATTTTGCCACTGTTGTGCCACATCCTTATTGCAAAAGACTGAAATATTTAAGTTAATAAGCTGTGACCACAGCAGGAGAACCTCGCCTTCGGTTGGATAACTGCAGTTCGTGTAAATCTTATAAGATGGAAAGACATGCAGACCTTTGCTCAGATGTTTGTTTTTACATGTTATTTAGCTGGTCCTGTAGGCATATTTCCAACTGAAAGCAAATGTAAGTAGCAAACACAAGGTTATCCCTCAGTAATGGATGCAGAGCACTTTTGAACAAAAAAAAAAAATCAGAACTTTTATACAGATCAAAGAGAGCTTTTGGCAAAAAATATCTCAGCTGTCCAAGAACAAAACAAACAAAACAGCATCTTCACAGAATCAGCAACAGTTTCACATAAGCTGTACCGATTTTAGCAGAGATTGTCCACCACTTTAAAATGATTTCATATAAAGATACATTATCATGTGATGAAAGTCAACCGAGGCACAGAGGTAAGAATATGGACAGAGCTACAGTATATCCTCACGGTTTGGCAAAATACAGTAAAGTCCATTTAGGAATCATCTGAACATCATAGAAAACTGTTTCTATAAGACCAAGTAGAGGTCACCACTCGACTTCTACCAATCAAGAACACAATGTCCCTTAAACTGTGCGACAGGAACACCGGTGACTGTACAGCAGAGCAACAAGAGCAGATTTACAGCGCAGGAAAATCGTAATACACAGCATGGTGCATGTACATGTCATTATCATTAAAACATAATGTAATCCAGCACGAAGCAGGCAGAGGGATTTACAGACATTTAGATTCATTATTTATCCTGTTACCGGATATATTAATAATATAACTGTTATTACCAGCACTGTTGCATCATGGGTACCAAAAGATTATGCATCAGTATGTGTTTTTAGATCTGTAGTATATTTAAAAAAAAAACTGTAAAAAAATAAAATAAAATCTGATTTATTAAGCATTAATGAATGTAAACATTTCCAAATCTTAGACTGGCACAACATGTGATGCTGGTTTAGTGGGCCCGTCAAAGGTTTTTATATTTAAAGAAACAGTTTTGGGAAATAGATAAAAAAGATTACGTTTTTGTTTTTTTGCTGAAAAAGATACAATGTGTCACACATTAAAGATGTTTGTATGCAAATTTAGTAATTTTTGGACTGAGTCGGGCTGTTTTCCTGTTTCCTGTCTTAGTGCTAAGCTAAGCTAACTGTTACTGGTTGTCACTTCATATTAAAGCGGTTTTCATTTATCACCATTAATAGGCATTTTTTCCTGTCCCAGTATGCCAAACTATTCCTTTAAAGGTAGGATGTTATGGGTAATGGCAGACAGCTCACTAGCTAACACTTAAATTATCCTTCTGCAGTGCATCTATGCAAAGCTTACAATGTAGTGGGCAACACGGTCGCCAGCATTTATACCTATGCAGCTGCATCAGTGCAACGTGGAATTACATTTCTAGGGAGGTGCACATCCGGTTACGATTCACCTATGGTGTAGATTTAAACAGAAATGTAAAAAACCTGTGAGAGAAGCCTGTCCTGTTTTTATATATCATCTTTTACAAAAAGAGTGCAATTTTTTCCAACTTAACTTTATTTTTCCACATTATTTAATGTTTGCTAATACCTAATTTAAAAAAAAAAAGCATCCCGAAGAGTCATTTCAAAATTTAAATGTCTTCATTGCAGATTATTTCTACATAAAAAAGGAAGGAAAACCAAGCTTTCTGACTCTAAACACCCCATTTCTGCATTTCTGGATTTTTCTTTGATTTTTCTTCCCTTGTTTCACCACAGAGTGCAGACACCCTCTCCACGACATGCTGAATCCAAAACAGCATCACTCCTGTGTGCTTTTAATCTGTACTGTTGTCAAAGATTAATAAACAAAGTATCAAGTCTGAGCGATTTAAATCTTTGTGTAAAAAATATAACTGAATGGATTAGTAAAGCTATATATACCAGCGAGAAGAAATCTGTCCAACAAGCTCCACTCTGTCCAGCAAAGTAGAGAGAAATAATAATAAAAAAAAAAGATACAGTACCAATACTTTCCCATCACCAATCTCTTCCTACAAGAGATACAGGCACAAAAAAAATCCTTAAAGATAACTTTCAGGCTGAACTGACAACGATTATGCGCCTCTACGTGATTATTTTTCAGCACCTGGTAACACGGCGAGATGAAACACAGTTACCACTTCCTGTCAAGTCATAACTAGACAGGACATAAAACTGAACGCAAAAGCAAGCAGACAGCGAAGATGGTGTCTCTGTGGGAAGTCTGAATGGGTGAGAACTTTCTGAGCAACATGATGCAATCAGCACTTTAAAACCAGTCCCATGACATTATGCAACAATCGTCTTCTCGGGTTTTCTGCTTGGAAAACATTTTCACATTTTCTTGTGAACAAAAAAAAAATCCTTTGTTGTGCTAAGATTCTTCTTTTTTTATCTAAAGTTGAGTAAATTTTCCTTTATAATGCAAATATATGTAAGATAGACATTACATACAAAACCAGTGTCCTACATTTACATTCACCATTTTTTCCTCTTTTTCCCCCAAAATGGGATGCGTCACCTGTTGTCAAATAAAGTGTATTAAAGACAGATCTCTAGTAGCATGAAGACTCAAGGCAAACAAAAATTTGAAAAAGTGACCCTGAGCTGGGACATGGCCGTTCGGATGGTGTGGAGTTTAAAGAAGCTGCAGATAGAAGTGAAACAAATTAGAAGACCACACGCGAGCCCTATATAACATATTGTATCGTGTGTGTTTCTATGTGCAGAATCTTAAAATTGCCACTTGTATTTAAACGGGCCAAAGCAGCTGCTGCAGGATCAGGTAGCTGGCAAGGGGACCCCAAGAGTGTGAATGTTTGTAAGTGTGTGTGTGAGAGATAATCTGGAGGAGGGAGACTGATGCATTCAACCCATCAGACCATTAAATGACAGTGAACACACCCCCCTCCCCTTTTCTTGCTGTTGTCCCAGTCCATCCACATGCAGGAGGCCCAAGTGAGCCGCTGGCTTCAGGACTTCACCTGAAAGCTCCGCCCCCTGTTTCTGAGGGACGCTCTGTGAGGCGAGGCTGTCACGTCCGCAGCTTTAAGATGACTGTCGCCAGGATGAGGAAGAAAGTGTTCCAGCCCAGGGTGACAGCGAAGCCTCGCCACACCATCATCCGAGTCAGACCCCAGCCTAGTGGGAAGATTTATGTTGATATTTAATATGTGGATTAAAAATAATAATAGTGGACACAGAAACTGAGCCAGTGTGTGGACAAAGCTGATTATTGCTGCATTATATTTATATACAAGTTGTGATTAAAAAGTTCTGAGACTGCACCTATAAGAAAGCAAAAAGTGTACCCCTGAAATATGTGACTCAAATATGCAGCTTAAACTCATTTAAAGTTGACCTATTACGCTAATTTCCATCTCCATATTTATAGAACTCTATTAGAGTTGCTTTGCCTGATTCACATTTCAAAATAATCCTCCTACTATATCTTATACCAGGCCTCGAAAGAGCCCATTAGTTCAGCCTCTGTTTTAAACACGCTGCTGTGGCTCCTTTCACGTTAAGCCATCTTTCTTCTGATTGGCTTCCTTTGGAAAACCAAAGATGTGAGCAGCAGGTGGGTGGGGGAACCAAAGTGTTTAGAGCAGACTGAAGCCTGAACTTTATTCCATATGCTGACCTCATTATCTGCAACTTTGGCCATGTTTAATATGAACTTACACCACTGGAAAAAAATTATTATTATATTATTATTAAAAAATAAGAAGATGCATAATAGATTCCCAGTAAATCTGGGTCTGCGTTTACAGATAGGAACATTTTGTGGGAGCTTAAACAGTCACTGAGTCCAATCAGCAAATGTGGCAGGATGAAGCTGCCGTTTCCAAGTTAAAAAAAAAAAGAAGAAAGTTGCAGCTCATTTCCTAAATTGACATTGCTGACTTGTGCCTGTCAGAATTTTTCCACTGCATCCAAACGATAAGGCCTTCAAACAGGAAATGACTCCTCCGACTTCCTCTGTATCGCGTATCATGAGGGGAGCTCGTGCTGGCGTCAGGTCTTATTGTTCAGAGGTCAACAGGAGGAGAAAAGATTGGGAGACAGAGCGAAACCGCTACACCTCCCGGGAGATGAGTTACACTGGATCCAGAGCTGATTAATGATTTAGACGACCGGGTCTGTTGTGCACAACGTAATCATCTGAGCCGTGCACATGCATCTAACTTTCACACACTGCCAACGCACCAGATGGGCCGCAGCAACTCATGACGTTAACCTGCTGATGTGTTATGTGCGCGAGCGTTACCTCTGTACATGATACAGCGAAGGGCTTCTGAGGCGTAGGTCTGAGGAAGCACCAGGCTAAGGTAGCGGAGAGGATACGGGATACACTCCACGGGCCAGATGATACCTACATCACAGGGGAGAGAGGACACTGTGTCAGATGTGGGTAAGATATCATTTACACCCCCCTGCAGGAATGCTTTGTGTCTGGATTCTGATAACGAGCAGGCTATGAAGCATTTAATAATCTCCCCTCGCTTTTGTTTTTTTCTATTTCACGGTCCAAATTAGGTTCAAAGTTCAGTCGCTGAGCAGCTGAAAAACCAATCTCACTTCATGATGCATTTAGCAGCTCTTCTCCAGCAATCAGTTCATCAGCACATGAATTTTGCTCTGAATTGCAGATGTCCAGAATTCCATCTTTGTCTAAGAAACTCTGGCCTGAAAGTTCAAAGATGGAAATAATGTGATATGGCTGGAAGATCCAGAGCAGAACAGCAACAAAAGGAACAACTGTGGCGAGATTTTCTCCACTGCTGTTTCCATCCTTTTAGGCCATAACACCAGGAAAGAAAACAGTCTTCTTCTGCGTGGTTTCACATCACAGACAAGTACTTTACAAATATGCAGCATAAGTATTACATTCTGTGTGTTCTGAGTTCTTTTAGTGAAGTTCTGTTTTTGTTGTATTTTGTAGTTGTGTTTCCTTAGATTTCCTTACAGTTTAGATCCTCAGTTTGTTGTTGTTGTTTGGATGTTCTGTTATTAGTTATTTGTATGTTGTTCTGGTCTTCCCCGTGTTTGTGTTCCTGTGTGTTTGTCCCGGTGTCTTGGCCCTTTTCTGTGTTTAGTTCCCTTCCCGTTGTTTCCTTGTGTGTGTGGTGTTTAGGTTCCCTTTCCCGTAGCTTTAGAGTATCGTTTTCCCTCAGCGTCCCTCCCTTGTGTTGCGGTGTCTCTTGTGTCTGTTTCCCCGGTATGTGTGTTATTCCTCGTGTGCTGTCAAGTCTGCGTTTTTATCTTCCTGTTTTATTTTGACAGTTTTGTGTTCCCTGTGCTTTGTGTTTAGTTTTGCTTCCTCTGTGTTATTAGTTTCATTTGTTTCACCATTTGTTTCCACTTGCCCTGATTACCTAGTGTGTGTATTTAAGCCCTCAGTCTTTCTCTGTTCTTTGTTGTGTCATCGTCTGAGTGTTCCCCAGTTTAGTGTTTTGTCCTCATTTTCTCCCAAGCTTGTTGGCGTTATTTTGTTCAGCCTTGGTTGAGATTCTGTTGTTGTTTTTGTAACTTGTGAGTCTCCAGCAATAAACCGTTTGAGTTTAGCTCTGCTCTGCTTCACGTCCTAAACACAACAATTTAATTATGAATCATTAACTGGGACAAAGCTTTTTTTTTTCTTTTTTTTTAAAGCAAATTAGGCTCATATCATCATCATCATAAAGGGAATAGCAAGCGTGTCAAAATTATATCACAAAGTGTTATATGCCTCACACTGATATAAGACAACTTTATCTATTTTCTCATCCTTCAATTTGACTATTTCCAGCATGTTTTGTGTCAGATCAGACAAGAGGAAGCAAAACTGGACAAGAAGCACACGGGATGAAAAGTAAAACAGGAAACGGGTCGGCACGGACAACATTAATTTGAACTACCTACAGACAGGCTTACACCAAGTTCACAACGAGGGGTTTTAATCAGATTCCCTAATTCAAGGATGCTCCAGTAATCAGACACCTACTGTGCTTTTTAAGGCATTTCACACTCACAACAGTCAGTCTCACTCCTTACCACTGAGGATGAGGTTGGGGTAGAAGATGCCCAGAGCGGCCTGGTTGGCACTCTGCTCGTCGTCAATTGCGGATGAGATCACGAGGCCAAATGAGATGCCGGTGATACCCTGCAGCACGATCAGAATTATGACGAGCGCCAAGGAGCCTTCATTAGGTATCTGCATACAGAGGGAGAGAGATGAGGAGCAGGGGTGAGTAAAAGATAACTAGCTTGAGTAAGTTGCTACTGGGGTTAATTAGTTGGTTAGGCCTAGGTTCAGCAGTGTAATGGATGCCAAAAATAAGGTGAGCTGACTACCTGTCTCCCATCATCAGTATAAGATCTTGGTGAAAAATGAATGCAACTCTGGATGAACTCTGCATGAGCCCATTGAAATGATGCCACAGCGAATGCCACCATTAAAGCTGAAGGCGGTCCAATTAAATATTAGAGATTAAATATTAGATTTTGTTTTTAAGCTGTTTGTCGTATAAACGCAACAAAGACAACACATGCAGGCTACACAGTATTCAGTATTTTAGATGATTATTTTAGCAAACACAGTATTTTGTCATTCACGAGTAGAAAAAGCTGAATTAACACAAAAACCGCAGCGTTACAACCTCTTTTTTTTTTTTTTTTAAGCTTATATGTTACAACTTTCTATCCACTGGGGGGTAAATGTTGTGTTTTCTAAAAATATTTTAAGATAATAGTACTGTTTTTACACTATTTTTGATGGTTTATGTTTGCATCATCACAGGATCAATGAAGAAGCTATACTGTAGCTATAGAAAACCAGAAACAAAAACCTTAATGATAGATAAGATAATTTAAAAAAAAACCTGTTGTAAAGCATGTTTGATGGACATGAAGTGATTCCGGTACTCGCTCAGTCCTCACTGCATGCTCTCTCCCAAAATAACGCACAAAGGAGAACGCTTATGTGTGACTGTTAAAGGGGAATTCCACTATTTTATCACATCAGCATTGTTTGGGCTTTGAAACAAGTCTGAAAATGAAGTAATAAATGGAGGAGAGGAGTTAGAAAGAAGTGAGATTACAGGACTGGTCCTAATCTCTTTCCTAATCAGTGGAGAACTCTTTCCTAATGTACAGTAAGCAAGTTTTTAAGTGTTCCGGCTATTTTGTGATTAATAAGACTTCCCAACCCCTCCTCCTATTTTTTTATTACAACCACATGCACCATTAAAGGCCAACTCTGAATCAGTGGAGAACTCTTTTAAGGAACTCAGTAAAATATGAAAGGATGAGATGAAGAGAAAAGGGGAAAACAGATGTAAAAAAAAAAAAAAAAGCACTTTGATGTTCTGGACTTATCTTCAGCCAAAAATACCACAAGAAATGGAAATAAATATCACTGATAATTAATTTTAGTTGGGAGTGTAAACGAGATATGAAACTTTTCAAAAGCACATAAGAAGAGCGGAACAGAGACTAGAAGTCTGACCTCAAAAGATTCCAGGTGATAAGCCTCTTAACAAAAACATGTGTGTGTGTCAGTGCCCTCCTCGGAGTGTTAAGACACTTCCCGTCTCCCCTGACAACGTGCAAAAATAAACCTGCACCAAGAGACCACATGACCGCACGGTTGCCACAGCAATCAAGGGCTGTTGTTGTGGCGATCCCGCAGTGATCCTTGGATACGGCCAGAGCGGGAAGTGATTTATGGAGCGGTGGGCTCTTTGGACTTGAGCACCTTAATTAACACACACACACACAGGAAGTTCCTGCATAGACTAAGCACACACACACACACACACACACACACACACACACACACACACACACACACACACACACACACACACACAC
>JAVDPK010002450.1:294596-305419 GCA_034780415.1 Cichlasoma orientale
ATATATATATATACATAGTAGCTGAACTCTACATATTTTTGCCATAAAAGGTTATTTCTTGCCAAGGCTTTGGAGCATTACAAGAAAGTGGAAAGTAGCCTATATATCATATTTCCTCTCCAGTAACCTGCATACTATTTTTATAGTGAAAAAAAAGATATATGCCTATCTTAAAAAAAATAGAGGTAAATTAGGCTACAGTGAATCATAATAAAATTATGACTTGAATCCAGTGCAGGTAAATTCTGATTTTTGATGATGTAGTAAAAATGCAAATGAAGAGCGTAAAAGCTCCGCCGGGCTGGTGAGGCGTTAACCTTCGGTGCGTCAGAGCAGCTCCCTGCATGTCGAGTGAAGCCGTGTCAGAGGCTGTTTTAGAAAGTAAAGAAAGTCTCCCGTACACAGTGGCTTTGAAAAGAGCACGGGAAATATCACATGTTTCAACCTAAAGACTTAAACATTAAGTGACAGTGTTGCGGTCTCAGTAAAGGTTAAACAGGATTGACCCTGTGGTCCGGCTTTCCAAACACTTATTGACATTACACCGCCTGAAAGCAAACACAGAAAATCAATTAAGCAAACAGTGAGGCGACATCTGTTATACTTCGAGGTAAAAATAAAAGTGACCTTTGTTTATATAACCAAACTGTTTTTTTAGGCGTCTATTTTTATCTTTCATTTCCTCTGCTGCTACTTTCTTCCCTGCTGCTACTTTCTTTGCCGCTACAAAGGCTCATTCGCTAATCGAAGCTTCATTTCACCATGTCTGTATTTGCATTTTTTCTGGTTTTATTGCGTCTACCTTAAAGACGAGCAGTATCATGAGAAGCAGCAGGGTGATCTGAACGCTGATGACAAACAGCTGAGAGAAGAGGTGAGCCAGCATGGTCTCGAGAGAGCTCACACCTGGCAGAAACAGAGAGAGAATTCATTGCATTGATTAAAATAAAATACACTTACACAGGGTTGGATTTAACCTTTAGAGCTGCAGTGATTAGTCACTCAATAGAAAATGAAACACGTCTTAACTGAGTAATTGTTTAGGTAATTTTCCAACTGTTTAGTACACTCAGTGTCATCGCTATCTATAACACATTTGTTATAATTACAAATGTAAATGTTCAATTAAAGATTAATATTAAGTTACTAACAATTTTACAACTAGCAGCATATGTGAGGAGTAAAAGCAAACCCTCCACATGCTTCTCTGAGCCTGTCGCTCCCTCTACTGGTCATATTATGAATTACACTTGAAACAATCCATTGATTGGCTCTTGTTGGCACTAAACGGTTAATACTAAACAAACAAAGCATTTATTTTATGGTTTTCTCCTATTCAATAATACACACCAATTCTCCAAACAATTCAAAAGGGAACTTTTAGACACAGCACCTGTATATGTGTGAGTGCAATGCGAACTTTGATGTCTCACCTGCAACCCAGCATCTGTCCAAAAGCCCCTCTTTCCTCTCCAGGACGAAGGAGAGCGCCGTCAGACCCACGGCCAGGTAGAAGGTGATACTGGAGGGATCGAGAGGAAGAAGAGGAGGAGGAAGTGAAACGGCAGGTTGGCATGTTGATTTACTCTGTGCTGGTGCCAAACATTTCACAAAACTTACCAATTGGAAATTAACACAGGTGCAGTGACTCATTAAAAAGTACTTTTATCTGCATACTGCAATGTACTTTAACCAGCACACAGTGTACTGACCTGAGCACAGCTCCAGGTGTCACAAATGTAGTAAAGTCTGTGTTTTGGCTGCCGTAGATCGGCTCCTCAAACTAGCAGACGAGAGCAAAGAAAAGATTCATTATTTGACTTTATTTTGCAGCACGTATAAACCCTAAATCACTGTGCCTCCTTTGCAATACTAACATATATCTTTAATTATATTCAGTTTTTCAATAAACTCTCTTACCTTTATTGGCAGAGCAACCAGATACGCCATACCTCCCAACTTATGATCCACAAATGCCTGCAGGTAGAGGGAAAAACATATTTAATGCTTCTATTTTTCATGGCACATTGTAATTTGTACTGTTTCATACTGGAGGTGAGAAAAAATCTGTACCACTCTTAATCTGCTTTAAGTGTAATCATGAAGTATTATTCAGATCAGTTCAATGTTTTTTATATATTTCCAGTTCACAACAGCTCTCGTTCATAGACTGCAAATAAAAAATGGAAGGCGCTCGATAAGCGACAACCATGTGGAGGTTCTTTAAGCTTAGAATTTTTTTTGCAATGGCCAGCAGGGGGCGACTCTTCTGGTTGAAAAAGAACTTCCAGTGTATAGAAGTTGGTGGGAAAAAGGTCCCCAGCTCCGTGACCTCAGTAAACACTTTCCTGATAACTTTATGGGCTGAATCAACTTCCAGGCTTCTTAAATTGTGGCGGTGCCTTGAAGCACAACTATTTTGTGTATACAGCAGAGACGTCACTTGCGTGAGTTCAATCGTATACGAACCTGAAAGGCCTGTTGTAGTTTCTTCTGCAGCATGAGGGCAATCTGTCGATCTAAGGAGGAAAGGAAGGCAAAAAAATGAGCAACTTCAGCTTCATAGAGTTGCATTAGATGAATTTATTGCATGTCTGCTACTGGAATTTCTTTTCCATCTTTTTTTAATATACACCTCTAAAAAAGATTAAGGGAACATGTAAATCACACATCAGATCTTGATGAATTAAATATTCAAGTTGAAAATATTTG
The DNA here is from genome assembly GCA_034780415.1 of Cichlasoma orientale. Lineage (NCBI taxonomy): Eukaryota > Metazoa > Chordata > Actinopteri > Cichliformes > Cichlidae > Cichlasoma > Cichlasoma orientale. The sequence goes on from JAVDPK010002450.1 coordinate 297,309, forward strand.
TTGACATACATTAGAAACCAAAATCATTAACCCTTTGAGGACTAGATTCAAAATCATAACCTAAATTCAGACATTTAAATCACAGGCTGATCCAGCTTGTGTTATAATGTGTCTCAATAGTGTGTACGGCCCCCACGTGTCTGCATGCTTTCCCAACAGCATGTGCGCATACAGTACTCCTCCCTGACCTGGATCAGGACATTCTTTAACTCCTGGACAGTCTGTGGCTGCTGGAATGCACTGATACATGACATCTCAGGGGCTCTCATTTAGATTCAGGTCTAGAGAAGGTGAAGCTATACAATGGCATCAATGCCTTCATCATCCAAGAAGTGCCTACATGCTATGGCCACATGAGGCTGAGCCGCACCAGGAGAAACACAGCAGTCAGGGTACTGTTCGCTAATACAAAGAGGTCTGTCTGACCCTCCATGGATGTGCCATCCTAGAGGAGCTAGACTACATGTGCGGCCTCTGTAGGTACTGTCTCATGATACCATCAGTGACAAGGACACTAGCAAAAAGCTAAACTAGAGAAAAATGCCTAGCCTAGGTTAAAGATTGAAATCTAAAAGTGAATCTTACTTGTCTGGTCCAGCCAAACGTGCACTGATCCTCCATCAATTATCTCTTGAGAAACCTGTCGCTGGACCATCCTGCAAAATCAGAAGCAGAGTTATGATCAAGGAAAAAAAAAATTCAATCTGACAAAACACTAGAATGCAAAGATAGCATTAAGAGCTGAAACGTGAGTAATAATCTGCTCAAGAATTTGTAAGGCCAGCACGAGCCCAAAAGTTAGACAGCATATGAGACAGGCGGAGACAGATAGAGCATACCAGATCTATGTGATAGTAAAATAGTATTCTCAGTGACTCTGGTTGAAGAATTTGGTCATTCGGTCACAGACCCAGTGAACCTGAGGAAGGTTCGTGGGAAGATAAATAGATAAGTTTTTTTATAAGTAATCTACAGCAGTCAAAACACAATTAAAACATTCTTTATTTACATGGGATCTTATGAAAGGAGTGTATGACCTTAAAAACTCAGCCGCCAGGTGAATTGATACACAGAGTCGTGCATGCATGTGACTGCAGGCTGGCACCAATAATTACAACTCAGAAGGTCACCCAGGTTAATTATTCCTCTGATGCAAGTAAAGCAATGCCCTCAGTTTAGCTGAGCCACTGAAGCTATTACACCATATGTAATTTATTATTACTATAATTTAGAGGGGGGGGGATCATGGTGTGGGGATGTTTTTCAGGAGTTGGGCTCGGCCCCTTAGTTCCAGTGAAAGGATCTCTTAATGCTTCAGAATACTGAGACGTTTTGGACAATTTCATGCTCCCAACTTTGTGGGAACAGTTTGGGGACGGCCCCTTCCTGTTCCAACATGACTGCGCAGCAGTGCACAAAGCAGCTCCATAAAGACATGGATGAGTGAGTCTGGGGTGGAAGAACTTGACTAGCCTGCACAGAGTCCTGACCTCAACCCGACAGAACACCTTTGGAATGAATTCGAGCCCAGACTGTGAGCCAGGCCTTCTCATCCATCAGTGTCTGAACTCACAAATGTGCTTCTGGAAGAATGCAGATGAGTGGATACATTTGGCAACATAGTGTATAATATGTGTTTTGTTCATCTGGGGTTGTATTTAAATAATTTTAGTAACGTGGTAAGGGCCAGGTGATTTTTTTTATCATTACTCTGAGGTGTAAAACTAATGTACATAAAAGAGAGCGTACTTTCTTTTTCGGTAAGAATAAGCGTCTGGTATCTTCCATCTAAAAAATGCAGATTATATCAAGTCAGTGGCAGGATAAGAGTTAAAATGAAGCTACCAAAGGGCATAAAGAACGCTGTTATTGGAGAATAAAGTTCAGTAGGGAAATCATCAGAACCTTGAAGTGAGTCCGTGAAAACAAAAAGAAGGAAAAACATCACAATGGTGGCGTGTGATGATCCGATTGTGACGGCTCATATGATCTTACAACGTGCACATCATAAATAGATTTGCACGAACTCCTCATCCGTCCTGCCTCGTCCATACAGGTATTAACGGAACATGAAAAGCTGCTTCATGCTTATGCAATAACATTAAGGCCTGTTTGAGACTCAGCCAGAATGTCGCTCTGCCAGAAAACACAGGAGAAGAAGTTTTTCATTTCCCTTAGGCAGGTCCGTCACATGAGAGGCACATGATTCGGTAAGAATAAGCGTCTTTCTGGTCGGTGCTAGGACGCAACCTGCTCAGGTGTGTTCCGGACAGGAAGGACCAGACTTTCTACCTGGCAGCCACGCACCATTATTCACAGCTGAACAACAACTCTGCTGCACTGACTCATCCTCGCGTGATTCTGAGGTGTGAGTTGGTGTTGTGTGACCTCTGTGCACTTTTAAGCGTGTCAGAACTTCAGAGAGTGAACTGTGTTTAACGCTACTTGGAAAAGCAAACGAGCCATCCCGTCTATCTCAGTTCAGTCCAGTGTGGGGCAACCAATTATTTTTGTTCTGCTTTGTGCTTGTTTTGCCTAAAATCATTGAAAATTTCAATAAAGATATTTTTGGCAAAAAAAAAAAAAAAAATTCATATCTTCAACATGTGAAATGGTTGTTAAGCTATATATGTGCATGGTGTTCACTGAGGTATGGGGTGTCTGTGTTTATCATGTTTGCGAGCTGGAATGCTGTCTGTGCGTCACACAGGCATGCCTTAAGTCTGTCTGCTTTGCTGTGAGATCTGTCCCACCGCTGACGCACACAAACTGCCGTACGCAGCCCGCTCAGCCCGTATGTGGGCGCATAACATCAGCCTGTGCTGAAGCACCTTTGAAATGGAACTATCGAAAGCTCGACAATGAGAAAGAAAAAGGCAGCAGGCTGTTTGCTCGCAAAGGTAAACGAAAGGAAGTGATGGTTACATATTATCCAGATAAGCTGAGACATGTCACAAACAGCTCGAACTAAAAAAAAAAGCACACGTCTTGTTTGCACACAAAGTCTGTTTATATTTTATGTACGTGGTAAGAATTTTATCATCTGTTGTGTTTTGCAGTTGGTGACAAACTGCGAATGCTGATGTTATCTACAGTAGATCTATGTGGCGTTAACATGGATAAAACGGTTTAGCAGCTCTACATGAAGCTGAGATGACCTCTGAGAAGTATGCTTTTTATGTAAACATTCTCCTCAGCATATCTGTCATTAACCAGATTTCTGCTCAAATGTCAAACATCTAGGTCAGCACAATCCAGGTCCGTCCGGCTCATCTCATTCTGACGCCTCCAGTGCCAGCGCGCTCTTTTTCAAGAGCCTCGGTAATTCAAAGTTATGCGGATCGTTTTTTTCTAGAGTAACCTGAGGGCAGCGAACACTGACCGCAGACAGTTACCGATGATGCATTGTGCAGATACGGATCAGTGCTTCCCTGTCTATGACGCGCCGGCTCTTACCGTTTAGTCAGGTAGCTGGTGAAGTTTTTGCCAAAGGCAATTACACCCCAGTACTCTCCATTATAGATCCCCTCAAAAGCTTCTTTGTGGGAGAGGTTCACCTGCAGATAAAAAGGAGCAGGTTCAATTTATACATTATGCTGAAAGGCTTTGGTTCTGTGTCACAGAGACAGTCTTTCCCTTTCAATTATTTCCTAAAACAGGTTCCACTGTTGAACTAATTTGCTAAGAGTGAAAGTAAATGTTAACAACTCAGAAGGAAGTCCGTTACTTCCTTTGTACTTTGCAATCTCTCAGGGCCTAAATAAATACCTGCTGCACGCTGGAGTTGTCCAGGAAGGAGAGGAGTGATTGGCTGAAAGAGGAGGGGGAGGTCTCGTTGTTCACTACGGCAACCTGGATCCCCTTTGGATCTCCTCCGACGCACAAACAGATGAGTGAGATCTGGATGACGGGCAGCAAGAACTGGAAACACAATGAGCTGCCAACACAGAGGAGAAGATAGCAGTCATCAGTTTGCCGCTTACAGACATTCACAAACAACCGCTCTTACTGCTAAACACTGTTAACTGCGTCATACCCTGGCATTCTCTTCATCCGCACCAGTGTTTTGATCATCAGGGCAGCGATGTTCCTCCACTTCGGCAGCACGTGCCTGGCTCGCACCTTCCAGTCCACTGAGCATGCGAGCACAAAATAAATTAAAGTGACTGTAACTAATATTTTCATGACAGCAGCGGTTACATTTTTCACCTGAATCTGTGCCTCATCTTTATAAAAAGCTTGAGCGAGTTTCAACTTATCGTTTATCTGACGACCTGCAATTTTATTAGCTGCAATATCTTCGCTTTTTAATGTCGGAAGCGGCTGTTTTTAGAGTTTTACTAGCCCAGTGCTAAATGATGTGCACAGTTAGAAAAAGAAAACATACTACATGCCAGTACCTGAACATTTGGAACCTTCCTCTGCAGGTGCAGATCCGACCCCAAGAATTGGCTGACTCTCATCCCTTCCACTCCCGAATGACTGGCTTTTCTCTAATGTTCCCTCTGGAGGAGTGGACTCCCGATTAGAGCCGATCTGGTCTGACGTCTCACACAGCTGCAGGAAAGCATGCTCCAGGGTCTGCAGGAGAGATAATATGGGTTAAAACTCATAAGACTACCAAAATTCAGACATTTTTAGCATCTGGTCAATTTGCAGAATTTATTACAGCCATGGTTTAAAAAGCTGCATTACTGCTAAAAGTTCACTGTTGCCATAAATCTTCGTTCATATTAAAGTGACTGTAAAACAAAAGAAGTATAGTCAGTTTTTTCTTTCTAAACACCTCCCTGTCCTGACTACCAGCACCCCTGGGTGCCCACACAGGCCGCTGGGAGTTCAAAGAGTACTCACTGTTGCACAGTGCTGCTTCATGACAGCATCTGGGGGACCTTCAGCCAGCAGCCGGCCGTTTCGCATGAGACCGACCTGGATGATAGAAAATATAAGGAGGTGCATTCATTAGAGATGTTTTTCTCTCTTAAAATTAGTGGGTTTTTAAAACAATTTCTTATTTAATTATAAATAAATAATTGACGTGAATAGATATAAAATCAGATCACGTCGCCTGCACATTAATCCATATTTACCCTGTAAAATAATAAAAACAAGGCAACTTGTGTGTGTTTGAGACAGAAAGAAGTTTACATGCAGTACTGTGCAAAAGTCTTGAGCCAAAAGAAAAACAAGTGGCAAGCCTAAAAAATGAATCTATAGCAGATGAACAACATCTAAAAGTCATGGCCTTAAAAATAGGAAGAAATCCAGCAAAGACCTGACACAGGACCTGAGAGATGCATCTGAACCTTCAGGTGATCATCTACTCTGTGCTGAAGTCTCATTAGTAATGGTCTCAGTGGAAGGGTGGCATATCTTTATATATCTTTAAAATTATGTCTACTGCTGATATAATCAATGTATTTAATAGTAAAAATTGTGATAACTGATGAAAGAACAAACTGTCTGATAAGCATTTCTCATTCTCTGCAAAAAAAAAGTCGTGCGACAGACTGGTGACCTGTCCAAGGTGTACCCTTGTTTAAGATATATAAGAGGGGGAACAGACATAAGCAAATCATTGGATTTATTAGTCACCTACAAAACAGGAAACTTCTCCTTAATCTGTTGAGTGTGAATGGTACACTTATCCTATTAGTCTTTTTTTTAGTGGGTCAAACTTGAATAAACAAAGGCTGCAGCTGCTACGTGATCAGAGCCTACTTACGACTGCTGCATGCACGAAGCATGCTGACATGACCAAAGTTCAGTCTGCAGCAGTGCAGCGATGCATCGCTGCACTGAGTGCTCCGTCACCTGACACGCTTCTGTCAAAGTGTCACAAAGACCGAAATAAATAAGCAAATCCGCCTCAGTCTCTGTCACTGGATGTGGCCTTCTTCACCCAATTATTGTTTTAGCTGTAAATGGAGACATGGCTCAGAAAACTGAGTGGACCGACTAGTTTTAGTGGAGACTTTCTGAATCTAGGTTATAGTGATTATGTGACAGATTAAATGCTTGAACTATGTGACAGTAAGAGACTGACCTAAACGCTTGCTTTAAGAGGGAAGTATTTACTCGACTACATGCTTTGTAAACAGCATTCGAATCTTTCCACGTATCTGAATTTAAATCAAGACGGAGTGAGAAATTTTCTCACTTATCAGCCCTCTAAAGTTACATGAAACATTACACCAGCTAAATGGTACGTGAGAAATCTGGTCTAAGATGTGAGGCAGTTGTATTCCACTGCCAACCAGTCGGGTAGATTTCGTCCATATCTGTCCCAACGAGACATTCTGACGTAAAATATTATCCCTTCATCGTTTCATCCTTTGATATGTGAAATTTTTGGCATAATTAGCACATCATTGGTTCAGGTAAGTATATTCTAAACATCAGGTTCAATAAGGTCACAGTAACTTTGACTTTTCGCCACCAAATTCTAGTCATTCAGAGTCAGAATATTTTGGACTCCCGTGTGAGTCCTGTCTTTGAGTCGAGCCATCAGCTCTGAAGGCGGAATTCATTACAAAACTCCTACCTGACTTTCCTGCTTCCGTGGTGAAGTTACAGTCATGTGAAAAATAAAGTTCTCATAGGACACTAATGCAGTCCTGTGGGAAAAGCTCGGTACACCCTTACTGCTTCCACAGGAATTAAGAAGGTAAGTAGCTGCGAGGTGCTGCTAGTCAAATGCACTTGATTAACTGAACATCAACAAGTGTGACCACCTCTACAAAAGAAAGTTTGCTGGTCTGGAGCACTCAGGTGTCTGTTAACACAATGCTACAGAAATGGATGCCCCTCAGTGAGCATGTCGAATATTAAAGTCCATGATAGCACAAAAAGACTGAACAAGCATGGCTTGTCCTTTGGACAGATGAGACCAAATGCACAGCATCACATTTGTTGAAAACCAAACACAGCATATAAGCACAAACTCCGGGTGATTTGGGCTTGTTTTGCAGCCTTAGGACCTGGGCACCTCTGTATACTAAAGCATTCTAGAGACAAATGTGAGGCCATCTGACTGACAGCTAAAACTGGGTCATACGACAGGACAATGATCCCGAGCACAGCAGCAAATCAACAACAGAATGGCTGAAAAAGAAAAGAATCAAGCTGAAGTGGCCCCATCAAAGCCCAGAACTCAACCTGACTGACATGCTGTGGTGAGGCCTTACGAGAGCTGTGCATAAACAAATGCCCACAAACCTCAAAGAACTGAAGCAACACTGTAAATAAGAATGAGTCAAAATTCCTCCACAGCACCGTGAGAAACTGATGAAGTCATACTAAAATGTTACAAAAAGAGCTCTTAAATATGCACCTGATGGCTGCATATTGAGCAGGTTATGAGCCACAAATTGTTTTGTACTGTCGTGTAGTACTACTATTAGTATTACAATATTAGTGTACATATAGGTATAAGTATGAAGCTTTTATCTAATGTTTAACACGTTGGACACTTGCGGTTATAATCGAGTTACTGTGTAAACCTCTTGAGTGCTATTTGTGAACTTAGAGAAAGAAAACTGAGGAAACAGCATGTATGCTCTAAACCACTTGTTGTGTTTTACAGTTTGACCAAACAAGAAACTAGCTTTAGCTTTAGCTTTAGCTTTAGAAAGCAGGCTATCCGTCCCCATGCTGCTTCCAGTCTTTGAGCTAAATTATTACCAAGTGGCTTAAATATTCTTAGAAACTCATTTCACAAATGAATGCATTTTCAATCAACATTTTAATAGACTATACACACACAAACATGATGTCTGCACATAAATCTAGAGTACAGTCTTGTGGCTTTACAGACTTTATATCAAAGGAGATTACTGGAGAAACAATGAATGAACTCAGGGAATGATTAGATTTGTGCTGAGCCAAGCATTAGTTTGACCACGAGTGAAATATGTTCTAAATATGAGGAGCTAAAGTCTGGAAGGCCCCGCTGACCTTTTGAGCGTGTGGCAAATGGACCGGTTCTTATATAGCGCTTTCCTACTCTACCTCCTACTCTACTCAAAGCGCTTCATACAGCATGTCTCATTCACACACACACACACACACACACACACACACACACACACACACACACACACACACACACA
>JAVDPK010002450.1:305519-348601 GCA_034780415.1 Cichlasoma orientale
CACACACACACACACACACACACACACACACACACACACACACACACACACGCACATTCATACAAGTGCTTTTTTCTATGTCTACGTGCTTTCTATCTAACATGAATGTATATGAATAGGGTTCAGTATCTTGCCCAAGAATACTTTGGCATGCAGACTGGAGCAGCCACAGACCAAACCACCAACCTTCCGATTAGTGGATGACCTTTTCCACCTCCTGAGCCACAGCCACCCCTGTAAGTCTTGTAGTTGACAAAGGGATTTGGAAACTTGACATGATGGTTGACGGCTTTGTGCGTCTGACAGGCTTCCTGTTCTCTGTTTTCTTTACAGTGCGTGGATTTGTTTGTTGGCAGGGTGGAGTTCAGAGTATGTCTTAAGAACATATTTCATTCTTCTGCTGCAAATGTCCAACTTCCAGATCGACCAGCCATTTAATTTTAACTTTAAAATAAACTTTAATGTCTTCTGTATCCTACATGCAGGAGAAGCCAAATCCATGTGGAAATAAGCAAGAAAATCCAAAAAATTAACAAGATTCAAAGAGTAACAAACAAAACACACAAAGGAGTGAAAGGTGGTGGACAAACAGTAACAAAGGAGGGAAAGAAACTAACACAGGAAGTAAAACCACAATGAAATACAGAAAAGAAACCCTCAAAAACAGGAAGTAACAAAAAGACACAACTAACATGAAACGCGAAGACTTAAACCGAACATAATGGCAGAGACAAGGAAATACTGAAGATACAGGAAGAAAACAAACAACTAAAAAACTAAAGAAAAGAAGGGGATCGTGACCGTATGCAAATTAAACAAAACACAAGCACCACGCCAGGAGGTGGCTGGTATTACACCTTTATCATCTGTTCCACAGTCACAAGTAAAGCACGTTTTTGTTTGGATCTTTTACAAGTGGAGGAATATGTTGGCACTTCAGTGATTATTTATTTATTTCTAGTGCGTTTCTGTTAATAAAATGGTAAATGGACTGGTACTTTTATAGCGCCTTTCAAGTCAAGTTGAGTGCTCAAAGTGTTTTCTATTACAAGTCTCATTCAGCCAGTCACAAACACATTGATACAGTGCGTTTTCTAACACTCACACACACATCGACGCTCTGATGGATGCATCAGGGGCAACTCAGGAATCAGTATCTTACCTAAGGATACCTCAAAATGGGTAATATCAATCCGCTGACTGATGGACGACCCACTTTTACACCTGAGCCACAGCCAGAAAATAAGGACACGAGAGAGCTTCTGTGCAAACGCTATTCCCTTTTTCCTTATTGAATCTGAGATTTTATCCACCTTGTCAAAGCTAATAAACAATAAAGTTCATCTAATATGATAATTGTGTAAACATCAACACTCTCATTGTTCTTCTATGAGGAAAAAAGGGGTCTTGACAAGTGTGAATGTGTTGCTTTCTTCCACTGCTTTTCTACTGAATATGCCGCATATGTGCATTTATGCTTAGTATGTTTATGTTTATTCACATGACTTCATAACTCACCACATTGGCTTGCCTGGCCTCCTCTATGTAGTGTGTGGTGATGATAACAGAGACTTTTCCTGTCTTCACTATCTCCACCAGGTGTTGCCAGATCCTAGAAAGAAGACAGGAGAAATCCTTGAAACACTCGACCCACTCAGTGATGGAGTCTACTTAAAAATCGCAGCTTACATCTTCGCCAGCAACAGCTTCGCTGCCAGCCGTCTGATCTCAAGAGACTTTGTGATTACACAATGACACTGGAGTAACACGCTGAGGGGGGTGCAGTATGCTCTCACAAATGTTTACTTAACTATGCATAAATATGGGAGTAGGCTTTATCAAATCTTTATCAAAACCTTATCAATATCAGCTATCTGGTAAGTTGATAAGACAGAGAATGTTACATACATGCAGAAGTCTTAGTAGAAATGTGGAAATTTTTGCAGATGTTTTGTATGTCTGTATATAAAGATATAGAAATTCCTGTGGGCGTTCAAAAAGAGAGGAAACTAAAATAGATAATTAATGATAAAATAGCAAAACACAACTGACGTCAAAGGGGCTATTTAAAATAGTTGACAACTATGTAACATTTAAAAAGGGCCTATTATACACATTTATTATTGTACTCTACTAATGTAGCTTTGCATCACTCACTGTTGGAAATATTTCTTATGCTGGGCTCCCTTCCTCCTCTCTTTAAAGGGCACATATCATGCTTTTAAATCCTTCCTTTTCATATGTAAATCATTCACTTGTGGTCTATATGAAGTAGAACTGCAATGCTTTGGTTTGAATTCCTTGTTATTGTAGCTCCGCAGACCCCTCTTTTACACCTTTTCTGAGCCGCGTCTTAGAGCAACTGGTTTTGGTGCAGTCTCTTTAAATGTGAATGACACATTTCACACCCCACCCCAGGTCACAGAACATTTGTTCCACCTCGTTTGGTCAGTTTTGTAGTTCTTTTTTTTTTTTGCAATTTTGGCCACAGCGGCTTTTATCAGCAGTGGAGGGAGACAGGAATTGGGGAAAGAATGTCACTAGGCCGGGACTCGAACCTGCACCGCCCGCACCGCGACACAGTGAATGTATGTGGTCGCCGGCTTTCACCACTAACCACCTTTTTGTAGTTTGATAGCAGTGATACGATCAGCAGAGAAACAAGGAAGACTTTCCCCACTGATGTGAGTACATTTCCGAGAAAAATAAAATTTAACCAGGCACTTTGAAGAGGCTCTGATGCCGGGGGGCGATGTAAGGAATCGTGTGGGTTAATGCACCCAACAACCGAACATTTTGACTTGTCTACTTGCAACTTCGGCATAACTGAACTGAAGTGAACTGGACTACAAAATTGCTGCGAGAAAAAAAAATGGAGGATTCAAGAAATTGGTTAGCCGGAAGTCCATGCCCTTGTTTAGTAGTTCCCCAGCAAATACTGTGACATAACGGAAAAGAAAACGTAACAGGGAATAGGGAACACTGAACAGACTGAAGATTATGACCCAAAAAGAATATAAAGATATCTATGCAGCACTGGGAGAGAATACATTTAAATTTCCTGCAATCCTAGACACTCAAAGTACACAAAAAAAGAGCTAAAAAGGTGGATTTTGCATGATATGTCCCCTTTAAGCAAACTTTCATCTGATTGGCTGCCCCTCGCAAACAGAAGTTTTGAAGGACAGGTGGGTGGGGCTACTGTGAGACAAGAGTTATTAACATTAATATATCTATATTAATGTCATTTTATTTATTATAAATACTGATATATTAATATTATTTATTGACATATTCATATTTCCCTTTGGCTCTGGTGCCTCAAAAATTTCTCTGTGAAGGAAAAACCCTGGTGACATGAGCTGGAAAACATGATACAGAAGAAAACAGGCTGGTTACATACTTAGCTCTGAGCACAGGGTCTACTCCCACTGTTGGCTCGTCCAGGATGAGCAGCTCTGGATTCTGCAGCAGAGCTGCACCGAGAGACACCCTTCGCCGCTGACCCCCACTGTAACACAAAAACAATCAAAGGGCAACAGGGTGAGTCTTCTTCCAAGATGTTTCGTAACTGGTAATTCACCTCGCCTGTGTGCATGCCACTCACTCCACAGGGAGGTGGTGGGAGACAAAACCTGCAGGACAAACCTGCCTGACAACACAGAGGCATACGACAGCGTCTGAGGCAGAGATGCTGGGAAGAAGGCACGTTTTCACAAAGTTATGTCTAAAAGGAAAAATCATCTTCTAACACACCACAAATAAGCAGCTACATTTTATTAAAGCAAAAGGAAAGAATAATATGCATTAGAAAACCATGAAAATCATGGGCATATATGCCACATGGCATGTTTATCATACCAGAAATATCTTTCATATTATGCGGATAGGACAGCTTTAGAGGCCTGTCAGTTACATAAAGCTGTAGCAGAACAAGCAGAGGGTAGAAGCTCAACAGCCTGCTGCAAAATCATTGCCACAACAGTTAAATATAAAGACCAGTATACAAGTCTCAAAGGATTTATCTTCACAGTAAATTATCGCATGAGAGTTTTATCAAGAAGTTGCAGCTCAGTCACATGACAAACTGCAAGTTACACCACAGACAATATTAATATGAAATGAGCTTCTAATGAAAACAGGTTTGAGGGCCTCTTGGAGAACAGATGGCCCTTTGTAATGAACCAGGGCTGTGAATCCAAAGCTCCCATAAAAGATGGTCATTACTTTTATGAAATGGCCATAAAGTAATCCGCTACATGTATTGACCTGTTGTTGCCTTGGAGATTTTATCTCTTAGAGTCAGTACAGTCAGAGTTAGAACAGTGTCACATTTTTTAAAACAAAATACAATCAAAGATTCAGCACAACTACTTCCAGACAGCTTATGTAAACTCGGGATGGTAAGATGGTAAGACTCCTGAGCGGCTGAAAATAGCATTCTATTATATTGCATGTTGATTTTTAAAGCGCTGCTGTTGTCCTCGATTGCTGTGAGTTGCATGGGGATAAATTAAGTATCTGATTCGCTGAGCTCTGATTAGATAACAGCAAGCAAAGGTCATTTAAAATATAGTTAGCAGCATACTGGGCAAAGCGGCTCTCCAGATACGATCACTCATATACTGAAAAAAAAGATGTTGCCTGTTCCAAACTGAGCTGCCACTGATCTGAATTTGTGGAATCCATTCTAGACTTTCAGCTGAAATTGCTGAAAGCTTTGATTTTATCTTTTTTAAAGAAAACCATCTGGATAGTCGTCCGTGCACACTGTTTCGAAATGTGACATTTGCAAAAACCCTTAAAAGGTGTCTAGCTACTACGGCTTATGCAACCAGTTACATCAATAAACCACTACAGGTAGAACGCACAAATGAGAGCAAACAGGCCACAGACTGAGAGGCTGTGAAAGCCAGCAAGAATACAGTCTAGTTAGCATGTTGATGGACAGTTCTTTACATTGTTGTGAGGAAAATTTGTGCATAAAAGATACTTGCAGTAAGTCACTTAGAATATTTAGCAAGTTTTCTAAGTGACTTACATTTGCCTGACACGTGAAAAGATTCCTGGTTTGTTCCCGGGAGGAGACACAAATCCCTTTGGGTTTGTGTCAGGAAGGGCATCTGTAAAAAATCTCCCAGATCAAACATGCAGAGCTACCCGCTGTGATGACCCCTAGGAGCAGCTGAAAGTAGTGTGTACTTAACACATGATTTCATGATCCATTCATGAAATCCAAACCAAAGCAGCCACCCAAACAAGCCAGAGGAGCTTGGAAAACTAGCAGTCAGTGTAGCTTGACATATAGTTAGCACATCGGCAGATGATCCATTTATCTTCACAGATTCACCCACAGCCATGGACAAATTGGCCAGCAGTTCCTCAAACAATGCTAACTGGTTCAAAGCAAATGCTTTCAGACAACACGTGACAGCTAAATGCCACCATCTAACTAAATGCCAGCTTTATCCAATCAAATCAACAAACCAAGGGGCGTAGAAAATGGCTAAGAGGAAAAACAAAACTATCTAGTTAGTGTGCCAGTAGATGATTATTGCTGTCTTTGTAAGGAAATCATATACATAAAAGCCATTTACAGGCTGCGGTCCTGACCTCAACCCCACTGAACACTTGTGGGATCAGCTTGGGCGTGCTGTTTGTTCCAGAGTGACCAACACAACCGCACTGGCTGACTTGCAACAAATACTGGTTGAAAAATGGGATGCCAACCCACAGCAATGCGTGACCAAGCTGGTGACCAGCATGAGGAGGAAGTGCCAGGCAGTTGTGGCTGTGTGTGGTTCTTCCACATGCTACTGAGGCCCCTGTTTGTTAAATCAATAAACTGTTAAATTGCCAGTATGTCTTATTTCTTCATACTTCAACCATCCAATCCAATAAACCACACCAAACAAGAGTCAATAACAGATTAAGCTGTTTGGCATTGGCAGAGAAGATTTGGCAAGTTTTAAACACTTGTGGTTCTGCAATAAAAGCATGGCTGAAAACCTATCTTGTGATCAAGAATCCACCTGCCTTGCGAGGTAAGATTTGATTGGGCATCTTGACATCAAAGCTAGCACCACCTATGGAAAGTGATATTCAGCAAATATAATCAAACTATAGATATTTTTGCCTGCCTCTTTATCAAAGTCATAACCTTTTATTGAGATTAGGTTTACAGCCTGCTTGATAGAGACACAATGTCTGTCTTTCAGATAATTCCGGGGTCAAAGTCTGCAGATAGTCGTCTGTATATAGATGCAGATACAAATTACCACCCTTCATAAATTGGCTGTATCTAAGGAAATGAGGCCTCATCTCCCCATACCTGCATCTAACATCCATGAACCACATTACTGTCTGCACAAAAAAAACCCAATTTAAATATTACTATCAACAGCTTTCAGTCCTGCTTCCTCTGTTCTCACAACACTAACCTTTCTGGGAAAGATCAGCTTTACCTCATTGCATTTTAAAACCGTTCTATCTGTGAGTTCAACTGCTGCAACGTGTGGTTTTTACCTGAGATTTCGAACCAGGCTGGTCTTCTGAGGTAGATCCAGGAAGTCAATGAGAAAGTTCATGCGCGCCTGGGTTTCCTTAGACGTCAGGCCATGAACTCGGCCAAAGAAGGTCAGGGTGTCACTGATGGTGAACTCATTGTACAGCGCCAATTCCTGCGCACCGCAAAAGCAAACAAGACATGAAACTCATATTTGATGCTCTGACTGGGTGCAGCTTTTTCCCTACAAGGACGTTCATCATATGCCTGACTTTACTCAAAAAGACAATAGTGATGCCTCACAAACACTAAAATCTCCGGCACAATTTGGAACAAATCCAACGGCACCAGTAGATGTAAATCTACTTCATGTACAAAATTAACATCTATTTTACTCTTTTACTGCTTTGACTTTGCATTTTCTTGCTTCCTGCGAAGGACAGAGCTGGGATCTTTTTGATAATACTCAATCTTGAAAGATTAAAGGTTTATATAATGGCAGATATACATTTTTTAAGAAACAATGACTTAAAGCAACAATTACATATTGCTAGTTTAAAGACATTTAAAGCGTCATAGTCCTCCCCCTCTGGGTTGCAGATTACTTCCTGCATAGACGAATGCAATGCTCAGGGTTACACACAGGACAACAAATACCATGTTGTGTTATCAGCTTCATCAGATACCCAGTCTCACAGTAATGAGGCACACTCAGGTACAGGTGGCTCACTGCAGCAGAGGCTAAATTACAGATGCCCCAGAGCCTGGCGCTTAATAAAATGTTCATCACTTCAAGGAGCAGCTGAGTTGCATGTTGGGGTGATAATTTTCTGGAAAGAATATACATGCTTAAACCCTCCATGATAATAAATAATAAAGAAACCAGAAGTGTTGCCTCAGATACTTTAAGGATCTTTGCACACACGAGTTTTTCAACAAATCCAGAAAAGAGCAGGAGCACACCTTTACAGGAATATATGTGGTGCTTACCTGTGGCATGTATCCAACTTTCTTCCCCGGAACATCGTGACCAGGACATGCAGGCGGCTTCCCCAACACAGTGATGCGACCCCGTGAGATTTTTAGGGTTCCCACAATGCACTTCAGAAGTGTGGTCTTCCCACATCCGCTGGGTCCCAGAAGGCCATAACTGCAAAACAAAGTCACGAGGATTTCAGGTAAAACTGAAAGCAACTCTGTTAGATTCTTCAGAGTGAAACGTTTGCAACATCCACCAGGCATGTGACAAGTGGATGCTGCTCTTTTCCTGGCACACAAATACAGAATCACAACTGAAAAGAAACCAGTTTACCATGCTAGAAAAAATGCTTCTAGAAGACTCTCATATGGATCCTAATCTGAATTTGAAATCTTAAATATTTAACTTACAACTTCCTCCTGCTGGATGTAAAGTTACTTTTACACAGAATCAGGTATGTTTGCACAGGGAAGCTGGCCAAGAATATCTTGCAGGTTTAACTGTGCAGCTTGAGGCACGGGGGAATCTGCTTAGCTCAGCTGGAGGGGAGACAGTTGCCATGAACAGTGTGCCACACAATGAATATACACAATTATCACTGGGACAAATCATGTGCACAGTGCTTCTTAGTATCACTCTCGTTTTGTCCGCATGTTTTTCTGGTTTAACACTTTGCCATTTAACACAATTCCAGCCAGCAAGAAACACGAGAAACCTTTTAGACTTTGACAGGTTGTTCATTTGATGATTTGTCTTTACATGTTTTTTTGTGCACATGAAAAAACAGTTTTATCTTTTTACGTAGGTCATGTTTTTGTTTTCTCCCAGTCTTTGTTTTCACTTCTGTCACTTCAAGAATGCAGGTACACATGCCAGAAAAACGAGACGTAAATGATCTATAAGAAACTCACAACAGAGGCAAATGACAGACAGCTACGCGAGAAACAAAAGATGTGCACTTAGCTCTGGACTGTCACTGACACAGCATGCTGTAAATTTCTTTGCAGCTTCATCTTAAACTCTCACTGCCCTTTTGGGCTAGTCGAATTTTCCCATTAAGGCTTTAATGAGAAACAATGTAAATTTGTTTAAGCCAGAATGCCCTGCAGGAAATTAAGGTTTTGGCAGTTATTCAGCTAGCTTTGCCAGCAGCTGCATGACAAAGCTTCAGGTGAGATGAGTGGCTTGAGTCAGGTCCCGACACCTAACCTGGAAACGGCAGCATTTGTGCAGGTTATGAAATGATCTGCTCACCAAGAAGAAAAAGAAATGTGGATTGTTTGTCGCTGTTAGTGCTGCAGCGAGTAAAGCGCAGGTGGAAAGCTTTAAAATACTTTCAGCTTTTCACTATTTTCAATATTTCTGATTACATCTTGATTTTTCAACATGACTATTCTAAGGAAAATATATAGTCTTGTCTGGTTAAAACGCTCTAAATCACAGCCAGGTTTGAGTCGGTATTGTCTACTCACATCTGTCCCTGCGGCACAGTCAGGTTCAGGCTGCTGAGGACCTTCAGTTTGCCGTACGACCGGCACACATCTCGACACCGGATTGCAAACTCTTCCCGTCCAGCAGGCAGAGGCGCCTCCAAATCAGCCTTCATATTTGGCTCCTTCAGCTGGAAGAGAGAATAATCCTGATGCACGTCTTTCTGCAAAAACATGCCGATTATTTTCGGCTGTAACGGGACAACAGCGGTGTCTCATGAGACACTCTCTTATCTATTTGTAGTCTATATAGAGCCTGTCATCACATCTGCACCTGCATTAAAAAGGCTTCCTCTTACAGCTCTTTAAATATTATTTTCTTTACTGGAAAATGTGTGCCTCACTGCTTTAAAGCCGTGATATTTCTCCAATAAGGAGGGATTTAGAGCAGGAAATATCAGCCAAATAATGTCAAAAATTCTGCAGCTAATCTGTAATTATAATCAATCCTTTTGCAACATTTATTCAATGACACACAAATTACATAATGTGTTTTTATTGTGATAAACACAGAGATTCAATAAATAAACATAAAATACATGTTGTAACTTGCTGCAGTTTGTTTCTATCAGTGAAGTGAATTTTTTTTTGTAGTGATTTCCTTTAATGAAATGCAAAGAGGAAGCTGTCTAGTCTTCCTCTTTAAACATTTCAGAAAATGCTTCCTCAGCCAAAACAACAACAGCAAAGTGAAATGCATTCCTATAGTGAGCTTGAGGCCGCAGTTTACCACATCCATTATTAAATATTCATGACAAGAAGGGCAAGCCTCCCACTTAATTTTCCACTAATGCCACTGATTTTATACGTACTTTACTCAAACATACTTACCTGTCACAGTGGTTAATCACAAATAGAAAGCAGTTTAAGTGGCCGCTTATACAGAAGAACCTTCCCATTGGCCAGTTATGTTTACACATGCAAAGAATATGGAAGTAGGAAATTTCCATTCCTTATAGGTACACATTACATATTTGTTTATGTGGGAACTCAACCCTTTAGATAAGAATGTACCTTTTTTTATAGCCCATAATATGTTGTTTTAATCCTCTCCAAAACACCATCTATTTAACACTTTCAGACCCAGAGTCCAGATGGTTTTCCCTCCTATTATTGCCACCATACTATACTGTATTGGTCATTTTCCACTTTTCAAATACAGAAATTTCAGACAAATTTTTTAAGAAACATAATTTTGTGTTTCCCTGCAATTCCTACAGATAGCACAGCTAACATTTAATATCGAGCAGAGTAAATTCCTGCTTGACGGACTAAAACAAATTAAAGTAACATCATTTGACTCCTGAATGATTTTTATTCCTCTGGAGAAGGTTGCAGCTCTTTCAGCAGGCATAGCAGGTTCCGTTTGAAAAGGCTTTGCTGCAAGCAGCTGAAAATGCAAACTATTCACCTTCACAAGATAGTCTCCAAAACACTGAAAGAGGCAGAGTTCGCCCTTTAATCCAAAAGCCTAATAGGAATCTTTCTTCTGACCCAAACACACAGAAACAGCCAACCATACTCTCATACTCCTGGTGGTTTCTTTGCAGCTCTGCCAAGCTGCAGCAGACAAAGTATGTGGGTGGTAAAACAATCCTGTGTCCACTAATCTCTAATAACGGCGTTCTTTCACGGGTTTCCACCAAACTCCCTCCTTTAATCCAGAATCTCTCATTTTCCAGCAAGGAGATTAGGGAGACTGCAGTGAATAATCTGGTGCATTTGGTTAGCCTCACCTTTGGCACTTTAGCCTACATTTGCAGACATCTCACCCTCACTCTGTATGAAGGTTGTGGCCACTTCAGATGATGCACGGATTTTAAAAATCACAGAATATCCATCACTGAATATGGAAAAAAGACAACGCTACCCAGAACAAACGGATCAGAGTCGCACTGATGGAGGATAAAGCAGCAAGAACTCACCATGGGGCACGATAAGGAGCAGACAGAAAAGGAGATGTGGAAGGGATGAAGAGAGCCTGAGGAGTGACTCCAAAGACTGAAGACAACAGCTAAAGGGCATGTGACCACCAGCTAAATGTAAAGTGGAAGAACAGGTTCAGGAGCCAGCACACACACACATTCACACACGCACTCATCCACAGCCTGTGACAGGTGCTGTAATCTCAGCAGCTCTGCTTTATCATAAATTTAGCTTTTGATAAATTGTGCTGTTTTGTCCCCCAAAATAATATTTGGGGATAAAACAAACCATCTGATGCCTTATTTTAAGAGCGTGATTTTTTTCCCACCCTAATACACATATTTTGGTGGCAGTCCCACCCTTCCAGATGGACAGACCTGTAATTAGTGAAAACACCACACTGCGTCCGCAATGCAGCCTCTTTTGGTTGTACGCTGTGATAATGACCTCAATCAGCTCTGCAGAGGCTCTCTTTTCATTCATAGCCCCGTTTTTGCTCTGTTGATCAGGAAGAATTTCCTACCTTGCCTGCCAAGTTGTTGCCAATTTGCGTCACCACCAAGTGGAAGAAAACAGGCTTGACGGCCGCACTGAAATCTCTCCGGATTCGGCAAGAGACATTTCCCGAGTACAAACTGTCAAAGAGTGCTCAGCGAGGGACTATTTATAAGCTGAGCCCTCGGCAGCCTACATACACTGGTCGACCAGCTGCTGCGCTTTCACTTCTCCTTCTCATTTCTCCCTTCCACATCAGCGCGACACACTGGATGTGAGCGCTGCAGCAGCCTCAGCGCGTCGCACGGCGCTCCCTCTCTCCCCCTCATGAAAGATAACGCTCATCCACCCTCCCATTAAGGAAAAAAACGGAGCTTTAATTTGAAATGTGGCATATGCACACACAAAAAATCAAAGCCGATCGTGGTTGCAACGGCGGCGTGCATCCCGGAGAGTTTCTCTCCATCCCACTGCAGCGGCGCATCAAGGCCTGCTGTCAAGGGACCATCTCGATCCTGGACGCTTCACTCAAAAAGATAGCGGTCCAAACGATCTGAAAAGGATCTTACCCGCACCTCCATCTCTGTGCAGTTTGCAGGTCCACGCGTGGCATCACTCCTACCGGCAGCCTCCGCGGCCATGGCAGCAGGGAGGACAGCCGGACCGGCTGGATCTCTGCAGGAGAGAGAGGCGGGAGAGAGGAGAGGGGGGGGGGGGGGGGGATAGATGGATGAGCTGTGGGAATTTTGGGGTTTAGGTCAGGCAATCTGCTTGCTCTGTTTTCAACGACTACCCAGATCAGCGACTTTCATGGGAAATGCAGTTTTGAGAGTATTTTCTGATCTATTTATCTATAGATTTGTGCCAACTTCAGCTGCTGCGGAGCTGCAGACATGCACTAACCCGAGCTGTAGGGGCTGAAATAAATACCAGTTTTTAACTAAATTAAAGAGTTTACAAAATTGCTGATTTAATTTCATTGTATTTGTCATTTCTAATATTTACCGCTACTGCAGAAACAAAGGAAGTGAAACTGACATGGAAGGAAGTTCACAGGCTATTTTCAGAGATTCAGACTAACACTAAACTCGATTAGGTGGATGTATTTCCAGTGTAAACGAGCTGCCCGGACGAGCTTACGGTCATCTCGTTTTGCAGAGGGGCCTTTTGTATTGTGTACATTGCGTATCTGTTTTCAGGGGTCTTCTGTTACCGTCCTCATTCGCTGATGGAGATACGGTTCATCGCGAGAACCGCATGCGTGACACTGCGTCTCTCAGTGAAACTCTGCAAATGCGTCTTAAGAACATTTACGAATTATGAAAAGGATTCTCAAATTATTGAGTCATGTGATGGTTTTGTTCCCAAAGGCACCGCAAGATGGAAGCACAAAACAAGAGACCTTTATCATCATGCTCTTTATCTTAGAAAAATGCAAAAAAACAAAAAAAGCTAAATAAAAACTGAAAACATAACATTTGCGCCACTGTCAAAAACTTTGGCCATGACTTTACATTAGAGGGGCATAAATGAATGAATTGATAATGCTGC
Source organism: Cichlasoma orientale (assembly GCA_034780415.1). Classification (NCBI taxonomy): domain Eukaryota; kingdom Metazoa; phylum Chordata; class Actinopteri; order Cichliformes; family Cichlidae; genus Cichlasoma; species Cichlasoma orientale. Next base: position 318,466 of record JAVDPK010002450.1, read on the forward strand.
AACATCTCCCCTTATAGCTGTTTCTACAAATAGTTAATCATAACAAACCATATCACCTTAATCTTACACTTTCACTGTGCCCTTGACCACTGACTTATATCTAGAGTTGATCCCTGGGATGCTACACAGTGGCTGCCTGCTGTTCCCAACACTTATGATTACATTCAGTTCCTTTTTCATGTTGGTGACTTATATCACACAAAATCACATAGAAATGCTTAATCGCAGCTAAGAAAAAAAACTTATATACATAATTTTGGCAGATTTTCATGCCAGATACATAAAATCTGCCAAATCAAGAGCTACCTACTGTGATGGGAACAGCCAAAAGTAATTTTCTTAAGCAGTTCAATTTAATTTAATTAACCTCAACTCAATTCAATACAGTTCAGGGGGTTGAGCTGAAAGAGAAAAGAAGAGTAAAGAAATGAGAGGATAGTGAGACAGGATAAAGCACAAACTAAGGGACAGAGAAGGCAAAATTGTAATGACATGCTGCAGTGGTATATAAACATGTGGAGAGTGAAAAGATGTGACTGGAGAAGAAGTGCTCATGAGGTCCCACAGTAGTCTGAGCCTATTGGAGCATGACTAAGGGATGGTTCAGGGTCCAGCGCTAACTGCAAGCTTTATTAGAAAAGGAAAGTTTTAAGTCTGTCCACAGTCTGACCTCCTGTGGAGCTAGTTCCCCATTCTGCTTCTAGAAATTCTAGGAACCACAAGTAAGCCAGAGGTTTGAGAGTGAAGTGCTCTATTAGGATAATATGGTACTGCGAGGTCTTTAAAATAGGATGGGGCCTAATTGGTCAAGATTTTCTATGCGAGGAGAAGGATTTTAAATTCATTTCTGAGTTTAACAGGGAGCCAATGAAGAAAAGCTATTTTTTTTTCTTATTCCGTCTGCTCCCTTTAGGGGTCGCCAAAGTGGATCATCTGCCTCCACCTCACCCTGTCCCCAGCATCCTCTTCTTGCACCAACCCTGCTTCATACGTCCATGAATCTTCTCTGTGGTATTCCTCTTTTCCTCCTGCCTGGCAGCTCCATATTCAGCATCCTTTGCCTAATATATTGGTTATCTCTCTTCCGCGCATGTCCAAACCATCTCAGCCTTGGCTTTCTAGCTTTGGATTAACTGGAGGCTTTTTAGGGAACTTTTAGAACAACCTGATAACAATGAATTACAATAGTCCAGCCTAGAAGTAATAAACGCACGAATGAGCTTATCAGCATCACTCAGTGATGCCACACATTACGTGTAGATGGATAAAAGAAGATATAATGGCATTTTGTACAGTAACTGGGAATATCTTTGAACCCTTTTAATGCCAGTGATGCATCAGGCATTGATTTGCTTGTAATGGCTTTAAATTTCCACAAAGGGGCAGAGTGGACCAGTTCAACTAAACAACAGCCTAACAATCAGAGATGGGGGTTGAATAGACGGAGAACACAGAAAAGAGAGAGGGGGGTAAAAGTCAATGAACAACATACAGGGGGATTGTCCCCCTCATTCAGTGAAAAGCAATTACGTCCCAGGCTCACAAGTGAGCAGAAACGGGTCTATTTTCAGCTATTTTTAGCTCACTGACGCCCCTAAGCCCTACAGTATTGTTTAATCATTCAAAAGTATTGAGTGTGCCCACTTTGGGCAATTAGGCCAGAGCCCCCCTGTCTGTGTCACATTCAAACTGGATAAACGACACGCGAGCGCACTCTCATAATCTAACCGCTCATTTAAACCAGTTAAAAGTCGCGTCCCAATCTAGAAACCCCGAAAGAATCCGAACAATGCGTTGTCTAATTGGGTGAAGGGTTGAGGGAAATCTGTCTGATTAGCCTTCTCCAACAGACGGGGATTAAGCTTTTAGTCTGTAATTATTATAAAGCATACGTCAGCAGACATCCACCCATTTCGGTGGAGCAGAGGGACCCTGCGAAGTGACTGCGCTCTGTGTCAGGCTAGGCCAGACGTGAGGACCCGGCAATAGGAGCAGTACTGGAGCAGGAACAGGAATATCCTCCTGAGTCAGTGCCACGACGCTGACACACCACGCTCCCCGGCAGAGCTGCCTCTGCTCCGATAATCAGCATCCTATGCTATTCTGCTCAAGATGGCGGTGCAGGCAGCGGAGAAAGACGGAGTAGTGAGTATTTTTGAAGGTTTTCGGGGAAACCGAGCGGGGGTTACGTGTGTTGGTATTTATTTTCTGTGCATGAGGGCCTGTTGGATTTGATTTAAGCGCACCGTTAGGTCGATTATCCGGCGCTTATTGTAAATGCGCCGTGCGCAGCGCATTCAGAGCGCAAGGCGACTCCTCTTTCATCTGTGGCCGGGGAGGAAATAGGAAATCCAACACGTTGTGGTTGAAATGTATCGGCGGCGTGTGATCTCCTAGGCCGCCCAGCCGGTGCGCATTTCCATCGCAGTGCAAGATCTTGCGAGTATGGAGCTAATTTAAAATAACACATGGCTCCCGGCAGGATCCCCGATAGCAACATAACAGGTCTGCTGCCACCTTGTCATTGTTGCACGCCGCGTACGAGGCCACACTGTGTGCATATATTGAATGATAGGCCCGCAGCCTCTTGCTGTGTGTTTAACCTTAGCCATGCCAGTTTATATCCTACCTGACAGAGCGATAAATGATACTTTGCATCCTGTGTCTTTTGTCACTGGTGTTGAAGAATGTGGAAGAAGACCACCTTAACGACTCGCTGGGTAACCCCGGCCTCATCTCACCTGACAAGGAGGATTTATCACGCCTCTTGGTATGAAATATCCTAACGGTTTCCTAAGTATCCTTGTTTGATGCTCGCTCCGGGCTGTGCGTAATAAATTCAATGTGCTATGCGTAGACGGTGCCATTCAGCGGGCGCATCCGGGGCGGCATGCGGCCGGGGAAGAAGATAATAGTGATGGGTATTGTCGACCTGGAGCCAGACAGGTAAGATAACACCTCACAAGGCATGCACACACTCCCTATCTGGAGACGAGTTTTATCTCTGCATATTTGAAACAGTCTAAATTACGTCTATACACATGCATGGCTAAAGGACGTTAATGATAGGCTTTTTTTGTTCTTAGGCCAGTCAGACTTGAAAAGCCACTCCAGGACACTTAGTAACGCGTAGGCAGCCAGAAAGAATGGTGGCTCCTTAAGTATGCAGAGACAGGGCGTTCCCTGACCAGCAGGGAGGAAAGAAAGGGGTGGGGGGGGTTAGAAAAAAAATGGGGGGGGGGGGGAAGAGATCCAGTGAAGCAGATTTGTTTGGGTGTGTCCATACCCTACATGGAAACTTATGTCAAACTTGGACGAAACCTCTCCATGACCTCATCTTGTTCAGTGGCTGCTGCTGGCAGAGCTTTCATGCCAAAGTTCATGTGAATGTCCCAACCGGCAGAGCAGCTCCGAGGCCTAAAATACACACTGTCTTCCTTTGTTGCATCTCATTGCTTAGAAAGTTGGTGCCTGTAGCTGTGGCCGTAAACTAACACTGAGATGCTTAACTGCACAGCTGCAGGGGGAGGGTGGGTAAAGAAAACTAACAGCGGGGATTATGCATAATTAGCTCGCAGTTGGTGAGAATTGTTCTTACACAGCAGCAGCAGAATTATGCATTTGAATTATCCCAGATTATCTGATGTCTGCTTTACCACCACATTCTGCCTGTCTGACTCCCCCAATCCCCCCCATTTCTTTCCTACCCTCAGCTTCAATGTCAGCCTGACCTGCGGACGTGATTCAGAGAAAGAGGAGCCTCCGTATGATGTGGCTCTGAAACTCACGGCTCGTTTCACTGACCGTCAGTTCCTTCGCAGCGCTCGAGTTTCTGGGAAATGGACAGAGGAGGAGGCGTCCACTGCCTACTTTCCCTTCATCCCTGATCAGCCTTTTAGGGTAAAAAAAGCCCCCAAACGTTTTCTCATATTGTATAATGCTGGGAATTTCCCAGCAGTCTACTGTATTAGAGATAATCGTACATTAAAACTAATATTGCAGATGTCCTTGCAGCATAAAAATGGAGCACAAACAGGAAATGTTTTCCATGCGCCATGAGATTGTAATGTAAATACAGCCTGTAGCCCATGTAGTGGTCTGTTTACTGCGTGAGGGCCTGCATCAGCTGTTCATGTGCTGGGTGAGTTGATGTGGAAGCGTGCAGGGGGTTGAGCAGCAGTAGTACATATGCACGATGAATAATTTCATAACACCCGAGGACTTGTTAGCGCTTTAATGTCATGTTCTGCTCCAGTAAGTCTGAATGTGCACATGAATAACACACATGGTGCACGGCTAAAAATATACAGTAACGGTAACAAAGAAGAACAAAACCTGAAGCGTCTCGAGCTGTTTCCACACACGAAGTGTTGTCAGCACTGGGTCAGGACATTGTCTCATTGTCCTTTTTGTCACGTAGCAGCAGGAAATGGTCCGTTTAAAGCGCTCTGTTTGGTTTCGGCCAAGGCCGTGACACCCACACGTCACCGTGAAACGCACCGTAACACTTGCTGCAGCGTTAGCACATTAGAAAAATCCACACAGACTTCAAACTCTGGGAGCTGGGGGATAAAGGTCGGCTAGTGTCCGGTCCAGCTGGGTTGGAAATTTGCGTTCTCGTATCCATCGGTCACGTAATGTCTTGAAATGTTCAGGGCTGAAGTGCGTGTGTGCAAATGACTTTAGTAACATTTTACTTTGGCACTGATCTCTGGAGCTCAGGGATTGAACATTGATCTTCCAAAAGGCATTCTGCCTAAAAGTTAGGTCCATGATCTCTTACAGGTGTGCATAGCAGCTGAGTTTTGATCAGTGTTGAAGCCAGTGCAGCTGATTAACATCGTTTTCATACTTAAACCATTCAGTGACAAAATTGTTCCAACATCATAACGGAGCCGCTGGATCCCCTCATTGTGGGGGTCAAGGGTTTGTTTCCCCCATCTGTAACAGTTTCATGCTCAGCTATCCAGCGTTTAACACCTGCTAAATGGATGTATGAGAATTTTTACAAAGAGAAAACTTCACCTTCTTTTATATGCGTACGCAGACAGAAGAACGGCGAAGTTATTTTTAGAGGTGAACCCTGCGTCTGGTTGTTGAATGTCAGCTCTCTGATAAAGTGTCATTGTTTGCGGTTGCAGCGTGACTGAGCAGGTCAGCACAGTCATGACTCTGCTGAAAGCTGGAGGCTGGAGATTAAGTCTGCCATGCAGAATGTTTTAAACAAACTCCCTCCAGAATCCAGAGGCATGTGGAGAGACACATGATGTGCTGCGGTTTGGGAGCAGGACGGTGTTTCTGCTGCTTCATCTAAATCGGTCTTCCCCGAGTTGTGTTTACAGTTTTTTGTTTTTTTTTCTGCTTTTTTTTTGGCTTTAATGTGTACAGATAGAAACAAGAAAGGAAAATGAGAGAGAGGCTCAGTTCTATTTATTTATTCGACAGCATTTTGGGAGCTTTAAACATTTTTAACATCTACTGAAACAGCTGATATTCAACCTCATTGTAACCTGTCATTTGGACTTTCTACTTCCAAGCAGACGCCTTTTTTTTTATCATGCATACAATGAAATTGTTTTCTGTATTGAATTAAAACTGCGCTAACAAATATTTTGATTTTTAACAACGGGGAAAGAAATAGGTGTATAAAGTGAGAGATGTCCCTCCCAGCTCATGAGGTGATTGTTTTGAAAAAAATCATTTTCTTCCCCTTATCTAATTTAGGGCTGCGCAGCCTGTCCCAGCTGTCATAGGGCAAATAGGGCAAGAGGCAGGGCACATCCTGGACAGGTAGCCTTGTGACAGATTGACAAACACACAGAGACACACTCTCAAATCTTACGTCCAGATTCAGGAAGAGAACAGCAAATTCTCACTCTGAATTCCAGATAAGGAAATACTAAAAATACTCATTAAAAGGCAGGTGAGGTGACATTGGCATAAATGGTGATTGTTGGGTGATGCAATGAGGAGCACTATTGCACCACAGCAAAAGGTTTGGATCCACTGGCTGGCTGGGACCTTTTTGTGTGGAGGTTTCATGTTCTCCTTGTGGCTGCGTGGTTCCCTCTGGGTACTCCGGCTTCCTCCTCTCGGTGTGAGAAATGGCTTTGATTAAACCCTCGATCTAACAAACACAAGCAGCATTAGCATAAAGCTGGTGAACACAGTGCAGCATTGAGAAGCTAAAGATTTGGAGGAGACCAAAGCAGAGTAAATGTTCCATTTGCATGTTATAATCTTAAAATTAATGACATTCACTTATTGCTCATAATTTTTTTTTTCACATTATTTTGGGATTGTTTAATGAGATTTTTTTTTCCCCATGCAAAATGTGGAAACTACACTCAAATAGTATAAAGTAGCTACTTAGTAGTGCTTTCATCACCACAGTTGAAAAGCCTTCTCATGTTCTTTGCTGTAGTCCTGTTAAACACTGGTGTAACTGAGTGGTCTGCAAACAAGCTGAGCACTTCAGCATTGCGACAGGAAAAACATGTTTCAGTGTCTGCTTGTGTTATGAAGTTAAAGGCAGTTAAAGTGCAGTATTTTCTTCCCACCTTCTGCCTAACTGTCTTCCTCTCCGTCTTTTTTTTTTTTTTTTTTTTTCTTCCACCTGCAGATTGAGATCCACTGCGAGCACCAGAGGTTCCGGATATTTGTGGATGGACACCAGCTCTTTGACTTTTATCACAAAGTAAAATCTTTGCCCTCTATCGACACAGTACGAATACAAGGAGACCTACAGATCACCAAGCTCGGTTAATTTACCCCCTGACCAGTTCCCGCTCTGCAAGTCGTGTGTGTGTGAAGCAAGGACTTGATCACAGATGACTACACACATATGCGCCTGTTACATCATCATCATCCACAGCCCATCGTGCAGCCCTGCAGCAGCAACTGGATCAAAGCTCCGGCAGCGACAAGTTAGAGTTTTTCTGCTTCGTTACTTCTTCTTTCTGTTGAACCAGGATCTGATGCGATGGTGCTTCGTGGGTAAATTGTGTGTTTGATCCATTTTCAGTTGGTTTTTTTTCCCTTGTAGCCCCAGTTTTATCAGTTCAGGGATCTCACAGCTTATTTATAGCACATTCCACTTTTATGCTGAATCCTTTAGGGATGCTGAGATCGAGGCAGGTGTGGAGTTTTTTTTTGTTCTGGTTTTTTTTTTTTTTTTTTTTTTTTGGTAAAATAGAAAAATAACTCAGATGTTAGAAACCAGTTACTTACCAGAAAAAAATATCTGGCACTTAGAAGCTAATGTGAAAGCAAACTGCTGCTCAGCGGTGTTCCCAAATTGGCCGCCGCGTGACATTATGTAAGATGAAACTGGTTTCAAGTGAAATATGACTGGAATTTTTTTTTGACCTGCTTCAGTTAGATTGAGCTCAACCCGTCTGGATGTGTAACCATTTCTGAACCTCATCTGATCACAACACAGCATAACAGCCAGTTTTTCCCCTCTGCTGATGTATATCCAACTCCGCTGGCGCTCGTCTGCGCAGCCCTTGGGTTTATTCCAGTTGTCATGGTAACACGCTGCAGCCTCACCGACCTAAATACCCAAAAATGAGGATTATATCGTGACAAGATGTAGCATTCCATGTTGTGTACACTGCATGTGTGGACAGTCTTTCACTGCAGACGCTCTCCCGTAGGTTGAATGTGCTGTGGAAGAAGTAGAGTTGTAGAGAAGTGGTTTTGAAATTAGTTTAAAATTGACCCCCCGCTATTTTTATTTTGTGCAAACTTCATCAGAGTTGAACACTAATACAATATTGAAGTTGTACTCCTTTTTTATATGAAGAAGAAATTGTGCTGGCAAAAGTGGTCTCGCATTCATCTCGAGTGCAGCTGCAGTCAAACTAAACTCCAGAACCTTCTGTCACATGGGGGAAAGCGGGGTCCGAGCCGGGGGGGGGGGGGCGGGGGGGGATGCTGAAGGTATAGCGTTGATGTTTTTATAGTAGCATAGAAGATATAGTGATGCACAGATTTATTTCTCAATGTCACAGTTCTTTGGTGGTATGGCTGTTGTAGTTCATTATAGGTCTTGTGTGTCTCATGGCTTTTTAAAAGAAAATGTTTTCCTGAATCATTCCGCGTCGGCATCTTTCCCACACTGATGCAGTTTCATCCTTTCTTAGTGCTGCGGGCAGGTTTTCAGAAGTATGTCAGGTCTCTTTTGCATTGTCTTTATGACCATTCCACTCTGCTGGATTCAGTTTCCTTCACAGGGGCAGAAAGCAAGTTATAATAATAAATACACACAAATAATAGAGGGTATCTCAAGTATTATATGTATTACATCTTAAGGTGCTCTGTTTACACTCTTCCAGTATCAACATTGACTATGCGTTATAAGGTTTTTCTCATGCTCTAGAACTATGTAAAAATCACTGCATCACTAATTAAAAGGTACTTTTTTTTTTCTTTTCTTTTTTAAATGCATTTATAAGTTTTCTGGCACAGCTTCACCTACTTCTAATGCATGTAGGAGAAGGAAAAGTCTGAAGAGAACAAAACTACTGCAAAAAGGCAGTTTTGTGCTAGACGAATGGCTTAGTATGCCAGTAAAGTTGCTCTATAAACTACAAGTGTTGCTAGAGTTTTGACCTTGTTAAAGGATTTAAAGAAAAATAATCTACTAGCTTTATACATCAGTTATGACATGACTGCCAAGTTGTGAAAAATCCCTTGTCTTTAATATTGTATTTATTAATGTTGATCTCAAACATCAGTCCCACTGTTCAAAATGGTAATAAATCATTAATAAAGGTTTTTTCTCACATTATAATGATGCATCAAAGCTGGAACTGTAAACCTTTATAAGCTGTTCATAAATAATAAATAGACTCTGGTGCAGATGGCCTGCAGCTGTTTTCCCAGACTAAAAGCAAGGCGAGTGTCATTTTGCATGAACATCAGCCAAGGGGGGTTTTTCACAACTCTGAAATGGTTCCCAAAACTGCTCATAAATGTGATTTATAATACATTAGGGGTGTAACAATTCTGTAACTGAAACTAAAATCACGACGCAAATGACGTACTGTGGTTCCCGCGCCCATGTGGAGCCGTTGATGTCTAGTTAAAGCACGCTAGTCTGCTGAGATCTTTTGTTTTTAAAGCTCATTGAGGTATGGAAGGACCTCACAATAATGGAGCTTGTGTTTTTCACCCAGTCTAAATATGGACAGAAGCTGTGCCCCAAACACTGAGGTCTAAGATGGCTTTGGAGAATTGTTACACAGCTATAAACCATTAACTTATTCAATAGACATCGATACAACAAATTATCACAACTTGTAAATACCGAAAGTGTTGCTGCTGGTTCTGTTTGACAGCAGAACCTAAACCAGGTTTCAAAAACCTGTTTGAGCCCCTCTTGAGACGTCCACCTTTTCAGCAGCGTGACACAGTGAGGAAATGAACAGTAGCCGTCTGCACAAAATATTGACATTTTCACCCTCACATATTCCGTGCTGATTATAAGCTAATGATGGCTTTGATTGATTTTTGCTGCTGCGAATTTGGAGTAAGCCATGACTCAGTGACTGATGCGTGCCATCCCTTACATTAATGAAGCCCTCCTTTCTGAGCAAAGGCTGAGGAAACCTCTCGGTTTAACGTCTCATTGCCTGTGTGGGGCGTTCATCAAAATGCAGAGAGGCTGCTTTATGTATTTATTAGTTCCTTTTACATAGCAATAACACTGCTGCTCCTGGAGCTGACTGCTCAGAGCTGGTTTTTGCCTGGTTGGTCAGACAGCGTCTTCCTGAGTTCCTCGTTATCTGATTTTAAATTAAAACAAGTACAGAGTGGCACTGAGAACTGCATTTGAAAGGGTAATTTCAGTATTAAAAAGTGCCGCTGTACTGACATACTTTGTGTTCTTTCCAGTAACTGGTGTCTATTATTTCTGGTGTTTCCTGTAATAATGTTGATATAAACCATGCAAGTATGTTTCAGTGATGTAAAAACAAGCTGTGTGTGTTGAAGGGTGATGCAGGCTCATGTTTTGGGTCTTCATTTGACTGCTGACAGCAGCAGGAGGTATGGGGGGGGGGTGAACAAAATAAGACTTCCTGATTTTAATGAGTTCATTCCAGGGAGCTCTTTGTGTGGGTGTGTGTGTGTGTGTGTGTGTGTGTGTGTGTGCGTGCAGAGCTGAGCTGGGAGTATGTTTGGCTCAGCATAGTGTACAATTGAACTGCCATTAGCAAATTGTATTGGGGACTACTGTTCCCCCCCCCCCCAGCTGAGCGCAGTTTGTTTCCCTCTAGGTTTTCAGATGTGGTGCAGGTACAGGATGAGCTTGTGGGATACTTACACGTTTTGTACTGCTGCACTTTAAAACACTTGGAAGACTCACAACTTAAAAAAAAAAAAAAAAACTGTTCAAGCATTTCTGGTACATGCATTTCCTTCTGGAAAGGTGGTGTTAAATACAGCAGGTCCCAGTTTCTGATCTCCTAATGATCCCACATCTTTTAAAGAACAAGCGTGGGGAATCCTATTGCTTGTATAACTATTATTTTAATTGCTCTGCAACCCTTTAAAAATGTAACTGAAAAACTGAATGTCCTTCTCTTCCTGATTGTAATCGGACGATAAATACCCCGATGGTACTGCCCATAATCACCTCAGTTATTTAGGATCTAGCCCGGGGTGTCCAAACTTGCGGCCCGCCGGCCACTTCCGGCCCCGCCCCCTACTTCCGGTCCGCGAATTATGTCAAAAATAACATGCAATTTGGCCCATTGAGTTACTTTTTTACATTTTGCTTAACCCTCTTGATTGGAGGGGAAGGCGAAATGTCAAAAAAGTTTGGACACCCCTGATCTACCCCTTCATGTCCATTCAATTGTGAAGTGAATGTTTACACCCTTCCTACCCTCAAAATCCAGCAAGTCTGATGTAAGAGAAGAAGTTTATTCGACCCCAGTCTGTCTATGTGTTACCCTGCTTTCAGACTTTGGATGTACATATTGATGAACATGGCCTCAGGGGCTTTTTTTTTTTCCTTTCTTCAAACAAGCAGAAAGCATTTGTTGTGCATGTAAGCTAGTACCTGGCAATTTTTTTTAAAACAGGACAAACTGAAGTATCAATCATGTATTGCCAGTTTTTGTTTCAGTCAAGCATGCCGTTTTATTTATTTATTTTTTGCCATCTATCCAATGTCTTTTCTTTCGGGCTGTTATCTTTTGTAGCCGAGTATGTTTAAAAAAGAAAAAAAAACCTTGAGGGCTTACCTTGATAATAAAAGTGCGTGAACACTGCTGACAAAGCAAAAATGTGGACTCGAGTATCAAATTCAAACTATTTTACCCCTAAATGTCAACAGGTCAAAGAGCGGCTTTCTAAAAGGTGCTAAAATGGCTTCATCATGTCCTCTGAGTAGACGTAGGCCGATCTGTTGCTGATGTGTTGTGTGGTTTTACAATCATGTTTTCATTTGTATTTATTACACCGTAACCAGCAGCTTTGTGCGTGGTAAAGATGACTGTATAGCTAACCTTTTGCTGTTTATATGAAGGTGTATTGAAAAGCTGAGTCTTTTATAATGATGAAAGTGTTTTTCTTTGGCTCTGGGCTCTGATGTGTACAAATATTACAAACTGTAAGAAAAGAGTATTGGCTTAAACTGCAACCTTCCGCCTTTCCAAACTGCTTTTCTTTTAACTGCAAAACATCATTTTCAAGGGCGCACCAAGTCTGAGGATCACCCGCGTGCCGGCTGTTGTAACTTTGATCTCCTGACGGTCTTTCATCTTATGAAGCATCATGTTGGCTGTTTGATCTGCTGAAAACAGGAGCGCTTGTAATTATCACGGGCTGTCACGTTCCCGAAATAAATACAGTTGACTGTAAACTTTCTGAGGATGTGCACAGGACCAGTGTTGAAATGAATACAGTACATGCTACCACTCGATCAACTCGAAATGTTTTTCCTCCATATGCTTTTGTAAAAACAGCTCCTTTGCAAACCAATAAACTTCTCAACTTGAACTTCCTCATGGTCATTATTTGTGTGTTCATAGTAGTAAATTGCATAGATGAGTGAACACAATTACCCATCAAGAATTTCTGACTGGACTAAAAGAGGAGTCCTAAAAGAGAGGTCCTCCACCAGTGGGCTCCACCTCACAGTTTGAGAACCGCTGGGTTTAGGGTCATTGCAAATGACGACTTAGACCTGAGAGAGTTAATGTGCAGAAGTAGATGTAGTCATCAGAACTGTCAACAAATTGATTAAAAATACTTTTCTATTGCACAGATTTTTAGATGGTTACAGTACATTTTACTTCCATAATGCAACTCCCCCAATGATGGTCACAAATCCAAAAATGACAGACGTGACAGAAAATGTGGTATATTTCTATTCCTGACCTGATTAATTAAAAAGCAATCTCAGAGCGTGAATGTTCTTTCATGTTTAAGAGAAGCACCCGAAGTCTCAGAAGAAACGATTCGTCATCTTTCATCTTTCGGCAGGAGAGGAGTCCCAGCTCGGAGGCTCAGCAGAGGCGAGATCAGCTATTCCAGCACATGAAAGAGGGTGAAACGGAGCTCACATTTACGCTGGCTTCTCTCCCTTCCAGCGCAACAACTTCATACTGAAACAGAAGCACCTACCATCTGTCAGGCCCCTTTATCAGACTACTATGCTGCTGCACATGTGAATAAAGAGGAGGAAGAAGACATGCCACAGAGCCTCCTGTCAGGTTGCGGCTGTCTCTGAGGAGTACTTTGGCTCCTGGGGCCTGACTAGTACCAGCATGTGCAACATCTGTGAAGAGCATCTAATCATTTACGATCTCTCGCTGAGATAAAGTTCTGCCACGTTTGCTCCGCTTGTTTTGAAAAGGACCTTGACCTCGATACACGTGAATGTGGCGAAGCATTTCCGCACAGAAATAAGTGTTTGATCCAAGTGTGGCCCTGTGTGCTCACGAGAGATTCCAAACAGGAGAGAAACTGTCCCGTCGCCTCGTTTGATGCAAATGTTTCAGCAGCGCCACAGCAGCAGGTCAAGATGTTGCCTGAGATATTGTCGATATAAAAGAAAAGAAAGGTATAAAGGAAAAGAAAAGTCTGTTGTGCGAAGGTCAAGCGAGATGAGAGATCATGTCTTCAGCCTGGTGTGGCCTCAGGACATGAACATTAAGGGAGCTGAGGGAGCCTACTTCCCCAACCCTTGATGTGCTCATTTTTTAATTTATTCTAACGGAGAATATTTTATCCCCAGATACTTACTTTTTTTGAGTTCTTATTCAACAGCTCAACAGTACACACTTTCCTTTGAGACGCTCTACAGTGGCCAACAGGGGTTCAGCAGTTGTTCCAGAAGAAAGGACAGTCCCTTGGTCCCTAGGGCTGAGAGCGCAAATTAAAAAGGCTCTGGACCACCACCAGAGTTCCACACTAGGGGAATCTCACTCTCTAGGGGATTTTGGAGGGGAAACGTTCTCCACCCTCTATGTCACGAGTGCCTTCAGAGTCTATGCCTGAAACTTGCATAGCTCGTCATATTTCTGAATCCCTTTTTCTGCCTCACATATCCGTGCCTCTCTCCCTCGCTGCACCTTGCACATTTTTCTTAGCATTTTTGCTCAGAGCTGCGGATGAACTTGCTCTGTGATGCCAGCTGATGTGCATTGGAGGAAGGCTAAAAACATACGAGTGTTTCTAGTTTGCGGCACCCTCAGTTAGTACACTTTGTGATATCATCTTGACTGATAGCGCAGCTTGCACATTCTTTCCATTAATGATTTAAAAGTTTCCAGCCCCTTTTCAGTGCAGCACCTTTGATGTTCTTGGATATTTTTAGGCTGCCTTGCTGCAGACGCAGCATTTTTAACATCCACAGTTTTGATATTTTCAAGTCAGGGAAATGTGAAGGCCACGCCAAAATATGGATTTTAAATTTGCAAAAATCCCACAAAACTTACTCAGAATGAAAATGAACTTAATTTTCAAATCCCTGATTATAAACTTCCTCTATTGTCAGTAGTGAGAATTTAATACTTAGTTTTAATAAACTTTGTCTATTAAACTATTAATTCACTTCTCTGGATTGTGTTGATATGATTTTAAGGAAATGCTCGAGACTTGAGATAAGAATGGCTGCACATGTTTTTAAGACAAAATGCACATTATATTAATTTTTTCATATTTTCTTCATGAGAAAATTCAATTATGTCAAAATGACATCTACTCATCGACCCGTCTTCTGCTGCTTTTCTGGGGCGGGGTTGCGGGGACAGCGGTCTAAGCAGAGACACCCTCCCTCTCCCTGGCCTCCTCCTCCAGCTCATCCAGGGGGACACCGAGGTGTTTCCAAGCCAGCCGAGAGACATAAGCTCTCCAGTTTGTCCTGTGTCTGCCCCGGGGATTTCTCCTAGTACGACATGCCCAAACCCCTCAGCTAGGAGGTGTCCTAGTCAGATGCCTGAACCACCTCAACTGGCTCCTATCGATGTGGAGGAGTAGTGGCTCTACTTTGAGCACCTTATGAATGGCTGAGCTACTTGTCCTCTCTTTAAGGGGGAGGCCAGCCACCCTTCGGAAGAAGCTCATTTCTGCCTCCTGTCCCTGATCTCATTCTTTCAGTCACTCCCCAGTTTGTGACCATAGTTCAGGGTAGGAACGCAGATCGACAACAACAAATTATAAATATATTAATAACTTCCAAGATTTAATAAAAGTTTGGTTGCCCACCAGGCCCAAGTTAGTCCCTCTTCTTGTCCTAAGCACTGGGAAGACAAACTTGCATGTCATCTAATTAGTGTTAAGTAACAGACTAATAAAATACTAGAATCACCAGAATGGAAGCACAAACTTCTTGGATGGTCTGTACCTCACAGCAAACTATAATATTAGCCAGATACTCCACTAAAAATGCTCCCAAAGGCTCAATATGCACCCAGTTTAATGATAGTTGAATGAGTGGGTGAGGCCTAGCAGACACTAGTTGGCTCTCTCTGACACCTGTCAATCAGTGCAGCCACACCCCTACTTCAATTATCCAGGTGAATGAGTTATAAAAAAAACCCTATCAATTTTTAAGGCCAAATTTTTATTTCATACCACTCTGTAAATATACTTTTAAAGCTGTAAAGTAGGGTATTTTAACACGGAAGTCTATGAGGATTAACTCCCTTTTGAGGAAATGCAGTTTTTGCCACTTCCACACTGGCTTTATTTTTAAGCTTCGGAGGTTACACCTTGAAACAAGGTTCAGTGCTTTTCCTCAAGTGTTTCCCTACATGCCTTACTTGCTCTTCATGCTAGAAGTAGGAAGTAAATTCCCACTTTCCCTTGTCTCTCCTCTCTCCACCTGTGTGCACAGCTGTATGTACATGCCCCACGCTTCCGTTGGTGGCAACGCATAATTAGCAAATAGCATTAAAGTGAACAAGTGGTGGCACAACAAGCCCCGCCCCCAGTAGATATTTAGCTGATTTGAACGTTGTTCGTCTCACAAACATGTCACTCTCCAAACACTGATTCCCCGAGATAACACAGTCCTATTGTCCATGCCCATAATTTTCCTTTGACCTTTACCTTGAGGTCAAGGTCGACGAGATTCGAACTCATCCAAGATTTTTAGTAGATGCATCTATGATGTGAATTTGAACATCCTAGGTGACATCATTCTCGAGTTATTGCGCTAACAAGATTTTCAGAAAACTTGACCTTTAACCTTTACCTTGATGTCAAGGTCACTAAGATTCAAACTTATCCGAGATTTTTAGTAGATGCATCTATGGCATGAATTTGGACATGGTGGGTCACATCTTTCTCAAATTATCACATTTACAAGATTTTCAGAAAAAACTTGACCTCTGACCTTGACTCAGTTATGGCAAAACTTTAATCAGGTGATCTAAGGTGTCACTGGCCTTTTTTTTTTTTGTTGCAAATTTGGTATGAATCAGACGGTATTTTTGCTGTAATATTTTCCATCCATCCATCTTCCAATTATCTAATTCAGGCTTGCAGGGGTGTTCAAGCCTATCCTAAGAGTCATAGGGTGAGAGGCAGTGTACACCCTGGTTGCCAGTCAATTCACGGATCTAATATTTCTCACGCATCACTTAAAATGCAACTTTCAGTGCATTCACATTAGAGGTTACATCTTCCCTGGTATACTAATTTAAGTTGTCAGCAGACGTCCTCTCTGCCTCTCAGATACACAGCTGGCCTCTGAAGAACTGCCTCCTTCTCTGCAGCTGCGTGTCATTGAAGTGGAAAAATAACATGACCAGGAGGAAATGGAGATCCACCCACAGGTTAAAGAGGAGCAGGTGGATCAAAGCATCCGTGCACACGTGTGAGCTTATACTTTAAACAGTGTTGAAAGGAAAAATCTTGGATCACCGACAACACAACAGATGTACTGGAAGGATGCTTTTTGTCCTCATATCACTGAAGTCTTTGTGGAGCTGGAACAGCCACTAAGAGAGTTTGAGAAAAAAAAAAAAAACTACCAGTTTGTTGAGAATGTGAGAGTTCATCAGTGATCTGTGCGGTAAAACCTTCACTCATATTTTTGGGATAAATGTTTGCAAGCAGTTTGCAAGCAGCTCTCATCTCAAATTATTTCACTGCGTGTGCCCTGAGATGCCTGACAGTTGGTGCTGCAGTTTATTGAAGGGCTCAAACACATTGCACATGAAATAAGAGTTACATCACAAAAACAATGTCTTTTTTAAATGTATCCAAATTAAAGATCAATCATTTTCTCCTTCATCTGCAGGAGATAAATCATCCCAAATGGCTACACCATGCACTTACTCCATCCTCCCCCTATTTTCTCCTCACAGTTACTTCCTGTAACTGTGTTGGTGTGCAAAGAAAACAGGGAATGTGCAGGCAGTGCACCAATTATCTGTCACAGGAGTGGGAAAATAATTTTCCCACGGGCCAAAATTAGGGCCTAATTGTAGCATCTACTCTTACCAATAGCAGTTTGAGTTCAGTGTATTGCCGCAGCCCTCCACAGCAGTCCCAGTTTCTCATGTGGCCCCTTGGGGTAATTGTCGATCCCTGGAAAAGCTTGCAGACAGTGGATATTTTGCATTAAACTTGTACAGTGTGTAAATGTTTCATGTTTTAATCAGGCTTCCTGAGCAAATAAGAGCCTGCTGTGTCTCTGCTCGCAGGGAGAGGGAGAAGATGAGGTTGTGTGTAAGATGCCCTGCCCTTATTACACATTTTTTTCCCTTAAAATACATTTTCTCCATATAAGTTATAATACAAATTAACTCCACAAATATCCATTATACACGACAGTGACTTGCTAACGTCCATGTGAATCACTAACATGAAATTTAGAGTCAATTGTCATGCTCGAAAGCATCTACGGCGCAAAGTGAGCAGCTTACCTCACCCTAATGCATTAAAGTTAAGTATGAAATCTTATTCCAGTGTAATATTATCCAAGTTAGCTCATCTTACTCTGTGGCATGACAAACACCGAGTTGGATAAATTTCCCACAGCTTCAAACCTGAGGATGCAAACTAAGATCCATGAAGCCAGGAACTCATTCACTACAGCTTAGACTCGGTTATTATCCTTATGAAAGCCATGATGAAAAAGCCATGGCTGCTTCCTTTTACATTTAATAGCCCGTCAGATTCTTTAAGATTGAAGCTGTATTGTGATGGCTACTTTTCTTGGAGGTGCAGAGTTTTCCATAATGTCTAATTGAAGACAGAACAAAGCTGACTGGGGATCATCAAACATTTGTGTCTACTATAAATTACCCTAAAACGACTTAAATGAGCTATGAAGTTGTGCATGCCCTTTCTTGACCAAATAAAATGCACTTCTAGTTATAGCTGCAACATATTTAATCACAAGGACAGTAAAGAAGTGGAGGTTTAAAAAAAAAACGATGCAGGGACAAATTTCCCCAGCAGGAGGCGGTATTCTGCGCACTTTAACGAAGATCGTCTATTTTGACGAGGAATCACTTTCCGGTCTGTCTGGCACTTTGACCCTCGGTTTTTCCCGTCACTGTGAAAAAAGCAGAGTGAGACATCGTAGTACTTTAAGCATCCCGGGTAATACCGATGGAGACCAGAGATGATGGAGAACAGGGCTGCGCCGCTGACAGACGGTGAATAAAAAGCTGGGATTGCCCGTTAGCTGCAGATTATCTGCCCGTCGGTGTTTGGCTGCTTTTGTCGGACAGCTTAGGGTTAGACAGCGACTTCATCAGCTAGCCGCTGGTCATGTTAGCTAATCAGCTGCCGTGTTGGTAGCAGGACAGCGGAATGCCGTTTGGGATCTACCTGATCGTTTCCACCTTGTTTTAACCTGGTTCATTATTGGTGAGTAGCTCGCTTTGCACGAAGCGCCACCTCATGAGCGAGTTTCATGGACAATTTGTGTTTACCTGACTTCACAGTCAGCTGTTTGTGCCGCGGTAACACCTGTCTGTGTGTCCGGGATGAAGAGGCTGCAGAAAATGGCAGGACGGCCGTGCTTGTTTAAGCCAACAAAAGACGTGCGTTAACTTGTTTAAGAGAGAAACAAGCAGGGAGCTCATGATCACATTTTTATCTAATCAGACTCCAGTTATTTGTGTTGTGTTGAGAGCTTATCCGTGACCCTGCAGGGTTTGTACTGCTCATCTAAGTAGCACAAAGCTGCGGATATTGTTTCCCGTATCGGCTTACTGACCGGGGCCTCTTTTTCTTTTTTTAACCTCAGGATCAGCACCAGGAGGAGAGTCATGGCGGTGGTAGCATAGATATAATTTAGATGTAAGAAGGTGATATGTGAAATGAGGAAATTGTGCAGCAGATTATGTAGAACAGAATAACTCTGCAGAAAGACCAGAAGTGTCCACAAGCCTGGAAATGACTGACCACAGGAGGGTCAAATTTATTTCAGCTATTCTTTTGTTCCACCTGCAGCTCAGTTTGATTTCAGGTGAGCCAGACTAGTGACACCATTGCACAATAACTTATTTAAAAAGTAAAATGTTCATACTAAAACGGTGACCTAATCTGCTCATTTCCTGTGCCATATTTTTATTCTTGAACTGTTCTGTTCACTTAGTGAAAGACCCTAAATATTAGAAAGGAAACCCCAGCAAGCAGGCCCTTTTACTGGGAAGAAACCACTGGCAGAAACAAACTCAGGGAGGACAAAAGGAACACAATAGTATAAAGAACCACAGTTTAATAGATTGCTAATGATTAAATGCAACAGAGAGTGAGAAGAGGTGAGTGAGGAAGAAACGCTCAGTGCGTCATGGAAAGCCCTCCCAGCAGCCAAAGCCTGTTGCAGCATAACTAAGGGATGGTTCAGGGTCACCTGATCCAGCCCTAACTATCAGCTTTATCAAAAAGGAAGAAGAAGCCAGAATGGAAGAAATATGACAGCTTTGTATGATTCACTATTCACAATAATCCCTGTCTGAAAGGAGCTGTTTTAGCTCCCCCTCGCAAACAGAAGGTTTGTGAAGGTGTGTATGGGAGCAGGTGTGCCTGAGATAACTATGTTAGGAATATCCTCTCTCTTTGTCACCATACAGAGCCAAAAGTAGAAAAAACTTTTATGAAATGTGTTTGTGTAGGTTCTCAGTTATCCAGGTCATTGTAGTCTTAAGTGCTTAAAATCAACTGAGGAATAAACTGAGGAAGCCTCGTGAATGAGAGGCGAAATGTCTCCATGAACCAAAAAGAAGTCCAATTGCTTTGATCATCAAGCACTTAAGACAACTTTGTGAATAGAAGTTTTAAGATTAGTGTATTTAAAACGTTGATCGTGTTTATTATAAGCACCCACCACTTTAACAGGATATATGTATGAAATAAAATAATGAAGAGCATTATCCATTCCATCCATGTCTATTGGCTAAACAGATGAACAGCCTGAGATGTATGCATGAGTTTATTCCACATCCAGGCTATTTTAAGCACTAAAGAAATCTTACTAAGTATAAAAGTGCTTCGTGGCTTCATCATTTACCTCCTGCTGCAAAATACTGTGAAAAG
The DNA here is from genome assembly GCA_034780415.1 of Cichlasoma orientale. Taxonomy (NCBI): domain Eukaryota; kingdom Metazoa; phylum Chordata; class Actinopteri; order Cichliformes; family Cichlidae; genus Cichlasoma; species Cichlasoma orientale. Next base: position 338,485 of record JAVDPK010002450.1, read on the forward strand.
TTTTTGTAATGTTCACATTTAGCAAAGCTGGCCCATTTGGATCATGTTCCTGGCCAGCTCTGGCCCGCTGGCCATGTATTTGACACCTCTGATTTATCATCTTGTAACCATTTCTGTCAGACGTGAAAGAGATACCTGCCTAGTGTTGCTACTGCTGTATGGTTAAGCATTTCGGACAACAGTGCAACGCTTTGAGTTAATTAAAAGTGACAAAAGTTAATTAAAAAAAATTAAAATTATTCCCAGAAGCTGCTGTTTCTGATCCTTCTTCTGATTCTTTACACTTTCTCCTACCAGGTGCATGAGGCCTTTGGGACCTGCTGGGAGAACCCATGGAGCCAGACATCATACCCTTGAACTCCTCGTCCCCGCCTCTGATGGATGATGATGGTGACGGGGAGGTGGCATCAGAGGAGGATGAGTTCAGGGACTTTTCTATCGGGGTGTCCTGCTCTTCCATTGGTTCAGCTGATGGTACTGAGCCAGCTTCTAGTTTGAGACCTCCTTCTCCAACCATAGAACCAGCCACCCATCAACCCAGCTGCAGCTCTAATCACCCAGTTGAACAATCCCAGCCTACATCCAAAGTGAAGTTGGAGGCTGGTAAGGCTCAAATGGATGTGGGAGGGCAGGATTGTAATGATGAACTATCCTTGCACCTCACAAACGGATTTGCTGAAAGTGAACTTAACTCTGGGGGCCATACTGCTTCTGTAGTGGGTGGTTGTTCTCCTGTGGAGGAAACAGGGTTTGCTGATTTCAGTGTCTTTACAGAGCAGACAGGACACCCCTGGTGTTGTGGCTTCTCTCCAACAGGCAGCACGGAGCAGAAGGACGGCAGAGTAACGGGGACTAACAGCTTTAGTGAACAAATCTGTGACTCAGGACAGGATGTTATGGAATCTGAGCGCAGCGCTCATTGTGCACATAAGGCGAAACAAAACATCCTGACTGAGATCAAGGACTGTGAGAAAAGAGATGCAGCACTTGTGCAACAATCTCAGGTCCATCATCAGCCTCAGGAAGCTGCAGGAGCTTTGAATTTTCCATCTGAAGAGGAGGAGCTAGACAAGCCTGGGGATAGCCAGAGGGAAAGGAGGCATAGTTTTAATTCTTCTCAAGCCTCGGAGGTACAGGAGGATGGAGATACAGAAGAAATCTTTGAAACATGCATTATGTATGAGCCGACTTCAGAGGACTTGGCATCCTTCAGTGATGATTTGTCATTTGAAGGTGCTTCTGCAGACTTGGAACCAAATGTTTCATCCCTCGCTTCTCAAGATGATCAGACTGATTGGGACCAGTTTGATGAAGAGGATGAAGATCTGGGAAGCCGCAGACATTTGGACTCTTTTGTTAACAGCAGTGTGGCAAACCTCAGCCAGACTCAGTCAGACGGGGGTTTTCATCACTGCAACCGGTATGCGACTCAGGAAACTTCTGCTGCCTCCGATCCGTCACCATCTGGAACAAATTTGCAAAACACATTCGCTGACTTTGCCGACAGCAAATTTGACCATCGCAGGGACCAAGAAGATGTTCAAACAGCTGATGCAGGGGTGCAGATTCAGGTAAATCTCCCACTGAGTGACAGCTTTGCAGATTTCTGCTCAGCGCCCACGCAGGCGGATGGAGGGGGGTCGTGGGCTGAATTCAACGACCAGAGTGCAGAGGATGGAAAAAGCTGGACACAGTTCAGAGCGCCAGTCAGCGGCCTGCAGACCGATGGGGACGCTGAGGAGGAGGATGAGCAGGACAGAGCGGAAAGAACAGGAAGGAACAGCTGTCAGGTAGAAGATAATTCTACATAAAACTTAAACTGCTGTTATTTCCTTTTCTGTAAAGCTTACATTTTTGGCAGCTGCACAGTGTTTTTATCATAGAATGTTACAAATTTTTAAAAAAATATAAGTTATTTATAGGCAGGTTAATCTGATAAAATGGTAAATGCGTATTTCTGGTTTTAAAAATGAATCATCTCATATTCTTGCCTGGCCAGGCTTCACTGTCCTGCCGTGTCCAGGAGCTCCTCCAGGCCAGTTTTCCAGAGGTAGTGGTCCCAGCTGTGGAAGGTGAGAAGGAGCTGCTTGGCCTCAGTGCTTTGGTTCAAGCCCAGCATCTCTCTGAGAGTGAGGAGGAGATACCAGACCTCAGCAGCGCTCAGCGGTGAGGAGAACCTCCTGAACTACGGGTTAACCAGTCTGGAACGCCATCGGCTAGTCTCTTAGTCTAGTCTGCACTGTTAAGGATGTATATTTATAATTGAAAGCAGTGTTATCCTCAGCAGTTTAGAATTTAATTCCTAGATGTAGTACATGAAGTAATAACTTATCTAAATATGTGCTGCTTTTTAATCACTCTCGTGTGACCTTTCAGGATTCAGCAGGAGATGTTGAGGCTGCATCAGGACGTCCACAGTGCAGTTGGACTCCAGTTTCAGTGGGGTGGCTCCCACACTAACAGGACTCTGCTCGGTTGCCTTGGCATGAACACAAGAAACATTGTGAGTCAGGCATCAGTAGAATTTCTTCCCCTTTGAAGAAGTATACTGCTGAAATTCTGCTGGCGGCTTGCAACATTATAGTGCTGCACTCACTGTTATTCACTCTAGATTGAGATGTTATCCTTTTTTTTCCTTCTGAAGGTGTTCATTGGGAGGAACAAGCAGCCTGTGACTGTTCCTGCTTTTGCATCCGGTCTGGTAAGTCAGCTGCAGTAAATGTGAACCAACTTCACTGGTGTGTGTGTGTGTGTGTGTGAGGAGATTCGAGCAGGTGTGCTGCTGAAACGAGGGCAGCTTCAGTAGTACAGAAACATACTGGGGTTTGTCACTTCTCTGTGGGAACTGTTACTCTGCATATAATCTTTATTTAGTGTTTCCACATCCATTTCTGTCGCTTGTCAGGGAATGCTTGAGCCCACCACCAAAGACTCTGTGCCAGCTGTCTGTTCTCCAGGACGAGCAGCTGTTACAGCACAAGCACCTCCAGGGCCCCGGGACATACCCGACCCTTCAACACATTCAGTGCAGGTAAACTGGTCTGTTTGATTTGACTAATTAAACCCCCCCCCCCCCACCTCAGAATATTACACATGCAATAAATTGAAGTGTCATTAAAAAAGCTACTTTTCTGTCCTGGCAGGAGGAGCTCCCTTCCAGCCAGCTGGACTGGAGCAGTCGTGGCCTTAGCAGCTCTCAGGACGGTACGTCCCCTCGCCGAGTCCCTCACTTCTGGGGTCGGAGGTAGACTACCAGCCATCCCCTACATGGCTTCTATTAATAAACCAAAACCCTTTTTGAGAATCTACTCTGGGCTCCTCACTTCCTTCACAGCATGTGCTTTTTTCTTTGAATCGACTGTGTTTCCCCATTGCAGTAATGTGTGACCACAACATTTCCCTTTAAAAAATAATTTCCTCTGAAGAATATCAATCGCCCAGTATTTTGAAATCCTGACCAAAAACGGGGGAAACACTGTGCTGAACTACCTTTTTCCTCTCTCCTTCGCCTATCCTGTTGTCACATCTGCACCAGCTGTTCTGTTCAAAAATAATTTATCTCAGTATTTATCATTCCCATTGAGGGGAAAATTTCAAATGTACTAACACCTGATGTGTGAGAAGCCTACTGAAGACACGATGTGCAAACTGAGATGTTATTTGCCTGTTTTGTGGTCCTCTGGGTTTTTTGAACCACTGGGAATTTCACAGTAGAGCTAAATTAATTTTGCACAGCCTCTAATACTGATCTGATCTTAATTTGTTGACTCACTGAGCGTGAACATAACATGTACTTCAGTGATTTATTGGATTTGTTAATCTTAAGGACCAATTTTTTTCAAATCAAAAGAGACTCGTTAGAGGCAGATAATGCAGTGTTTTGTGTTTTTGCTCAGGAACGTTTTATTAAGTTAATGAGAATCACGAGTTAATGAATTAGTGTTTAGTTTTAATTCCTGTGGTTTTCAAATGGTTTGTATTCATCCTAAAACTTTAATTCCAAAAATCCTGAGTTATAGTTTTGAAATTATTAATTATCCTCTTTGCTAAAAATATGGTGTGATCCACAGAAAAACAGCAAATGAGATTCAAACTCGGCCGCGCTCCCTTCAGTGTGGTCTCCCGGTGCACATCTGGATCACTTCCAGCACAGCTGCAAGTTGTAAAGTCACCTTTTTTGACTCACTGAAAAGGGACGTCCAGAGAATTCCAGGGATCCATCTGGAAGAAGCGCAAATGCTGTTAATGGTTCAGGGGTGCACAAGGAGATGGTCTTGAAGGGGACTTCAGTTAAATATAAGTGGGATAGTTGTGTTTTTTTTGTTTTTTTTTAATGGGTGGACTTGCAGACCTTTTTGATGAGACTGCATACGCAAAACAAAAAATGGAAGGGGGGGGGGGGGAGCCAGGTAGGAAAATCCTACTGGCTCTTTTGTAAGTTAATGAGACAGGGATTCAAACCAACTTACTAAAAAAAAAGACAGTCCAAAAAACCCCAAAACAAAATACATGTGATAAACTTTGCCACACAAGTCCGTTTGCAGCTGCATGTGTTTAAAGAGAGTAAAGCCAAAGTGTGCTAAACAAAACCTTTAATACAGTGTGGCTAACAAAGACTGAAAACATAACTTACTAACTTAAAAACCTGAATTGTGGCTACTAACAAGAATGGGGAAAAAATGTAGCATGCAAGGTAACATCCTTTTTGATGGTGTTAATTGATATACTCGTGTATATTTCTAAGGATGGAGCTGAGCAGCTGACAAACCTGTTTCTTAGATTAAAGCAGTAATCTTCTTGATCAGATCTGCAGCTGTTCATACAGAGGCGCTGGCCTAGCTCATGAAAGCTGTTTTACTTCTTTCGATAAGTTGAGTTCAGTGTTTCTGAATTTTTTCACATCTGCATCACTAGGAAGACAGCTTTAGGAATAAAATGGAACAGTGTTGTAATATTGAAGTCTGCACAGCAGAGGGCAGTGTGTGCTCTGTCGGTGATGCTGAGTGCAGAAGGTCAAAACATCGCACTAATACAAAGAGATGTGTAATCATAATTGTAACTGTGTGGTATGTTCTGTAATCATTTTTCTTCTTTTTGTTAGTTATGAAGTCTATTTTTGGGGTTAATTTAATCTGTGGGATTATCGTCTTAATAGAAGGCAGACTTCCATCGTTAAGAGGGGAAAGAAGGTGTGATTTATCTGCTGTTAGTTAATATTTCATCCTCTGTTTTTCTTTTAGTTTCTTGTGCGCTTCATCCTCAGATATGATCATGCTGATTATGGCAGTGTTTGATTCCAAAGTACTTCATTTTTGAGAAAACAAGTGGTCCCTGAAATCTGCCTCTTCAGTGTTTCTGCAGCATTTCTATAAATGCACACACACTCTTTCACATTGAGTTGTGCCTTTTTTTGCTTAGCAGTTTCTGATAAGTGCTTATCCCCCCCCCCCCCCAATGGTAAAATAATCATTGGACCTATTGTGTGACACAAACCTATTTTTAATTTATTCTGATTTACTGCTCAAATTGAGAATTAATGCACTGCTATTGGACTGGAAATGGTTGTAAATACTGAAATAAATCAGTTGATCCTTTTCTGCTTGGTTTGTCTTCTCTTGTTCTCAGGTTTTCACTCTTTATCGCTTTGCTCTGTGGTTGACTGCAGAGTTGTGATGCTCAAATCTCAACCATCTGCTTGGATTTTCTGTTCAGTTTTTTTATTTTTATTATTAAGAACAAGAATGTAAGAGTCTATGATCAGTCTGTGAATGTAATAGCTAGTTGTGCCACCTTTGGAACACCTGCAGCCAGATGCTTTATGGTATTTTCTTTGTTGCAGAGCTGCTTTGGCGCAGCCACATTTGGGGGGATTTGATTAATGGCTCTTCTCAGATCTTGCCATAACATCTCACTGGAGTCCAGGTCCAATCTTTGGATAAATTTTATTTTATTCATTTATGAGGCATGGGTTCGAATCCCAAATTATGGGATTCTGGCAAGAGGTCCCCACACTCAGGTGGTCACATGCTGGTGCAATCCTATTCCCAGTCCCAACCCCAGATAAATTGGAGGGATGCATCAAGAGAATCGACGCAGATCCGCCCTCTGTGGAGGAGCTGCAGCCTCTTTTTGTTCTTCTACAAGACTTCTGGTCAGGACGCAATATCATGTTTCTCTCAGCAACGTGACCCCAACAACATTTCATTGTCACTTCCATCCTTGCCTATTGATAACATGCTGGATTTGTGCAATTCTGAATCTGGTTTACACCAGATGTAACAGGACCCCCTTTTTTTTCCCCCAAATAAAAAAAAAACAACTCATCAGTCCTTGAAACAATCCCCCGGAATGTTTGAGGTCAGCAGAGTGTGTTTTGATAAAGTTTATATAACTTTAAACTTCTTCATGGTTACAATTGGGTTTAACTTCCACACTCTTCCATGGATGCTGTTTTTGCCCGGCGTGCCTGACAGTGGAATCATGAACACTCACATTTAATGAGGTGAGCGTGTTCCTTAGACATTTTTCTTGGATCTTTTACGACTTAAAATTTTCATTTGTTGATAGTGTCCCAGTGTGGATCTGGAGTCCATGTGTCTACAAGGGTTCACATAAATTGGCTTTAAAAAAAAAAAAAGCTTTGTAATCATCACAGACTGACGTTCCTCATCTCACCTGGAATTTCTTTGGATTTTGGCTTACGGTGCTGCTGGGAGATCTTTTAGCCAACTCTCTGCTTCTGAAAATGTCTTTAAGCTATGACTTCAATGAATAAGGTTGGTAGTAATCAGCTGCAACCAGTTACAAACAGATTGGTAGTTTTATGGATTTGATCATTAACATCACCAATACTTTTTTTAAACAGAAGTTCAGTTGGTACTAATTGACCTTGAAGACTTGTTTTTCCTTTTCTTTAATGTTAGATTTAGTTTTAAGGAAATTTTAATATGACACAAAAATGGAAGAAATCAGAACACGGGGTCAAATACTTTTTCACAAACACAAGGTATGTGACATCCAGCATCTCTGGAAGTCCACCGGGGTCTCCAGGAGGAGGCAAGTCTGATAAATTAGTATTGAAGGCTACTAGTTTGATGAGATTAGAAATTTCTATTCCTTCTTTAAGCTAGAACCTGTTAGCATTACCGTCCACTAACTTAACTAAAGACAAATGCACTAAAATCAAATCTGGTGCAGTGCAAAACAACTGAGCAACTTTAACTGTGTTAAACTGTGGACACAGCATGTAACCGTGTGTGCAAAAACATCCTGCTTTTTATATACACAAAAATATGATAATGCACGCACCGAGTATATAGTGCATGCCAGAGGGTGTCTGATGCAGTGCTAGTGGCACATGGCTTAATGTGACTTGAAGTAGCTCAGCCGTTGTTACATTCTTGTGACAAGTCAAAATATGTCTGCTGTGAAAAAGGTTTGCCATAAAGGTGTGAGGTTTCACTAGAGTACACACCACCACTGAAATACTTAAAGACTTCTGCCACAGCGGACTACAAAACACTGGTTTCAATTTTGGTATAAAGTTCCTCTTTGAGAGTCATTTTCATATACTTGCCTGAAATCCACACTGAACTCATGGAGAGTACACGCAGATAACATCTAACAAACTGAGCTTCATGCTGAAGCTCCTGGAACCACGTGACAGTAAGGTTATGTTGTGAAGCTTACTGATAAATAAAAAAAAAAAGAGTTTCAGGTTCCTTTTACTTTCTCTCCTATGCTAGCGCAGGCTGCTCTGCTCTCAACCTGGATTACTTTGGTCCTGAGGAGGAGAGCAGATCCAGCAGCAGCAGCAGCCGAAGCCACAGTCCCCCTCCAGGTCAGTATATCAACCTAAATAACTGCACCTCTCAATTGTGATATTACTATGAAGCAATACAGGAATCAGACCCTAGATGAGGGGTGGGCAATTAATTTCCCCAAGGTGCCACATGAGAAACTGGGACTGCTGTGGAGGGCCGCACCAATTAGCTGAACTAGTTCTTCTCAATACTAATTTTATCTCTTTTATGTAAAGGAATTGATCGGGAGCTGTACGAGTTGACCATCAGCAAACTGGAAACCAGCACTAACAGCAGCCACCCGGAGGACACTTTAAACCGCCTGATGTGTTCTGCGGAGAACACGAGCATTTCAGTGAGGTCAGTGAATCTGATATACAATCAGTTGTCTGTTTTTAACTTCAATCATTCACAAGCCTCATTAACTGTTACTGTATAAATTAAGAAATATTCTGTTTTTTTGTGTGTGTTCTCCGTCAGAAAAACCCTGCCGAGTGAAGAGCTGAGTGCAGAGGCTTCCAGGGTGATTGCTGCGCTTCCTAGTCTGTCTTTCATGCAGGCCAATGTCCTCATGTTTCCAAGCATACTCATACGTAAAGCATGCAGTTCTCCAAAATGATAACGCACTTTTACACCAAAGGCTCCTCTGAATTTCTGATCACTCAGTTTCTATATCTTTGGTTCCTTTCTTTAACTCCTCTCCTTGTCTCTTTTTCTCTCTCAGATGTAACAGCACTCATGACATTTTTTTATATTAGAGATACTTTTCATTATATTCCCAACAAAGCACAGTGTGAGAAGGTATTATATATTTTTTGTTAAACACACACAAAGGAGAGGGGGTGAAGTCACATGACATCACATTAAAGAGTGATTGAAAAGCCCCCCTATGGGATTTTAATACTCCATAGGTATAAAGAATTATGGGGAAACATGAGGTTAATTATCCTACTTTGGTCAAACTACTCCACCTGCTGGCTATCCTCTGCCATTAGCTCGAAAGCTGCCAGCAAAAAGAGGCAAAATATCCTCACATCTAACGATATTCAAATTTCAAAGCACAGGAAACTGCAGACTGTGCTGGAGCAGATCAGCGGCAGCAGCAGCGTTATGTGTAGACGTGTTATTCTCCTCAATGTGCAGTGTTGTGGTTTCGTTTGGATTTAACTTCCCTCTCACACACATTTATTCAGTCTGTTACAGAAAATCCACCAATATAAATGGCATTTTATAATATGTCCATTCATTTTTATCTAAAAACCACACACGTGGTTATTTTTAATGTAAGGCTATAACAGACAAATTAGGCAGAGGCAGAAAAAATACACACTCACGCCTGATTATGTAAAGTGACCTTTTTAAGGAAATGTGTTTTAGTCAGATTGTCTTTTTTTTATTTATTTTTTCTTCCTCTATTTGAAATCTTTCATGACAGTTAAAGTATTCTTTACACTCTGTTTTAGTATTAGGATGCCATCCATGTATTTCCCTATTCAAGTTACTGAAGTATTTGAAGTTTCTTTGATATTTTTTCCTGTTTCCAGCTGTTGTCTGATTATTTGTTTTAAGATTTGTCCATAAACTAATAGGCTATATGTTCCTGACCGATTTAGGAGATATTTATATAATTATGTTTGTTTGTTTTGGTTTGTTGCCACCTCACAATCGAATTGTTTGACATGGTTTTACATTAGTGAGCTGCTATGGAGTATGAAAACATTGTCCTGAAATACTCTTGCGACCAGCTTGTTATTCACTTGTGCACATTCCTGAAAAGCAAACAGCAGCTTCTTGTAGTCATTTTACTATAAAATGAAGTATTTTATGTAGTCATGGCAAAAAGAAAGTTCACTCTCTTTGAATTCTAAGGTTTTACATATCAGGACATATGGCTTTGTTAAGGAGTCCAACTGCACGGAGAAAGAAATTCAGCCGCAGGAAGTACATCCTCTCCTGTGCCTTCTTGATGAGGGAGCTGATGGGCAGGCACTCAAAAAGATGGAGTCTGGTGGGTCTGGTTTCATCGTGAAGTCTACAATCAACTCCACTGTTCTGGCAGCACTGAGCTCTAGGTTGTTGTCTCTGCACCAGGTCACTAGATTATACAAGGATAAGAGCTGGAGAGAAAGTACACAACTCTGAGGAGAACCGGTGCTGATGGACTAAAAGCCTGCCCAGCCTCACATGTGGCCTCCTGTCAGACAGGAAGTCACTGATCCAAATGCAAGTGGGAGCAGGCACATTCAGGTGTGTTATCCTTGTTTTTTTTTGGGGGGGGGGGGGGGGCAAGAAAAAAGGGGGCGGCCTTGAACCAG
>JAVDPK010002450.1:356193-370961 GCA_034780415.1 Cichlasoma orientale
TGACTAATCGACTAATCGATAAAAAAAATGACAGATTATTCGACAACCAAAATAATCATTAGTTGCAGCCCTACTTAGTACTCAACCCTGTGCCCAGCGATAGCTCCACAAACCTGCCCTGTTCCTAAATATTTGTCTGTTAAATTTTCTGCAGGACCTGATGGTGGGGGATGAGGCTAGCGAGCTGCGCTCCATGCTCGAGGTCAATTACCCAATGGAGAACGGCATCGTCAGGAACTGGGATGACATGAAGCACCTGTGGGACTACACCTTTGGCCCAGAGAAGCTCAGCATCGACTCCCGCAACTGCAAGATCCTGTTGACCGAGCCCCCCATGAACCCCACCAAGAACCGTGAGAAAATCATCGAGGTAACCTTGAAGTAAACGTTCTCAGAGTCAGCATCTAGCAGCCTTCTGGGGAAAATATATTTTTAAAGCATAGCAGAAGTTGCACTTTGGTTAATCTTCCATAAAATGACTTCATTGCGTGCTACTTCTGCATTATGCTTCAGAGATCATTTTACACCCATGTTGCTCGCTGTAGTGTGCGAAGTTGTGTTTCTCACCTTCCTGTTCTCTGCCACAGGTGATGTTTGAGACCTACCAGTTTGCAGGAGTCTACATTGCTATTCAGGCTGTGCTGACACTGTATGCCCAAGGTAAGGACCTATATGTGGATGTTTAGTCAAAACAGAAACTAACCTTTTTATATTGTATAACAGTTTTTCGCAACACAGAAATTCTTCTGCTTCCATAAAACCTTCTCATCCCGAAATTAGCTTTAGCCCCAAAGCGCAATTATAAGCCCTTCAAGTGACGGGTTATTAGAAGTCTTTATCCAACACCTGCTTCGTTAAGCTTAGAAAGAAGATAATTTTTTGTGTAGCATTATTTAGCTACCACACACACTTTTTGGTCAAAGTGTTTGTTCTTATGAGACTAACACAACCTTATTTGTGCCAAAACATTTATTGTCACAATTTCAGTATCAGTGCTTCTGACATCAGCTAGTGTGTAAAAACTCCTGTGATGTGTTATGCAGGATCTGCACACACAGCTCTGCATGAGGTCTGTCTGTTATTCTGCCATTTTTCCGAGTTTTTTTTTTTTTTTTTTTAACCAGCTGCTGAGCAGTTATAAGTAGGTAACTGCTACATTAGGTGTGTTGTTATTGGAGTTTTTTGTGTTTACCCAGCCAGCAGTAATCAGTAGCTGCAAGCACGCTCTGGATAAAACTCACCTTGCTTGATAGAATTGCATGTTATTAACTGCTGTGTGTGTTTTTTGTTTCAGGTCTTCTCACTGGTGTGGTGGTGGACTCTGGCGATGGTGTCACGCACATTTGTCCCGTGTATGAGGGCTTCAGTCTGCCCCACCTGACAAGACGCCTGGACATCGCAGGCAGGGACATCACCCGCTACCTCATCAAGGTATGCAGTTTGAATGTCGTCATCAAAGTCCCTCTGCATGAGGTGGAGTTTTGGACAGATTAGAGGCAAAATACTTTATAAATACTAAAATGTATAAAAACATGTTGCACGTTTGGGGGAAGTCTTGCATATATCATCAGATTCTTTGTTAAAAATAACAAGATCTTAATTTAAAGAAGCTCAACTTCCTCCAGTGCTATATTAGGAGATTACAATAAGTAAGACATTTTATTCTGCTTTTCCTTCTCTTTTCCCTTTCCTCTTTCTCATTCTTCGGGTGCAGTTGTTACTGTTGAGGGGTTATGCCTTCAACCACTCGGCAGACTTCGAGACGGTGCGCATGATGAAGGAGAAGCTGTGCTACGTTGGCTACAACATTGAGCAGGAGCAAAAGTTGGCACTGGAGACCACCGTGCTGGTGGAATCGTACACGGTAGACACTCGCATGTTTGTTCTTAACATTAATAAATCACTGACAAATGCAGTTACACTTGTTTTAACACTGTGAGAGAATTGATCCACATGTATGGTATTAATCTGCATCTGGTTGGTACAGTCGCCGTATAATAAGAGATTTTAGGGTGTGTCCTTTTGAAAAGCGTCATCAGGTTTTCACAAAATGCTGTAGCTGGCATAAAAAGGGCTGTTAAAAATGAGTTGCTGCCCTCACATGGGCATTGTGTGCATTGGTCACTCAGAGAGTCACTCACAGAGTGACTCAGGTCACTTTTTATGTAGCTCATTTAAACAAACAGAATTCGACCCAAATGTTTTACCACTCCAAGTCTCCAAAAACACAAAACCCATGTAAACAAATGTTAAACAAGCGAGCAAATCAGAAATTGTTATGATAATAAAAAAATGTATTAAATGTGGCTCCAAAGTGTAGTGGTTAACACATCTGCCAAACATGCAAAAGACCCCAAATTCAAGGCCAAGAGGAGACACAAATCCCTGGGAGGGTTGCAAGAAGTACATCCGCGGTAAAAATCTGTGCTAAATCAAAAGAAGCAGCTCCATCTGCTGTGGGGACCCTTTGGGAATAAGGGCCAGTCAAAAGAAGCTTTGAATAAAAATAAATAAAACAAGATTTACAATAAATCTGGGATAAAATTCTTAAAAATAAAAAAAACAAAACAAATGGAAACAACAGCTGACTAAAAGAGCGGTGAGAAAGCATCCAGTAAACAAAAATCATGAGGTACCTCAGACTTTACTAAAAGCAAGTAAAAATAGGCGGTTAAAACAACATAAATGCAATTAAATGATTATTGTGCTGAATTCTGTTTGAAAGTAGGTCCCTCATTTTGCCTTTAGCACATCCCTTTGCTTTATGTGCCCAAATTGACTATTAGACAGGTTGTTGCAGTTTTAGTTCAGTTCACACTTCATTTTTTTTCTGTTGAATTATAATGAACATTTGAGTCCATTTTAATAATAATAATAATAATAAAAAGATAAGTTTAAATCTACAGTTTTTCCAAACCCTGAGTTGTATTTCTGTTAAATAATTGTGATTGCAGTTTTCACCATAATCATGCAGCCCTACTGAGAGGCAAATGTGCAAAACCCAGCTGAAACTCTGAAATGTATCCAAAACTTGACATTTATATTTTGGCACACTGAGCATCTATCTATCTATTTATTTGTTTATTTTACTTAAGTTGCACATTTTTACAAGTCAGCGTATTTCCAGCCCTCAGGGGATGCACAGTTTTTTGTTTTAATTTTTTTCCTTTAAAATTAGTTCTTTTTATGCGCTCCACATGTGCACAAGTTTCATATTTCTGCCTAAAATAGCATCACTGCAGACAGAATCCCTCCCAAAGGATTTGTTATTCAAAAGTGGCAGTATTTTGAAATAATCAAAACTAATGGGGTAACTAAATCTGTTTCAGCGCTGAGCTAAGTAGACTACCACATGCCCACTGTTGGTTCTGTTGGCAGCTTTAGTACAGGGCAGTGCTACTGACTAACTGTTTTCTTGGAGACTAAAACATATGGGGGTGCAGTGCTTCTCCGTCAGGCTTGCTTTTCTTTCCGAGGTCCTTTTCCCTACAGAGGGAACCACAGAATCCAAATGTCGGTCTTGGTGTCTGTGTTACTGCACGCCTTTCCGAGCACATGTTGTGTCTCGGAGCTCTCTGACCATGTGTGTTTGGGTTAGTGTAGGCGACTGTGTGTGTGTAGGTGAATAGGTGCATGAAGATGTATGTCTAAGTATGGTTTTATGTGCCGAAACAAGGAGGGCAATGTACCTGTGGCCGAAGGGCCCTGAACTGCGCGTTACATCATTTCCTGTGCAGCCACTTTGCGGCAGCGGCTGGGCTATGCTTCCTCCCACTGCCCTTGGCTGAATGAAGCCTTTTTATAGTCACATGCACTCACTATAGTCAGTTTGAGGCCAACACTGCATGCTCTAACTTGCTGTACAGTATCACCAGTCCGAGAGGATTTTCTTTTCTTTTGAGAAGTTAAACCTTCCTTTCAGTATCAATCATGATTCTCACTGTCAAGTTTCACACCCTTGGGCACTCTTATACATTAAATCTTACCTCTTCATTAGTCATGGGGTTTTTTTTTTTCCCCTCTCTGCTTTTTTTTTTCTCATCCCTCCCACACAACTCCAGCTGCCAGATGGCCGTGTGATCAAGGTGGGAGGAGAGCGGTTTGAGGCCCCTGAGGCTCTGTTCCAGCCCCACCTCATCAATGTAGAGGGCGTTGGAGTGGCCGAGCTCCTCTTCAACACCATCCAAGCAGCTGACATAGACACCAGGTGAGGCCAACAAAAGGGCACATGTACGCTTGGGCTATCAATAAAAAGCTTTCCTGAGGGTGACTCAGTGTTTCCACAGTATTAAGAAGTTACAGCACAGACAGACATTTGGCAAGCAATGGATAGATGCATGTCAAACGGCGTTGTCAGCTGATCGCAGCTTTTGACTAAAGCAATGGAGGGGTTTAGACATAAAAGAAAATATTTTGTGCAGTCTAGAGTTTAGGATGGAAAGTTTGAAAATTGATCTTGGGTCTTTAAAAAGAATGGAAAAAGGGGAACAAGTAAATATGTGGAAGTCAAATAAGAATGACTGATCCCTTTCTGTTTTAGTTGAATAATATATTTTTTTATTCTCTTGTCACCAAGGGACTGACAGTACATTTTCCAGTATTTGCCAACTTACAATGAAAAAATGTGTCTCTTTCTGACCACATTGCTCTGCCTTTTCCTGCTCTCACCCTTTTCTGCCTTCCTGTCATCAGGCCTGAGTTCTACAAACACATCGTGCTCTCAGGCGGATCCACCATGTACCCAGGCCTGCCATCCCGGCTGGAGAGGGAACTCAAGCAGCTGTACCTGGAGCGTGTGCTCAAGGGAGATGTCGACAAGCTTTCGGTGAGAAACCGGCCTTTAATGCCTCTCCTATAAAGCGACAAGCGTTACTGTCTCTGAGCTAAAACTGCTCAAATGTGGTTTACCGCACTTCGAAAAACTGGGACATTCATTTTAGCCCAAATTAGATCGCGTTTGCTCTTTGACCAGTGTGATCTATAAAAGGGTGCTCTTGTTATAGAAAGCTACATCACTTACTGGAGCATTCACATTTACTGAAGTCTGCATCTGGCCTCTGTGTAATGTGAAATAATATTTCCCCTGATTCTAATAATTAAAGATCTTCAGGGCAGTTTTCCTACCAGCCAGAAACAACCACAGGGAACATACAGATGCAGATGCACATAGTGCGCGTCAGTGTGTATGTGTGTGACAGTGTCTTCACACGCAAGACCTTGAATTGGATGCAGCTACCATTTGAACCATGTATGTTTCAAGCACAACATCAAAGTGAGTTTGTGGTGCAGTGTAGATAAACTACCACAAGGTGGTGCCAGAGGTTAGATGTTCATTTAATTTAAACAAGCATGCAGTTCACTTCACAGTGATAAATATTTGTTTTGGTAAAATATTTCTACCTTTTCATGTCGGTATCCCAAAGACAGGGATGATTTTAAACAGAAGTATTCCATAAACAAAGCTCGGCAGATGACTCATAAGTTTAAGAACACATCATTATGTGCTTTACTTTTCTGCCTGCAACTGCAATCGACCCCAATTTTCTCAGATTCTCATTTTGAACTGAAGTCTGCAAAGTTAGTGTGGGAACTTTTTTTTTTTAAATGAAATGTGCAAACCCTTTTGTTATTTACATTATAAATTATTATTTTTTAAATAACTCTTCAAAGCTTAAAAGATGCTGTTGAGATGAAGTTTTTGCAAGAAAGAACTTCTGCCAAAATATGCAGGTTTTCCCACGTGTTTGAGTTTTTGTAGCTTGCACCTTTTAGCTGTTTGTTTGTTACTACGTTTAGTCATGAGAGCAACAAACAGAAGCTGCATCCTTCACCCTATTTGGTGAAAATATGAGTATTTAGACATGCCACACTGAAGTGGATTGTGCTGAACGAGAAGTTTGTGTTACAGTTTTTCTGTCCTAAAAACCACACCGGGCTGCGTGTAAATCTGACCACAGCTGTGAGGCTGCTTTAAAGCATCATCAGTCTGTATTTTTGATTAACAATTGATCAGATGTGTAATTTGAAAGGTCTCAGTTGTCATGACAAACCCACGGAGAGTTATCAGTAGACTCTCTGCTTCCTGCTGGCTCTTAATGCAGCATTTTAGTGTCTGTCACCTGATTGTTTTGGTCTCACGATAGAAAGTCGATTGTTTTTGATTCAGTCTGGCAGCTCTGTGTAGTGTCAAGGAAGGCAGCTTGCTTCAAACATTTCCCTCGGCTGCTAGCAAACTTCTGAGAAATACAGATTCTCATGAGATCATGATCATGAGTGGATCCATATCATCAGACTTAAAGCTATGCATTTTTTGGTTGGACCAGTCAGCGCCTTATATGTTTTAGCGCTTATGTGTTAGCTGCAGTCCTTAGGTGCTACACAGACCCATGTCTTTGTGTTATAGCTGTGTACTGTCACCAGGGGGCAGTGTCAAAAATACGTGACCTATTCCTTCCTTGTTTGTGGCGTCTCTGTAGCCATGCAGCCTGGGTTTGAATTCTCCAATCCATATAGCCAAATATGAAGTGAGCTCCACTTTCAAAAGTGAATTTCTCATTCATTTTGTCCACTGATGTTTCAGGAAGTCATTATTAAAATAGTTTTAAGCCTTGGACCAAGCCAATCAACTATGAGTTGTTCATAAAAAGATTAGATTTAGAGACTATATATGTAATTACTTTTAACAGTGAAGGAACTACTGATTCCATAATACATTGCAAATCCCAGATTCCACCATGAGCGACTTCCAGCATTCTTACATGTACCGCTTTTCATCACTGTTGTGTTTATATGATTAATAATAGTCTAGTATAACAGCTTAAGTTTCACACTCACTAAACATTTTAAACATTTCCATGGCAACAGCGATCTCCAACAATCAGATGCTGCTGTTTCAGTTTAGGATTGTGGGTAGAGTAGTTCTTTTCCACTTTTTGACAAAACATTTTTTATTCCCAACAGATTTGTGGTTTGCACAGGAGCAAATGCCACCGTTTCACAATGCTCTAACTTGTAGTGAGTCGTCTTTGCGTGGTTATAGCATTATGGCTCATAATCAAATCCCTATGGAGAATATGAATGGGATTTTCACTTTGGGAACCTCCCTGTTGAGTTCTGTTAATGTCCACATTAGCCTGCGATAGACAAATTGTTCATCCAGTCATCTGTTAAGTATTTATTTAGGTGTTAAAATGCCTGCCTGTTCCTCTACATTGGTTATTAATCACATATACTTCTGTTCCCCTGAAACATTTCAGAGTTTGCAGTTTTAGTTCTCACTCTAAAAATTAATATCTCTAGATTTTTATTTATTTATTAAGGGCTGTTGATTTAAAAACAAATAATTAATCACCCAGTTTAATGAATCACTTTTTCCTTCCCAAGACTGAAGCTTGTAAGCTTTCCATAAGCTCTGGCTGCCAGCCAAGCAGCCGACTACTCATTTACATCCAGTGAGTGCTTCAAAACAATGCAAACACGAGGACAGAGGAACATGCCTGTCTGTGTCATCCCTGCCCACATGCTCTCCATTACTGTACATGGACTTCAGATAGACTGCAGAGTCTGTGTTCTGCTGAGTAAAGACTCAGAGAGCCGTCTTTGTTTTCCAAATGTTAGAAATAGAATTGATGTCAAAACAGAGTAAGAACTGTATTAATGGGATATCCTTATTGGACAGGCTGCTTCAGGAACTACCCCTGGCAGCGAAAAACAGCCCTGCAAGAGAACAGACAAGACGGACAAGAGAGATGCACATCAAATTCACATTACTCTTATTTGTTAACATCAGACTTGGAGGAGGAACACAAATTTATCTGATTTCTTTTCCCTCAGTTTAGTCTTTCTGTGAGCCGAAGCATTTTCAGCTCCTCTAATTTAGGTTCTAAACATTGACACCCACTTTGGTGCTGTCGGCTAAAAACAAGAATTCAAACGGAACTGTATTGTGTTTATTAAAATTTGTTTTAAATATCACATGAAATCACAAAAAATGGCACATTACTTGCAGCTGGTTCGACAAAGCTACCCTAGGCATTGAAGCTTTGGCGCAGTTCTCAAGTCAGAGCAATAAAGATTTTTCAGGTTAAAGAAAGTTCATCCACAATCCAAAGTGTTAAATCCACCACGTGGAGCTCTATGACCAAGTCCTGTTCTAAGCGAATGCCTTTGTCAAGGGTTAGACTGTGAAGAATTTAATCTAGTGAGAGAAACCGCGTCAAATACTTTGGTGCTTTTTGCTTTTTTTGATTGTATAAACACTAGCAGGATCTCTGCAGGTCTTGAGGAAAGTCTTGATCTGTTTCAACACCTTCCTGACAGAGGCGCGTGTGTGAGTGCAAATATCCGACGCTGTCCGATCACACATTAGCTGGTCTTTATCCCGCCAACTCCCCAGTACAGAGTCCGCGTCAGATATCAGATCATGCCAGTGTGCAAAAAGCTCAACTAATATTTGAGTGCTTCTAACACTCGCAAATGGACATCATGTGTCCTGCCTCCTGTAGCCTCTAGCCCAAGCAGCTCCTGTTGCCTAAATCACATGGAGTATTTTCAGTAGTTCAAATGCAGTTGTTCTTTCTGCATGTTAAAAAAAGGGGACAACTGTGGAAAACAGCAAGAAGGGTTGTATTTCTTTTTTCTTTTTCTTTTTTTTTTCTGGCTTGATTACCCTTTCTTGTTTTCATCGGGTTGCCGGCCGTCTGGAGACGGTGAACGCGTATAAACTTAAAGTGGGATTGTTTGGACAGCAGACTGTGGTTAAACCATTTTCTTCAGTTGACACCATCTGAAGCTAAGAACAGATTTTTATGTTGCATGTCATTAATTCAATTATATCATAGGAAGAACTGACAAAGGAACGTAGTGATCTCTAACTTGGTAAAAGCCTGTCTGAAAGAAGATTGAGGCCACTCAGATTTTGATATAAATCTCCTTGACATTGATTAGAAAAACATGTAGACCTTTGGGAACTTTGAGCAACATTGGCAACTCATTATTCTCCTCTGTTTCTCTTTTCCTGCAGAAATTTAAGATCCGGATTGAGGATCCTCCCAGGCGAAAGCACATGGTGTTCCTGGGCGGAGCTGTGCTGGCTGACATCATGAAGGACAAGGACAACTTCTGGCTGACCCGGGAGGAGTACCAAGAGAAAGGAGTCCGTGTGCTGGAAAAACTCGGAGTGACCGTCAGATAAAGCACTGGACGGACAGAACACCCACACCACACATAAAAATACACACATACATGAATATACACATACACATACATGACATGCACACACATTTCCACCCCTTGCCCACATTGCAGAGTATATATCTATTTATCCCTGTTCCTCTCTGTTTTGGCCGTTGATTCCCTTCAAACACCAGAAGGAATCCAGCCATCACCTCCCCACTCTCCCCTCTCCTCTCTGCCTCTCTCTCTTCTCTCCTGGTTCGGGATTGGTTTCACACTTTTCCTCGCAAGCCCCCAAGAAACCAATTCCATCTTTGCAGATTTCCACAGATTCTTGCTGAATGCTGGTGGGAGAAAGTTAGGAGCTGTCAATGCAGCACATTTACCTGCAGATTAGGTTTGTTGTGAATTAACACTTGCTGGGTAAACCCACCAGCCTTGATGGGAAGCTTAGTTTCCTCCCTTGTTAAACATATATAGAGGAGATAAAGTGATGCAAAGTTTCTAAGCAACTCATAAGCGTCTGTAACGTCACAATCAGGGTCCACCACAAACAGCCACGGGCCGCTTTCAGCATCTGTTCCGGGTGAGCGAGAACTGATCACATTTTTATGTCGGTTTTTATAAATGATATCGTGACTTTTCTTTTCTGGGAGAGGGATTACTTTGTTTTTGCTTCTTTCTTTTTTCTTTTTTGGTTGTTGGATGTATGAGTTCAATTTCTATCTTTAAATTTGAATTTTTTTTTAAATTTGACTTTTTTGTTGCTGTGCACTGCTATCATTGTAAATGGAGTGTATTGTAATAACAGAAGGTCCTCCATGGATTTTTTTTTTTTGTTTTGTTTTTAATTTTATGAAGAATTAATGGTTGATTTATAAAGGGACAAATAAACAAACTAAAAGCCCCTGAGCTTCACATCGGGTGTATGACGGTACTTTGGGGGTTCGTTGGTGGTTACACAGTGATGGGGTGGGGGGGTTACTATTTGTTCCTCATCAGACAGCTTCGCCTCTGCCTCCTCTCTGGTTGTAAATCAGAAATTGAATATATGGGTGTGAGCAGTTATAGCAATATTTCAAACTGTATTGGCGCTATAGCACCTCACTCATTGTGTTCCCCCAGATCCACCAAAGCACGGAGGCAGTGGCAGCTTTTAGGATGAGATCTGTTTGAATCTGGACACACGGAGCACCGCAAATCTGGGAAATTAAAACGGTATATTATACGGCATATTTAAGTTCTCCAGGCTTTCATTCCCAACGGTCGACTTAGTGATTACTGGAGGCACTTCTATTTTGATTATGATAAATGTGTATATTTTTTTTCTTTCCATGAACGTCTATCCAGTGCCAAGTGCAGTTAATGTTAACTGGATCTCATGTTTTAATGTCTTTCTTTTTGTCACCGTTTTTGTTTTTACTTTCCTGTGTTGTTCATAGCATAACTGCCTAACGCTGATTTAAATAAAGAAAAGTGATTTATAAGGATGTTTGTGTGGCAGGTTCCTTATTTTTTGGCACATCAAGCTTCCGTTTTGCAAATTTGCAGTTTGGAGCAAGAAATCCTGAATAATAATTTGTAAATATGTATGTTTGAGATTTATTTTTTGGCCTTTTTTTGGGGTCTGGTTAGATGGGTTGATAAGGCACAATGATAGGAGAAGGGTGTAGGTGACAGGCTCAAAAGAGGAGGACGAGACCTCTGCTCACAGACCAGGAGGAGGAAGAGGAAATGGAACAGCGGCAGAGGACTGGCGCCACCAGAGGAAGAGGCTCTCTTTCCGTGCCTGAAATAAAGATCGCACCCAGACTCTTCCGGCCTTGTTCCATTTTAATCCCTGGACTCTTGCAACTTCCCTCTTAACCCTGAACTATTACCTCAGGAGTGCCGTTTGACATTTCCTCCCCATCAGAGCACAAACAGGGGCATCATGTAAGGACAAAAGTAGTTCGGTGCACTTTACTACACTTTTCACTCCCCTTCAGAACGCGCGTTCAGTATGAAATGAGATTCAGCTGCGTGAAAAAGTGAATTTTTACACCTCTAAATTGGAGCGTTCGAATGCTCCAAAAACAGCTTCTGAAAAACCTTGTCTAATAATTTAAGACTAACACAAACCTTTGATACTTGTTTACTATAGCTTTGCTGCCCAAACATTTGCTGTGCAGTCTTTTCTAACTAAAGCATTTTCCACAGGGTGGGAGTAGAGAGACGCGTCCCCTCAGCAGTCTTTATCTCAGGTTCGGGCAATCAGAAAAAGTATGCTGAAGCAACTGTACCTTCAAACTTTACATCTGTGACATCTCTGTTTAGCTTGAGTGAATCAGTTTTAGACCTGATGCGGAAACAGGACAGGTTAAGGCGCGGCTTCAGTACTGCTCGCCCAGTTAAAAAAAGTTAAATCCTGCCTATCTTTGGGCATGGGACCGCGGCCACCCATTCCTGCAAACTGCACTGGGAAGTGAGCGCCGGTGCTCATGCACCCAGAGAGGGGCCATGCTGACCCCATTACACGAGCGGATATCTTAAATGTTTGCACATGTGGACTGTGATGCTGTTTGCAGCCGTTGAGCTGCTTAGCAGGCCCCCAAAAGCCCTCAGGGACCTTCTTTCTCTTCTTTTTTGCTCTCCCTCCCCCTCCCCTCTCTTGCGCTCCATCATTATCGCCCACATGCTTTTCCAGAGACATCCTGAGTGAAACAGCTCGACGTCCTCGATGGCTATCACATGTTCCTGCTGTGAAGGGAGGCAGCCCGGGAAAGACATCTTGAGCAGAAGAAGACAGGGTGTACTAGGCTCAGTTTTTCTTTGTGCTTTCTTTCATCAACTATTGCAAAACTTTTAGAAGTTTCAAAAAAAAAAAAAAAAGAAAAACTTGTGGCTTTGACTTTTTTCTTATCCCTTGTGTCTCCTCGTGAAATCATCCTTGATTCTTTCAAGTTCATAGCTCACTAAAGTTCTATGTTTTAAAACTGTTTAGGGACTTCGTATAACAAAATATTGAATTTCTGGGTATATTTGATTAACATTTCAGTAACTTATTTTAGATATTGAAAGATGGACCCAAAAATGCTAAATATTGTTCTCTAAACATTTCTTTGATGCAGGAATTGAGGCAATTTTGTTTTTTTTACAGAAGCCCCACCCCCAGAAAGGGCATACAAAAAAAAATACATGAAATTCATTTTAAAAGTGTTCACCAGAGGATAAATCCTACTGAATCATGACTTAACCACTGATCAGCCACAACATGAAAACCTCCTGCGAAATATTCCTCCTCATGCCGCCCAAAAAAAAAAAGTCTATCAACATGAAACTTTTGGGTGTGCCCGCTGTTGTCATGGCAACAGACGTTTTGCATACTATCTTCAGAGGCTCAATTGAAATGGGATTTGGGGAGTTTGGAGGCCGGGTCATTGTCATGCTCCTGGTGTTTTGGAGCTGCATCGGAGCACACTGGGGAGACCGCAGCCATTGGGGAGGGCTGTTGCCTTGAGGGGCTGTGCTTGAGATACAACAGTGCCTAGGTGGGTGGCACATCTCAAAGTAACATCCACATGGAAGAATGAAGATTTTTAAGGAGAACACTGACTTCTAACAAGGTGGTCTTTCACCTGTTAGTGATTCTTATGTTTTGGCTGATTTGTATATGAATCCAAAAAACACAAAACTACTGGATTTTATTTCAGGTTCAGCATTTATCAGTTATGGTTAGTTCACTGATGTTTGCTTACCATTACAGTAATTTATCCCCTGCTTTTACTGATGGCTCTATTATGGTTAGCATAGTTCGTTTATTATAGTTAGCTAACTGTTTCAGTTGTTCATCGCTCACCATTTAATGAGGAAAAAGTAGATTGCAGTTGCCTTGCAGCTAGGGAAAATCAGTGGTTGCCCAGTGATTGCACTGAATTATTTTGCTGTCAGAGACTATTGCAAATAATTCCCATGAACAGCTGGTTGACCAGAGGTTGACTGCGCAACATCTTCAATCTCTGGGCAACTCTTCCGATTGCAAGACAATTGCACAAGTTGCCTGTCTCCAAGTAATTGCAGTCTGACTCAGACTGGCGGCAGTCACTCTCAGACAGACTGGCGAAGGTTTGCAAATGATTGCCATGTACCAACACAGGCTACACTGATAAGCGTAATTCCTCTGTGATGCATCTCTTTGCACAAGGACACTTGACTCATCTGGTTGCCGACTGGTTGTATTCTGGTTATAGCTTATTCTTATATGAAAGCAAGGTCGCTGAGCATCTGTGAACTTGCAGTGAAGTTGCTGTTCTGCAGCAACCACATCACTATTTGTGGAGAAATTTCTGTTTCGAATCAGTGAGGTTCTGGCTGGACTGTATACAAGTAGTTAATGTGAATTTCTGTGTATGCAGATGGCAACAGATTTGTGAATTTTACTGATTTATCACAGTTAATCGCCATATCATCACAAATAAGCACTTTGCGATTTGTGTTGCGAGAGGTGCAATATAAAAAAAATTTTGCTTACTTTTCACTAAATAGATTGCATGTAATTTCCAACTTCACCCCAATCAATTGCAGACTGATGAGTGCTAGCAGACAGACTCTGTCTAATTGCACCAAAGTCACTTTGAAGAGAGTGATCATGACCAGTTGTGCACCTGGTCTATGTTTGAAGCAACCATTTCAAAGGCATTTGGCTTTCTGGGGGTCTTTCAAAGTTTTTTGTTTGGACATGGGCTGCTTTTTCACACACATCAGTCCAGTCCTTGTACCTGACCATCCTCAGAGAAATGTTTCCTTTTAAGGCACTTAACACGTACCTCTGAATCATTCAAGCATAATAAAAGGCATCTAACTCAAAGGATGAACTAATGTTGTGTCTACACACATAACTTATCAAACAACCACTTTTCAGTTGTATCTTTACTACTACTTTGTTACTAGCAGCTTGTTGCAAAAATACATAATTTGATCCCATTTCTTTAGTCCACAAAAAAAAATGCAAACCAACTAGGTGATTCCCAAAGAGCTATTAGCCAAAAAACTGAAAGTCATGTCCTTAAGAAATAAGAAAAAAATATCCAGCAAAGACCTGACAGGACCTGAGAGATACTCTTCAGAAATCCGGTCACTGTTTCCCGAAGCTTCATCAGAAATGGTCTCAGTGGAAGGGTGCCTGTCAGGAAGCCAAGGAACTGGAGAGAAAAGGCTGAGGTATACGAAAATCAGTGGGAACAGGTCTTATGAAGTAATGAATCCAAATTTACAATTTTTGGCATGAATCACTGTCAATGTGTATGGAGGGGATTAGAAAGGAAGTGCAACAGTGCAACAGTGAGTGTCTGCAGCCATCTGTAAAACATGGTGGAGGCTCTGATGGTTTGGGGCTGTATTTCAGCCGCTGTCAGAGATCTTGATAGAATTATGAATGTAGAAAAATACTGACAGATTTTGATCCACCATGTGGAAAGCATCTGATTGGCAACAGCTTCACTTTTTGGCATGAAAACGATCCCAAACAAACTGCCGGTGCCAGTGCCACACACACACACACACACACACACACACACACACACACACACACACACACACACACACACACACACACA